>BGPR01000012.1:4332735-4442264 GCA_013235015.1 Araneus ventricosus
AATGTTAATAGTTTTCGAGATATAATGAAAAACGTACTGCGCATGCGTCATGCAAAATATGAAATGACAGACAGACAAGAAAGCGAATTAATAATGCATTGTCATCTAGTTCTGAACTATGTTTCAAGTTTCAAGTCTCCAGCTCATCGGGAAGTTAGTTTAAAATCGATCGCAAGATTTGTACCGAACAGACAGACAAGAAAGCGAGTTAATGAAAACGTGGTAAAATATAAAAATTACTTACATTTGCATGCTGTATAACATCAAACTAGGAATTTTCCTTTTAACATTTAATGCTTTAAAAAATCTGTTACTCTTCTCTTCTTTATCTCTTTGTTCATCTCTTGTCGTATATCGATACATATTTTACGACCCGCAGTAATGTCACCGTAATCGAATCCTCTTTGTCCCATATAATCGAACAAAGTTTCCACAGATCGTAGAGCAGCAAAATGAGAAATTGTATTTCCTTCATTTAGTACATCTTCTGCATCAGTACTAGCTGATTCTCCATTATCAAGTTTTTGAATTATTTCTAATTGATGTTGAACGAAAACGAAACGTTTTAAATGTTACTCACCACCCATTTTTACCAGTAAAAAATTTCACGCTACTAACTGACGATAAACAAGACGCAAAAACTAAAGTAACACGTGCGAAAGTTTAAGAAGTTAAAGAATGACGTGTCGGGGAGAAGCGTGTTCCTGCAAGAAAGAACTAGCAGGAAGTGGCTGATTCATTTCTCGGAAAATTAAGAGTTCAACCGGTAGAGATTGCACGTGGAGGAAGGCTATATAAATATATTCTTTAGCCTCCGCCGTCACGGAATGAATCTTTCGATCGAACATCAACATTGATTTTACATGATAAGCGTGAAAATGTTTCTCTTAAAATTTTTTTTGTGGGTCCGGAACGAGCACGGATAATAGAGAGTACTTGGCCTCCTACCTCTTTCACTTTCACCTATACTTATAGAAAGTGTTGTAATTGTCAAAAATTTCGACTCCAGGTTTTGATGAATTTCGCAATTTTAGTGCTTCCCGAGTCCGGGGGGATCCATATTTGGAATTATTTTAAACCTTAGCGCTTCCTTGTCTCCACTAAGGCGACACGAGTTGCGTGCCTACTTCACCTTTAAAACACATAGGATGCAATTTTTATTCAAACAATTTAGACAGGATTTTACCGAGACCGTTGCTACTTGTTTTGGACTAATCAAAGTAATTGCGTAGTCTTTTAAGGAATTTAATCTGCGAATGTGACATGCAAAGTGCAATACTCATCTAATTAGTTTTTGGAGGACAAAGGGTTAATGTTGGAGGGAGAAAGGAATAATATTGTCTCTCTGTCCATGTGTATGTGAACACGGTAACTCAACAACACAACGAGCTAAATCGATGAAATCGGGCATGAGTTCTTAACCTCAGTACTGAAGGTTGGTGTTAAATTTTGGATCAAATCGATTCACTGTAAAATGCCCTTTCCCAAACTGGTTGCTATATTTTCTTGACTGTAACTATGAAGTATTTTTTTAAATCACCATGTTTATAAATATGCTTTTAACAAACGTATTTTCACTCGCGTCGGGGGCAAGTGTGATATTTTTTATTTTATTTATTTGTACGTTGACATTCAGCAGCAAATTGTTGGTGGATTAGATGACTCTCTTTTCTTATTTAAAGTGCATCTGTTTTAACAATCTTGACTTACTTCCGTTAATTAAATTACGTATATGACGGAGAGGAGATTATAGTGCTGAAATCTATTATAGATTTATGTACCTTGTAAAGGAATATCTGTCATTACGTTTCATAACATTGCGTCCATACCAGGTCGTTCTTACAGCAAATGCATGTTATCTGTATGTTTTGTTCAGCCAAAAATAAATCGCGAATTCATTTTTTTGAAACACTGGCATAGAAAATTATTGTGTCCACTGATGCGTTTTAGGTAGATTCCTTATAGGAAAATCTACCTATTGCAATGGTTCTCATGACACGACTTTCGGAAAATTTTTGCAGATCTTCACCGATCATGACCCCTAGAACCCAAAACCACCCTTCGTTAAAAAGTTTATATATATATATATATATATATATATATATATATATATATATAAAACGCTTTTTCCCATGTTATCTTTGTGAACACGATAACTGGAGTAATTTTGATGTAAATTTAACCAGCTTCTGATATGTTGTAAAGATAGTGAAAATCTCGGTCGAGTTCGTAGATGGGCTATCCAGCCTCAAAGGGGTGGAAATGGTGGGGAGCAAATTTTCATTTTCCCATAATTCCTTACAATTGAAAATTGAAAAGAAAATTCAAATTAGGGCGAATTGCCTTATCAAAACGAACAATTTTTGCATTTAAACTTTTCGATAGCTACAATTGCTTCTGGAAGTTATGAGCCGAAAAGTGATTTTCCCACCTTCCCCTCCTCCCTCTCCCCTAACTTTTCAAATACGTTTTAACCCATGCATGTTACCCCTCGTTGGAAAGTTCTCATCATTTGGTGCAGCTCTCTTCCCATCCTCCTTCATTCTTGTAGTCTACTTATGAGAATAGAGGGCAAAAATGTTCTTTTCCATTATTAGTAGTAGAGAAGTATATGCATAACGCTTCTTTAGTCTGTGCGTTGATTTTGTAAATACGATAACTAGAGTAATTTTGATTAGATTTCAACTGGTTGATATGTTGTAAGGAGGGTGAAAATATCGGCCGAGTTTGTAGATGGGCTAACCAGCTAAAAGGGGGTGGAAATGGTGGAGGACTGAATATTTCATTTTCCCATAATTCCTTTACGATTGAAGATAGAATGAAAAATCAAAATAGGCGAATTATTGCCTCTTCATAATAAACAACTTTTGTATTCAAACTTTTTTGATAGCTACAAATTTTTAAAAGTTATGAGCTAAAATGCCATTTTCAATCCCTCCCCCATTTTATCACTTCCCCATAGCTCTGTTATGACTAAAGATAGAAAACAATTAAATTAGGCGAATTATCACCTTATCATAACGAACAACTTTTATATTAAAAGTTTTTGTCAGGTAAAATTGATTAGAAGTTATGAGCTGAAAAGCGATACTCAAACCCCCCCCCCCCCAATTTATCAAATTTCCCGTCCTCTATTTGATGAAGATAGAAAGAAACTTTCCAATTAGGCAAAATTATCTCATAATAATAACGAATAACTTTTATATTAAAGTTTTTGGCATTACAATTGTTGAGAAGTTATGAGCTTAAAGCGTTGTTTCAACCTCCCCAATTTACTCCCCACCAGCTAGTTACGATTGAAGATGAGAAAGAAAGAATTTCAATTAGGGAATTTATCACCTTATCATAACAAACTACTTTGAAATAGTAGAAAGGTTTTTTTGACAGCAAGATTTGTGAACACGATAACTAGAGTAATGCCTGATTAGATTTTAACCGGCGGGATAACATGTACTAAGGTCTGGTGAAAATATCGGCCGAGTTTGTAATGGGCTAACCAGCTAAAGGGTGGAACGGTGGAGGACTGAATATTCATTTTCCATAATTCCCTTTACGATTAGAAGAATAGAGAAGAAAAAATCAAAATAGGCAATTATTGCCTTACAAATACAACTTTTGTATTCAAGACTTTTTTTATAACTACTAGATTTTTAAAGTTATGAGCTAAAATGCCATTTCTCAATCCCTCCCCATTTTATCACTTCCCCGCCATAGCTCTATTTATGACTAAGATGAAAACAGATTCAAGTAGCAATTATCACTTCATAACGACAATTCAACTTTTATATTAAAGTTTTTGTCAGTTAAAATTGATTAAAGTATGAGCTGACGATCTCAACTCCAAATTTATCAATTTCCCTGTCACTCTATGTTCGATTGAAGATAGAAAGACTTTCAATTAGGCGAATTATCTCATAATAATACGAACAACTTTTATATTAAAGTTTTTTTTGAGCAGCTACATTGTTTGAAGTTATGAGACTTAAAGACGTTGTTCAATTATCTTTTCCCCGCAGCTAAGTTACGATTGCAGATAGAAAGAAAATTTCAATTAGGGAATTATCACCTTATCATAACAAACTACTTTGATATTGAAAGTTTTTTGACAGCAAGAATTACTTAGAAGTTATAAGCTGAAAAGTGATTTTTACCCCCTACTTAGAATACGCTTTAACCTATGCATGCGACACCTTGCTGAAAAGCTTTCATCAGTTCACTTTTATATAGGTAAACTAAAAGATATCACTTCCACTTATTATAAGGTAAACAAGCTGATATATCCGGGTTTGCTCCGGATTGAAATGCTTTCATGTCTTAAATTTTTTAATGAAAAAACTACTATCGTATAAAAATTATAATACACAAATTCCTTTTCTGATCTGAAACGTTTTTAATTAAAATCAGAATATCAATTGAAAAAAAAAACTATTTTTAAAAACAGCCGTTTTCTCCATAAATTATTATTTGTTATATAGGTACTTCAAATCTTGTTAAGAATTACTAAAGTAAGAGAAAGGGTTCAATGAATATTTTGAAACAATTAAATTAACGAGTTAATTATTCATTAATTTAAAGAATGAAAATCAATCAATCATTAGTTTGTCCTGATATAAATTGTTAATCGTCTACTTTTAAAATTTCCTTTTAGCATTCGTCAAGAATTCTGTGAATGTATTCTGGCATATATATTCGTATTATTCTTGTTCTTCAACAATAAAGAATATTGTTACGAATTCTGTATAAAATTACTTTTGAAAAAATATTAAAATGAGAGAAACAAATTGTATGGAAATGAAATTTTCGTCACTGAAATGCTAATTTTTTGAAATTTAATAAGGTGTAAAAATAGTTTCGTGAGATAATGTTTTCAAAAGATATCGCGGAAAAACACCTTGCTTAATTTTTAATTAACTGAAATTTTAAGTAACGTTTGGGCTTCGAAATGTTGAAGATGAACTTTCTCTTGTCTCAAATAAAAAGTGTGCAAAGTCTAGTTGAAATCAGTCCACTGGTTTAGGACGCGATGTGGAGCATACATACATAGATACAATAACTTTTATTTAAATCAAGATAATTATTAGATAATTACAAGATTAAGATTGCTGGCATATACTATGAGCCATAAAAAAGGTTTTAGTGAAGATATCGTCACAATTAATTAAATATTTAATTTTATTTAAGTAAATAGTTAAATTTAATTAATCAAACAGTTAATTTTAATAGTTAATTTGACAGGTTACTTTAATTTGATAATTAACTAAACATGGCTGCACCAAGATTTGTTTAATAAATTTAATATAAAATAGCCAAAAAAGACAGATATATAAGAGTTCCCTTTATCCTTTTTTATATTGAAAAATATCTCATTAACTTTAAAATTGTTTTGGGATTTTCTGTCGAAGTATTTGCTTTTAACTGTGGATGAAGATTTAAATTTGTTGTTCAAAATGGCTGCATTGATATCCTATGCTTTAAACACACGTATTAAATTTGCAACTCGCAATGTTTAATAATTTTTATTCTGCTATGTGTTAAGATTTTAGTGACTATTATCTCTGTAACCAGGGGGTTCTCTAAATGAGCCCATTCTAGTAATGTTTAAATATTTCATGTCATGTGATTTTTGCATATAACAAAGTAATGTTCGCACAATTATATGGTAACCTAGATTAAATAACTAATTTTTAAATCCATATTCTTTATTCATTCATGTCAGGTGTCAATTTTTTGTTACTGTTTCAGATCTGCTGTCTTAATGTTATCTAGGGAATATTTGCTCTGCTGGGATGTTTATTTCTTTATGATTCCTATGATTATGTGATGGGATATAAAAAATTGACCAATATACTGACCAATAAATCTAGCATAACCTTTTGGAATGAAAAATGGAATGATAAAACCTTGATGTAGTAAAAAATTAAATGTCATGAAAACAGAATCACAGCGTAAATATTGCAATGCGTAGAAACAACAAAGTCATTGGCTATGTCTGTATTGATCAATATGTAATATTTCATTACTTTTGTAACATTAGCGTAAAGGAATCTACCTTTGCCTTCAAGCTTGCCGAAAAGGGATTTTTTATGTTGTAAAAAAGTGACATGATGTTATGTAAACATACTTCTCAGAAAACTGTTACTGGGGGTGGGGAAACCATCTTAAGAATTAGCACAAAACGATATTTCATAATAATTTTTATGTATCATCATTAGATAATGCCTTAGAATAATATCATGTTGAATTGTCATTGAAATATTCCATATCGATGAAACATCTCTGTACGAACATAATTAGACAGAAGTCGTACGGTACTTTTGTTTATTTTTATTTTATTTTAAAATTGTTACAAATATAGAAAAAACAATGGTAGACATATAATTTAACAGATTGCCCGAATATCTTCCTTTGGAAAAAATGAAAACTTTATATCGCGGTTTCACTGGGAAAAAATACTTGTGGTTGAAAAGACTTACGGAATTCCAAATTAATAATAAACGGTCCGAAGAGTTCCTTTAATTTTTAAAATTAATTAGATAGAGAAATCCGTGAAATATATGAAAAATCTGGTACAAAAAACAAACTGAAATCTCTAAAAGAAAATTTTTAGAGTTTTTACTTATGAGGCATCTCAAAACCCTTTTAAGCCTTCCATTAAAAGTCTCCGAACAAAACCGCTCCTATAAAATTTATATAAAGGACTAAGACAGTATGGTTAAGAATTTGGCTTGATTAGTTGCATATCTGTACACTGCGCTCTGAAATTTCATTATTTCTTAAGAGAAATATATAACTTTTTATGCTAATTACTAAAAGAGAGGATGAAATCACTAAATCAGCCGTTTGTGTCTACCCAAAAGCAAATTGTTATCGCAAGTTTCATTAGAAGATAGATGCTTCAAACTAGGAAATGAAAATATGGTGCGGAAATTAAAGGAATCTGTGTTGAAACAAGAATCGTTTCCGTTAAAAGGTCTTTTAAATAAAATTATAAATTGTTGATAATGTTAGAGAGTTTGATTCTGAAATTTTTTCAAATTTTAAAATTGCATTCTAGTGTATATATTTAAGACGCTAAACGAACTTTGTTTCATCAAATAATTTGATTTTCTGTCTTTTGATAAACTCTCATTTTTACTTTCTCGTATACGAAGTATACAAAGAGAAAGTATTGTAATCGTCAAAAAATTCGGACTCGAGATTTTGACGAATCTCCACGTTTTAGACCTCCCTGATTCCGAAAAACACAATTTTGGAATTATGTCTGTCTGTCTGTGAACACGATAACTCGAAAACTATTAGAGCTACGGGGATGAAATTTGGTATGTGGTCTTTAAACATAATTTGTAGGTTTCTATCATATTTTGGACAAAATCCGTCAACGGGAAGTCTGTCTGTCTGTATGTTCGAGGTCATGCGAACGCTATAACTCAAAAACTTGAAAAGCCAGATAGATAAAATTTTATACACAGTTTTATCGTCATAAATGTAGGTCCGTATAAAATTTTGGGCCAAATCCGTCAAAGGGTTGACTGTCTGTCGGTCTGTATAATCGCATACTTGTTCAGTTTTGAAACTAACTCCCTGCGCATGCCTACTGGTGCCTATTGGAGAGAGAACGGAGCTCCGAAACTTGGCAGTTTGCCAAAAACCAATTCTGGAGCGATTTTGTAAGGAAGCAAACATTTAGGGAGTCTCGCCAGGTCCTGTTGCGCAGAAGAATGCGCAGGGGATTTGAATTTGTTTTGATCCTTCAAACCACGCGTGGTTCCAACTTTGGTTTACTTGCGACGGAAGTTTATTTGACGTCTTTTATTATTATAGTTTTCTCTACATGTGTTAGGAGTATACGAGAAAGTTTAGGGGAGACCACTCCCGCTGGTTATTCTATGATAAAAGTTTAAGTTATAAAAATAATAAGTATTAGAAAATGCAATTAATGACTGAAAGTTTTCTTGGACGTTTAAAACTGTCATTGTTAAGCTTTTTCCAATCTTGCCCTCTTTTCCAGGGGTAATTTCTCATCCAATTTTTGGCCGAAATATTTCTCGGAAAATGATAAAGCAATTAAAGCGTTAAATGACAATAATGAAAGTAAAATTAAATTTTAAAATTTTTATTGAATAAATTTTAATGAAATGCTATCTTTGAATTAAAATGATTTTCTTAATTATTTTTGCTTGTTGAAGCAATCCATTTATTCTTACTAAATAGTCTGGAAGCACACTCTGTCTGTGTTTCGCAACCTGCCAAAACCTCTGATTTAAAACAAGCAGTGCTCCTTTAATGCGACGATAAATTGATTCAAGAAGACGTCGGTTTTTAGACATTCGACAATGTCAGCGGTTCTTAACCTTTAGCATTTGGGATCAAGCTTTTCATATCTGTTTTAAACGCCCCCACTTTCCAACAGTTTTTGCTGAATTTCTCCTTTTCTGATGAATTTTGGATTAATGTCAAAATATCTTTCGTGTTACTCAAGTGTTCATTTATTTTTAGGGTGATATTTTATTTTTACAATAACAGAATTGTTATTTTTATTTTAATAACTGGTTTTCTTCGAGTTTTTGCCTTCATTTTTATGCTTTTACCCCACCTCCTTCTCCTCCCAAATTTTTAACAATATTATTAAGGAAGCAGTTAAAATTGAAACCTCCGAATAAGGCCGCACATGAAATCATTTTCTGAATTACTTTGTCTTTTCATTCCGCTTTGATGAGATTCATTTCTTACTGCTCTTTCTCATTTTATATAGTCATATTATAATATCAATCAAAAAACTTTTCATAGATTATATAACTCCTCTCAAACAAGTGTACTAATGTATTCTTTTTTTCAGTAATCTATTTCAATTTCCGATTCATATTCTTTTCTTTACTCCAATGATTTTTATTCAGTAATATAAATTCTTTTTTTAGCTTTATTAAAGGCTTTCATCAATCATGGTGCAGAGCGAATTTTTCTTCTCTTCGAAAACTCTAATGAAGATATGAATTTCATAACAGTTATTAAAAAGATAATGGTTTCTCCAGAACCTATTTTTCAAGTATGCATAATCCAATGTCTTTGTCACATTTTGTCCAATTCATCATCTGCAGAAATTCATATTAGCATGCTGATAGATGAAAATATACCAGGTAAGAGTTTATAAAGTTTAATATTTCATAATTTTCTACTGCAAACTAATTTTTCGGCATAACAGTGATGGAAATGATCTAATATTTTCTAGAAAATCCAAACTTCACTGATTTTTTTTCCTTACAAGAATTCTTCCACTTCGTATTATATTAAGGTCGAGGGCAACGAACTACGTATACTTCCTATAAAAAAAAATCAGAAACTGAAAAATTATTTTCTTCGAAAAATTCACTACACAAAGTCATGTGACTTCTATATGTATGAAAAGATACGATTGAACTACTTATTTTAATCCTACACATGGTATTGTTCTTTTTAAAATTTATGCAGCTTCAATTGAATGCTGCTGGTATTTAAAAATTTCATTACGATTTAAACCAAAATTTGACAAATTATAAGAGGAGAATGATCCTCATGTTTTTCATCCATAGATGGTAGTCCGATCTAAGTGGTAGCACGTTGCTTAATTTTTTACTGGTTTCAGTTGAATGATTGATTAAATCATCATTTTGATTTCAAACTAATTTACTGTTACAATTTGACCTCGAACTAAGATAGTCTTTGATCAAATAATAAACCTTAATGTTGAATTTAGATGGATATATAAATTGCTTCGAAGGCGTTATTAATGATTTCAGATTTTTCTCCTTCTTAGGCAGAGGCTCAGCTACCGGTTAGGCAAGGGATGCCCCGAGTGCCAGTCTTAGGGGACGTTATAGGGACAAAACATTAGTACGTTTGTGTCACTTTTTAAAGTTAAATATGATGCAGGGGCACAAAAATAATACCATGCCCTGGGCGTCGGTTACTCTTGTTAAGCCGCTATTGACAACTGGGGGTGAAACACACCTATTTTGTCCCCGGCACCACTTACCCTTGTTACGCCACTGTTCTTACATAGCTTTTTAATAGTTTAGCAGGTGTCTGACTTGTGGTACAGTCACCGATTCCAATTGCAGTAAGCGGCGTATTTTTAAAGATGTCAGAAATCAGATGAGAGAAAAAAATTCAAATATATCCACTGTGCTGTCATAATAGAAAACTTCATTTACTTCTTTCATACATGTTAACGCTTTCTGATGAAGTTGTTTTATATGCAGTGCATACAAAAGTCTGATCTGATCCAATCAGAACAGAGAATCCTGAACTAGTCCTTAGCAAGACATATCAAAAATTACATTTTGCACGACAAATTTTGATACATGGAAAAAACGTTATCATAATTATACATCTTTATCGGATATACTAAGCTCATCCAGAAAGTAAGTGTCGTTTGCGCATATCTCCAGCGGATCTGACGATCGGCAAACAATCGATCGGCCCGCCAGCTGTGCAATAAGAGCCGTTATCAAGTTTTTGAATGCGAGAAATGTTCGACCTTGTGAAATTTATCGCCAGATAAGTGAAAGTCAGACCGGACCTAGCTCCATCCGACTTCCATTTGTTTTCTCATCTCAAGAAATTTCTTGCCGGCCAGCAATTTGCAAGTGATGATGAGATCAAGGTAAATGTCCAGAACTGGTTCAGGTAGCAGGCGGCCGAATTCTACGAAGCGGGTATGTTGCAATTAGTGCCAAGATATGACACATGCCTTAATTCGCATGGGGAATATGTCGAAAAGTAGTTTAAGGTGTTTAGATTTTTATGTAATAAAATACAAATGATAAAAAATGCTCATCTTTCTTAATAGCGAAACGGTACTTACTTTCTGAATGAGCTTTGTACAATACACTTCTATAAATGAAGCTAATGAAGCCCATAGTCGAGACCAAAAGTTTCCGTATGGTAGGATTAATATGCATGAAATAAATATTGTTTATTTTGTTTTCTTCAGTTTCATGTTAGGTGATGTTATATCGAATTTTTATAAATTCCCTAAATATTTCTGGTGGAATTACAGCCAGTACTTTTGGTGCTTATAAGACGATTTTTTATCCTCTTCATACCCCTACTAACTCTTAACATCTCTTTGCTTTTCATTCCATACATTTCTGAGCTGACAGCCGATTTTATCCCACACATGCTCTATTAGACCGAAGTTGATGCATTTACACCTCATCTTCACATTATAACTCCCTTTAACAATTCCACAGAATTTATTTCATGTTCTAATCCATTTTATTCCGACAACTACTGTTGTATTTAATCCATTAAGGTTCATTTTCAGGCGTAAAAGAAATCTTGTCAGAATTCTTCTGCAGTTGGAAAATTGAAACTGATTACAACTACTAGGGGCAAATCTACGCGTTTGTGCAATATAAAACAATATGTTCAATACAGGACACATCAACTGTCTCTAAGATAACTTTTTAATTTAAACATGACAATGACATCCAACGTACTGTACGGATCCCCAAGTTCTTCCTGTTTTTGAAAAGGCCTCATTGATTTCATTCGTATCTACCATCACCTAATTTGCATCCAGTGTGGTGTGAAATCGGTTGTCAGCTTAATATGTATGTTTGAATACGTAAAAAGTTTATGTACAAAAAATGTAGAAAAAGTCGCTTCAAAAATACTGAATGCATCCTCTCCAGAATGCCTAAAAGAATTTATAAAAATCCAAAATTACCTGACTTGCCTTGAAACTAAAATTAAAACTTTTTGATATTAATTTGATCCATGTTATTCTCATAGTATAGAAACTTTTTTGGCCTTGACACTGGACAGGTATGTGTACGATCTCAACTAAAAAAATTGTTTATCTAAATTTCTAATTTTATTAATGTAGATACATTATGTGACTATGTATAATTAAGACAGCTTAAGTAATTTATCCTGAAATATGTTACATTTTATACGATACCTTGCATCGTACGGAGATTTTTTGTACCCACAGTATTTTTTATTGGAGACAAAAATTGCTGCCAACTTTTTTCCGGGTGAAGTGAAAAACTTTTGGGGTTTAATGGTGAAAGAGCCAAGTAAACTTTTTTCCGGGATGTGATGTAGGAGAGGTTCCATTTGTAACTCAAAACATGTGCCGATATTACAGCAAACATTTTCGTAGCTTTCTCCCTTTCATAATAAATGTAAGCCTTTCAGCTTGCAACTCGTTGTTCCAATGTTACCCCATTTTTTTTAACAGAGTACAATTTTCATGAAAATATTAATCATTATATCACAAAAAATGTCTTGTTCGCAGTTTTAAGTCTATTCGCCACATTTCATGCCCTATTATATACGATTAATTTTTCCAAAATTAAATTAATTCTGTTTTTTCTGTTGTCAACAAGCTGATATATTGATAATACTAACGATTTCTTTTTTTTTTAAGATTTCAATTTGATAATGTTTCTCTCTTTGAATTCAATAATTCAAAAAAGAAAAACATTGACATATAGAAATAACCTTTTTTTGAGTTTGATTACCTTCTTTCTCATTTATAATTCCTCTGTGCAATCTTTTTGTTAAATATCTATAAACATATGCCAATTAAATGTCAATAGTTAGAATAATAATCATATCATTTTTTTGCATTTCTTCTTTGTGCCCAAATGCCATCAACTGCATCTCACTTTAGTTTAAAATCTTTACATAATATCTCCCAGGATTTATAAGAATTCTCGAAAATAATTTACAAATTTCTCAATTTCCAAAAATTTACTTCAATGCATTTGTATTCATTTTCCTTTTTTTTTTTTTTTTGCTAATAATAATTTCTTACATTGGAAATGAATGTTTCTTGTAGTGTATATTGGAAATATTCACTAAAAGATATTAGTAAATGAATTCTATATTCCGTCTGTTGAAATCATGTTTAATAATTCTCTAAAAATAGTACTTCTTTAAAAATGAATTTAACCGAAGAAGCACATATCACAAAATATGACATAATCCATATAATAATTAATTACTATATTTTAAACATTTCTCGTTATTTTACTTCAATTTTGGGAATTTTTTTCTAAATAATATATTAGGTATTTACATGAAAGAAAAACTGTTCATGCATTTACTTTCAGCACAATTAAAGTAGATTCCGCTGTGTTAATTTCCACATCCATTTTATTAGCCAAACGCCTTACTGGATGGCACAACGCTATTAGCACAAGATATTTTACGCTATCTCCACGATGTTGCTACAATATTCGGAATGCCTCACAATATCGTAAAGATATCGTTTGAATACTGTAAAGCATCTTGTGCTAATAGAGAATTTCCCAAAGAATTAAATAAAATGCCCATCTTCAAAAGATTAAGGGTCTTAAAAGCCATGAGTAAATCGAAAAAGCGAAACACACATAGATTCAAAAAATGTATGGAGAAACTTACAACTATTTATTGTGCTTTAACTTCTCTAAAATGCCTCTATACGGTATATTACAATACTAATCTAATCTGTCCATCTTGTATGCATTCACAATAAAAATAATTGTTCTCTCTTTTTGCTGATATAATATTAAAAGGAAACTTTTCTTCGACTGCACATCCATCTTCTTTTATTTTTGTTCTGAGTTCCTGCTCGCTGAAATAACTCTTGATACAATGCGATGTTGCTGTAAAAGTGCCAACAACCACTTCTTTTCCAGTATTCACCGGTTTCGTTTCTTTCCTCGCTCTAATTTTGAGTCTACTTTTCATCCCAGAAGAATTGATGGAACTAAAACAAAAACCTTTCAAACAGTATATATCTTTCGAAAGCTTTTGGTTTTAGTTCCAAACAGATGATGATTCTTTTAAAAGAGTAGCATCCAACATGACTAGTTAGATTTAAATCATTTTAATCACCTGCTATTAATATCTGCACACATATCTACAGGAAGGCCGGAGGGTGATGGGACCTCCCAAATCCCCTTGCTCACCATAGCAGAGGCGGCGGCAGAAATTTTCCGACGGGGAGGCAAGACATCTCCGACGGGGGGGAGGCAAGCAAAATTTCTCTAATGCAGATAACTTCAATATAACACACAATAATTAATTTTATACTTAATTAAAGATAATTAAGTATTAATTAGCGAATTCAATTATAATGATTAATTATTTGGAATAATTAGCTATTTGTATAAAGTCGGAACAGTAAGAATTGTATGGCGGAGCAATAAGCAATAATAGAAAATGAAGAATTATGAACATAAATCTCGAAACAAATAAAGTGATATTTGAAAAAAATTTGCAGATTATTATCTAAATCTCATAACAAAATAAAATAATAGCCGAAACAAGTGAAATTAATTATTAACTTTTTTTAAACCTATAAATGCATATCTACCTACATATTTAAAATTATTGGCAAAATCAGAGGATCAGTACTCCAGTTTCAAATACTGGACCGATGTCGATAATTTTTATTTCATATGGAAGATATGACGTCCAGATATGTCAACAATGGTCGCCTTCGCCTTAACATCCTCCATTTTCGTGAGAAACAGAAAAATACTTCTCCACTGCACATTCTCTTTGAGGAAAAACCAGGAGACAGTCCCCTAGCCTCAACCACTGGACCGATTTCGACAATTTTTATTTCATATGAAAGCTCATGACGTCTAGATATATCGTCAATGGTCCCGTGCCGCCCACCACCACCTTCTAAATATATCGTAAAATAAAACTTTATCAGTGCACCTCAGCCTTAACAACCGCCAATTTATTTCGACATGTTGCAAGCATAGCTACAGGCTAATAATAATATGGACGAAGTGCAGGTCGCCGAAGGTGGCTAATCTATATATTTTTAAAAACTTGCAAAACCAAAGGACCAGTCCTCCAAGCCCAATTACTGGACCGATTTCGACAATTTTTATTTCACATGAAAGCTTATGACCCCCTAGATATGACATCAAAGATCGGCTATAACCCATCACCCTCTATTTTCGATAGAAATCGAAAAAGAACTATTTCACAGTGCTTTCTTTTTGGGGAAAATTCTTGATAGAGTCCCCCCCCCCCAACCACTGGACCCATTTCGCCAATTGTTATATTATATGTAAGCTCACGACCCCTGAATGCATCGTCAGTGGTCGCCTCCCCGTCTCCATCCTTCATTTTCGAGAAATCCTGCTAAAATTAGCGTTGGTGGGTGATGTGGGTAGCACGATGGTCTGAAGGCATTGTTCTTTTACTTGTTCTCCATTTTACTACCCCTTTTTTATTAGAAAAAATAGCTAAACTGCATAATTTCATCTGAATAGCTCGAAAAAATTCCAAATTATTTCCGAAATGTATATTTTGCGTTTTGATTGGGTTAGATTTATAAAATTATCTTACGCAAAAAAATGTTGTTTCCTTGAAAATATAACTTAAAAACAAGTTTGGGAGGTTACAGTGACTTCGCAGCAGAGTTATGGGTTCGTTATCGATCGTCCGCTGCTCTAAGTCTCATTTCCAAGATCTGCCGTGTATGCGAGACTGGTATTTGCTAAATTTGGCCTGGTTTCAAACATTTCTACTATTGTGTTGCGTCTTGTGACAATTTGGACAGTCGAGTGCTGGCTCTGATGTAGTCCTCGTAATCGAACAATGGTTTAGTTTAGTTTAGTTAGATCAACCCCCTGTTTTGAAGCTACAGGAGGACTATTTTTGAAACAGACCTCATAATTTTGAACCGTGATCAGATGAAGAGGACGACACCTGAGCTGGAATTCCCTTTTCGAAATGTCTATACCACATCACTGAGAGGCAAACCAACGACGGCTCAAAATTATGTGTTCCATCCGTAGTAGACCTCATGTCAGTTAATCTAACAAATCAAATAATGATATTTTTGTTTCTGAAAGAAAGAATTTTCAGAAGAAAGACATTTTCCGTTTGATTAACTTTTCATCATAATGTATCGGAAGCAATTCTGTGAACCAGATAAAAGTGATCTCATTTTGCAGAATTCTTATCTCTTAGCTATTATTTTTTGAGTTAGAATTATTTAAAATTAAAAAGGAACTAAAAAATCAGCTCCTTAAAGAGATTAAAATTTTGGAAGTTCTTTTACAACGTTATGAGTGAATTATATACCTGTCTGCCTAAACTCTGATGAATAATTTAATGTTTTAGTAAAAACAAAGAATAAAATTTTTGTGTTCAAGTTGGTCATTCTACTTAATGACTTTTGAACCGTAATTCGGGAAATAGTTGAAGGTTTTTGGTGAAATTTTATACCTTCTTATGTTAAAGTATGCCTGAACCATGGATCAGTTTATTATTCTGAGATTAAAGGTAACCTTTTAATATCGCATTTTCATCTCTTTATTTTTTTTTACATGAATACGATAAAAATGTCAGGACCAGTCATGTCCAGTTTTTGTTTGATGCTAGTTCTAGAAATTGAAATGGCACGTCAGAATGGGATTATTTAAAATTTCGATGAATAATTCGTGCATTTAGAAAACTGCACGATTTGCATGAGTTTTTCAGTTATGACGACAGGTAAACGTTTTGGGAAATTTTCGATTTTTAGTTGAATCTAGGAAGAGTGTGCTGTGTCTTAATGTCGAATTATCTCATTTAAATAAATAGCTTTACCATAAAAGGGAATGCGATTATTCACAATTAAAATTGGTTATAGAACAGAGGTTCCCAACCTGTGATACGCGTAACCCCTGGGGGTACACGAAGGATCATTTGGGGGTATGCGAACTCAAAGACGGTAATGGAAGACACAAGGAAACATAAGGGATTAGAAACGTTACAGTATTTTGTTTCCCCAAGTTCGTGTAAAAAGTAAAAGTAAAAGTTGTGCAAGTAATAAAGCTTACCCTAAAAATAAGAAAAAAAAAGAAAGCAAAAGAAGAAGTAATTTTTAGCTATCCTTTTATGTTGATGTGAAATTGTTACAATAGTGGTTTCATTTGTTTTGGCGTTGAACTAATACTATTGTAAAAATGGAATAAAATGTAAAATTAAAAATTAGTCCTGCAAATGTTATTAATTCGAGTAATTTGACTCTTAACCTTACCTGGGCCCTTAACATTATTGATGAATACTTCTTTGCATAGATGACAGCAGTGGGGTACGCGAAAATAAAAGGAAAGTAATCAAGGGGTATGCGGGGGGGGGGGAAGGGATGGAAACCCATGTTCTAGAATATCGAAAGAAAAATAATATTATCAAAAAATATATTTTTAAAAAAAAAATTTCTCTGTTACAATTGAGCATCTCAGAGGTCTTGCTTACTAGTATAATATGATTTTGTTCTTCCCGTGATAAACTAGAAATTTCAAATAATTAAAACAGAATAATGAATTGGTTATCAATTATATTAAGGTTTTTAAAAAATATTTACAAAGCACAATTTATCATTTTAGGTAGACAGATTTTAATCTTTTTTTCACAGCTGTACCAGATTTTTCGCCTCAAAACTTTCTTGTATCAAGCTGCTTAACTAATAACCTAGCTAAAAACTCCACCTCTTAAAATATCCTAAATTCCTCCATTATCTATCATATAAAACAGAAAATACATGTGTCTGTCACAACAACGCCTCCTAAACGGTGAACGTTAGCGATATGAAATTTGAACAATACATTCTGGGGCACATTTCCAGGTCAACTGCGCTATTTTCAACTTTCCGAATTAATTAATTCTTCAGATATTTAATAAAATAACGAAAATTAGCCGCTGTTAAGCCTAATGCTTAGATATTTTTTTCCAATAACTTCTGAAATATTTATCGCACGACAGTTATTTTTACACCATCAAGAGCAGAAAATTATCTTCTTAATGATATTAATTACAGTATCAGTCGATCCCTACTTATTTAGGGAAAAATTAAATTTTTATTTCATTTTAGCCGCCTGAAACTAGGAATTACAAAAAAAGCAATAGAGTTCCGGAAAATTAAATAATTTTTAATTGTATTTTTAAATTTTATCGTCTCCCTATACTCCCAGGTCTTTTAGATGTCTATAAATTTTTGCCGCCTCAATTTTTCCACCCAATGGTTCACACGGCGGTGGTTTTCACATTTGCGACCATATTCAAACGTTAATTATTCTACTGATGAGTGATAGATGAATTGAGTGAGAGTTATTTGAAACGCAGTTTTTAAGTTTCGTTGGCTGTGATGCATGATACAGAATTGTATTGCTGGCATTTTAAAATTGACTCCTGTTTATATTTTACTATCTGCCAAATACAATAAAATATTCACTTTTTTGTTCATCTTTCCTGAGTTATGGCGGCTGAAACCGCGACGGGGAATGCTATAATTAATATAAAATACAAAAATGCAAACTAATTTAAACGGGCAAACCAGCTGGTCGCCAAAGGCGGCTAGTTGTTTTAATATATTGAATATGTTCTTTGATATTATTTAAGAAAAAAAAAATAATAACCCTGCATGACTTAGATTTCTTTCATTTTGTTAATTTACTATAGATTTTGAAAATGAATTACTCCTAATAACTGTTTATTTAATGACTAGATATATCTATCTAATTTTTTAATTTTAAAAAGTAGACAACATAACAATAGTTAATTTGTTCCTTTTTGAACCTATATATAGTGATGTTGACAGACCTTTTGATTTTGATTCAGAGTAGGATGAACTGCCACGTCGCTATTCAACCTTTCACTCTACGTTGTTGCGATGAGATTTGACTCAAGGAATCAGTTCTCAGATATAACAGGCGCCGTTCAATCTATGCGAAGAGGGATGCCATGCCAAGGTCTCGGCTTATTCAAAAGCCGATTCTACCAAAGATCCGTCATGTGTGAGACTGGTTCACATTAAATCTGGTGTTTTTCTCAAACGTCCTCCTGCTGGTGTGGAGTGAAAGCTTGGAGAGGGGTACCTAGACACCCAGATAGCAATTTTAGTTTGCAGCAAGCTTGCAACAAATTTGACATGACAAGAGTGCAAGCTTGCAACAAGTTTGAAACAAGTTAACGCAAGCTTCGAAGTCACCATGGGACGAACTTACAGCAAGCTTGCCGCTTCAAACTCATTGTAAATTATAGCAAAAACAGAGTACGAACACAACCCGGATTAGAACTCGCGACCTACCGATTCGGAAGCTGACGCGCTAAACACTGGGCCGGTTAAACTCTAGGAGGAGACCCAGATAGCACGTAAGTTTGCGGCAAGTTTTATTTTGACTTGATATTACCTTGTCATAGCAAATTTGACGCGTCAAACTTGAAGCGAACTTGTGGCAAGCTCGCCGTGACAATTAGCGCCACCCTCGCTTGCAAAACGCGTTTGCCACAAGTTCGCCGTGACAAATAGCGCCACCTCTTTGCATTGCAAGCTTGCTGCAAGTTTGCAAAACAAGCTTGATGCAAAGATAGCACAAAGAGATAATTATCTTTGTCTCTGTTTTAAAAAACACCCGATTTTTAATAGCATCTTCTTTTTATTAATTCAATAAATCAATGATAATTTGTAAAAAAACTAATTTTTTTATAAAAAAATTTTTTAAAACATTTTCCATCTTTTTACTAAATACAGCACTCGCACTTTAAAGGAAACTACATCGCCTTTTTCTGAATGTTGAAATTTTAGCGTTTATAAGCAAAATTAAACCAAAAAACAGTCAATGTTTGTTGAAAAATAAACTTATACATTTTGTCCCATTTTGAAGTAATTACTTTTGAACTCTAATTTCACAATTTATTCTACTAGCAAAACGTAGTTATTAGCGAAAGTCGCTCTCTCTTTGACTTCAAATCATATTCTCAACTCAAAAAATTAATGAAATCAAGAAAACAGTTTAAAATAAATCGTATACGAATCGAATCGAACGATGTATTAGCGAAATCTATCTTCTCCTCTCACAGTTTAACTGGTCCAATGGTTAGTGCGCCAGCTTCTGAACCGGTAGGTCGCGAGTTCTAATCCGAGTTGTGTTCGTACTCTGTTTTTGCTATAATTTTCAATGAGTCTCACGCGGCAAGCTTGCATTACAAACTACAGCAAAAACAGAGTACGAACACAACCCGGAATAGAACTCGCGACCTACCGCTTGGTAGCCTGACATCTATACCACTCGGCCAGCTCGACTACGAGAGAAGACGATAGATTTCGCTAATACATCGTTCGATTCGATTCGTATACGATTTATTTTAAACTATTTTCTTGATTTCATTAATTTTTTGAGTTGAGAATATGATTTGAAGTCAGAGAGCTATTTGCGCTAATAACTACATTTTGATAGTAGAATAAATTATGAAATTAGAGTTCAAAAGTAATTACTTTAAAATGGGACAAAATGTATAAGTTATTATTTTTCAACAAACATTGACTGTTTTTCGGTTTAATTTTGTTTATAAATGTTAAAATTTCAACATTAAGAAAAAGGCGATCTAGTTTTCTTTAAAGTAAAAACTTTTAGTAAAAAGATGGAAAATGTTTCAAAATTTTTTTTTATAAAAAAAGTTAGTTTTTTTACAAATTATCATTGATTTATTGAATTAATAAAAAGAAGGACGGTCTAGGAGATGCTATTAAAAATCGGATGTTTTTTTTAAAACAGGGACAAAGATAATTATCTCTTTGTGCCCAGATAGCACGTAAGTTTGCAGCAAGTTTGATTTTGACTTGTCATGGCAAAATTTGACGCGTCAAACTTGAAACGAACTTGTAGCAAGTTCGCTGTGACAACTAGCGCCACTCTCGCTTGCAAATCAAACTTGCAGCAAGTATGCAAAACAAGCTTCCTGCAAAGACAGCACAAAGAGATAATTATCTTTGTCTCTGTTTTTAAAAAAAACATCCGATTTTTAATAGCATCTCCTAGACCAGGGGTGGCGAACCTTTATGTATCAACGTGCCATTTTTTCTAAAAAATGTTTAATGAGGTCATAGACGTGCCGTCAAATAATTTTGGGGTCTATCCTGGTACCCCCGGTTGGGGGGGGGGGCGTCACTTTTTTCGCAGGTAAAGAGCGGGAAAAGTGACGTCTCCCAACCCAACCGGGGGTACCAGAATAAACCCGTTTGACTTCGTTATTATTGGGAAAATTATAAAACTAAATACTATTAACTCAAAACTCTTTATTTACTACAAAAAAACATTTTGCAATGTCTCAGTTATACGCGTAATTCAAATTAAAGTAACATTACTGTGACATCTGTTGTTGCAGATTAGATGACAAATAACTTATATTAGGGTTGTAAGATGTTACTTTTAGCAGAATGCATGCTGAACTGGAGTCATCTGTCAAACGGTTTCTAAGCGAGTCTTTAATGTTATTCATTCTGAAAACCGTAGCGTAAGATCAACTCGCTAACTAATATGTTTCATAGTGAACTTTGTGATCGGTGGCGTGCCCAAAATATTGTGTCGCGTGCCATCAATGGCACGCGTGCCATTGGTTCGCCATCCCTGTCCTAGACCGTCCTTTTTTTTATTAATTCAATAAATCAATGATAATTTGTAAAAAAAACTTAACTTTTTTATAAAAAAATTTTTGAAACATTTTCCATCTTTTTACTAAATATAGCATTCGCACTTTAAAGAAAACTATATCGCCTTTTTCTTAATGTTGAAATTTTAGCGTTTATAAACAAAATTAAACCGAAAAAATCCCTTTTCGGCAAGCTTGAAGGCAAAGGTAGATTCCTTTACGTTAATGTTACAAAAGTCATGAAATATTACATATTGATCAATACAGACATAGCCAATGACTTTATTGTTTCTACACATTGCAGTATTTACGCTGTGATTCTGTGTGTTTTCATGTCATTTGATTTTTTGCTATATCAAGGTTTTATCATTCCATTTTTCATTCCAAAAAGTTATGATAGATTTATCGGTCAGTACATTGGTCAATTTTTTTATATCTCAACACATAATCATTCAACAGGTAGGAATCATAAAGAAATAAACATCTCAGCAGTGCAAATATCTCCTAGATAACATTAAGCCAGCCTATCTGAAACAGTAACAAGAAATTGACTCTTGGCACGAATGAAGAAGGACTCTAGATTTAAAAATTAATTTATTTAATCTAGGTTATAATATAATTGTGCGAACATTACTTTGTCATATGGTAAAACCACATGACATGATACACTTAAACACTACTAAAATGGGCTCATTTAGAGAGTTAAGAGATAATAGTGGTTACTATTATCTCTTATCCCTGGTTACAGAGATAATAGTCACTAAATTCTTAACATATAAGAGAATAAAAAGTATTAAACATTGTGAGTGGCAAATTGAATACGTGTTTTTAAAGCATAGGATATAAATGCAGCCAATTTGAACAGAGAATTTAAATCTCCATCGACGGTTAAAACCAAATACTCAGGCAGAAAATCCCAAACAATTTTAAAGTTAAGCAGATATTTTTCAATAGCAAAAAGGATAAAGGGAACTCTTATTTAATTACTCTTATTTTTGGCTACTTTATATTTATTTTATTAAACAAATCATGGTCCCGCCATGTTTAGTTAAATATCAAATTAAAGTATTCTGTCAAAAACACCTATTATCAAATTAACTATTAAAATTATTTGATTAATTAAAATTAACTATTTACTTAATTAAAGTTAAAAAATTAATTGTTACAAAACTCCACTAAACCCTTTATTATGGCTTATACTATATGCCAGCAATCTTTATCTTATAATTATCTAATAATTATATTAATTTAAATAAAAGTCACTGTGGCTATGTATGTATGTTCCACATCTCCTCCTAAACCACTGGACTGATTTCAATCAAACTTTTCAAACTTTTTATTTAAGAAAAGAGAAAGGTCACCTTCAACTTTTCAGCGCCTAAAAGATGCTTAAAATTTCACCTAATTAAAAATTAAGCAAGGCGTTTTTCCGCAATGTCTTTCATTTCCATAAATATGTTTCTCTCATTTAATATTTTTTTCAAAATCAATTTTAAACTGAATTCGTAACAATATTCTTGTTGATCAAAAATAATACGAAGAACTGTTTCCAGAAGGAAGAATGCTAAAAGAAAATTTTAAAAGTAGACGATTTAACAATTTATATCGGGACCAGCTATTGATTTATTTTCACTCTTTAAATTAATGAATAATTAAATAGTTAATTTAATTGTTTCAAAATATTCATTAAAACCTTTCATTGACTTTAGTAATTGTTAACAAAATTTGAAGTACCTATATAATAAATAATAAGGTATGAAGAAAACGGATGTTTTTAAAAATTGTCTGGTTCAATTGATATTCTCATTTTAATTAAAAGCGTTTTAGATCAGAAAAGTAATTTGTGTATTATAATATTTATACAATAGTAATTTTTACATTAAAAATATTAAACATGAAAACATTTTAATCCGGAGCAAAGCCAGGTATATCAATTAACAGTTATAATTAACAAAATTTAGCAAAGATATTAACTATAAATTAATTAAATTAATTAGTCATAAATTAATTATGTATTATACCGTATAAAAAGTGAAGGTGAATGCGGTTGATGGAACTCATAACTTCTAAATAATTCTTGCTGTCAAAAAACTTTCAATATAAAAGTAGTTTGTTATGATATGGTGATAATTACCCTAATTGAAATTTTCTTTCTATCTTCAATCTTAACGAAGCTATGGGGAAATGATAAAGTGGGTGGGTGGGTGGGTATTGAATATCGCTTTTCAGCTCATAACTTATAAGCAATTCTAGCAGACAAAAAACTTTTAGTATAAAAGTTGTTCGTTATCATAAGGTGATAATTCGCCTAATTGAAATTTTTTTTTCTATCTTTAGTCGTAACAGAGCTATGGGGAAATGATAAGTTGGGGAGGGGATTGAAAATGGCTTTTTAGCTCATAACTTCTAAGAAATTGTGGCTATCAAAAAAGTTTCCATACAAAAGTTGTTTGTTGTGATAAGGCAATAATTCGCCTAATTTGAATTTTCTTTCTATCTTGAATAATAAGGGAATTATGGGAATATGAAATTTTCAGTCCCCCACCATTTCCACCCCCTTTGAGCTGGTTAGCCCATCTGCGAACTAGGCCGAGATTTTCACCCTCCTTACAACATATCCGTCGCCAGTTAAAATCTAATCAAAATTACTCTAGTTATCGTATTTACAAAATAACACGGGCCAAAGCGTTATGCATATACTTCTCTACTACTAATAATAAGGAAAAGAACATTTTGCCCTCTATTCTCATAAGTATTGGAGCTACAAGAATGAAGGAGGATGGAAGAAACTGCAAATGACGAGAGCTTTCCAACGAGGGGTAACATGCATAGGTTAAAACGTATTTTAAGTTAGGGGGAGAGGAGGGGAAGGGTGGGAAAATCACTTTTCAGCTCATAACTTCGAAGCAATTGTAGCTATCGAAAAAGTTTAAATGCAAAAATTGTTCGTTTTGATAAGGCAATAATTCGCCTAATTTGAATTTTCTTTCAATTTTCAATTGTAAAGGAATTATGGGAAAATGAAAATTTCCATCCCCCACCATTTCCACCCCCTTTGAGCTGGATAGCCCATCTACGAACTCGACCGAGATTTTCACTATCTTTACAACATATCCGAAGCTGGTTAAATTTACATCAAAATTACTCCAGTTATCGTGTTCACAAGATAACATGGGAAAAAGCGTTATACATATATATATATATATACCTATATATATATATATATATATATATATAAACTTTTTAACGAAAGGTGGTTTTGGGTTCTAGGGGTCATGATCGGTGAAGATATGCAGAAATTTTCCGAAAGTCGTGTCATGAGAACCATTGCAATAGGTAGAGTTCCTATAAGGAATCTACCTAAAAACAGTCAATGTTTGTTGAAAAATAAACTTATACATTTTGTCCCATTTTAACGTAATTACTTTTGAACTCTAATTTCATAATTTATTCTACTAGCAAAACATTGTTATTAGCGAAAATCGTTCTCTCTTTGATTTCAAATCATATTCTCAACTCAAAATTTAATGAAATCGAGAAAAAAGTTTAAAATAAATCGTATATGAATCGAAGCGACCGATGTATTAGCGAAATCTATCTTCTCCTGTCGTAGCCGAACTGGTCTAGTGGTATCGGCCTCTGTCTACTTATCGGTAGGTCGCGAGTTCTATCCCGGGTTGTGTTCGTACTCTGTTTTTGCTATAATTTTCAATGAGTTTGCACGACAAGCTTGTGGCAAACTTGCCGCAACCCAGATAGCACGTAAGTTTGCAGCAAGTTTGATTTTGACTTGTCATGGCAAAATTTGACGCGTCAAACTTGAATCGAACTTGTAGCAAGTTCGATGTGACAAGTAGCGCCACCTCTTTGCAAATCAAACTTGCAGCAAGTATGCAAAACAAGCTTCCTGCAAAGATAGCACAATAAAGAGATAATTATCTTTGTCTCTGTTTTAAAAAACATCCGATTTTTAATAGCATCTCCTAGACCGTAATTCTTTTTTATTAATTCAATAAATCAATGATAATTTGTGAAAAAAATAACTTTTTTATAAAAAAATTTTTTGAAGCATTTTCCATCTTTTTACTAAATATATCACTCTCACTTTAAAGAAAACTATATCGCCTTTTTCTTTTTTTATTTTTTTTTTTGAAATTTTAACGTTTATAAACAAAATTAAATCTAAAAAACAGTCGGTGTTTGTTGAAAAATAATAACTAGACATTTTGTCCCATTTTAAAGTAATTACTTTTGAACTCTAATTTCATAATTTATTCTACTAGCAAAACGTAGTTATTAGCGAAAATCGCTCTCTCTTTGACTTCAAATCGTATTCTCAACTCAAAAAATTAATGAAAACCAGAAAATAGTTTAAAATAAATCGTATACGAATCGCATCGAACGATGTTTTAGCGAAATCTATCCTCTCCTCTCAGCGTTCAGCTGGCTCAACGGTTAGCGTCCCCGCTTCGGAACCGGGAGGTCGCGAGTTCTATCCTGGGTTGTGTTCGTGTTCTGTTTTTGCTATAATTTGCAATGAGTTTGACACGGCAAACTTGCTGCAAGTTCGTTTCATGGTGACTTCGGAGCTTTCGTTAACTTGCTGCAAGCTTACTGCAAGCTTGCACACTTGTCATGACAAATTTGTGGCAAACTTGCACTCTTGTCATGACAAATTTGTGGCAAACTTGCTGCAAACTAAAATTGCTATCTGGGAAGTTCGTTTCATGGTGACTTCGAAGCTTTCGTTAACTTGCTGCACGCTTGCTGCAAGCTTGCACTCTTGTCATGACAAATTTGTGGTGAACTTGCACTCTTGTCATGACAAATTTGTGGCAAGCTTGCTGCAAACTAAAATTGCTATCTGGGTGCTATCTTTGCATCAAGCTTGTTTTGCAAACTTACAGCAAGCTTGCAATGCAAAAGGGGTGGCGCTATTTGTCACGGTGAACTTGTGGCAAACGCGTTTTGTAAGCGAGTGTGGCGCTAGTTGTCACGGCGAACTTGTCACAAGTTCGCTTCAAGTTTGAAGCGTCAAATTTGCTATGACAAGGTAATATCAAGTCAAAATCAAACTTGATGCAAACTTGGGTGCTATCTGGGCAAATGTCGTTCTCATAATCTAGCTATGGTTCAGAATTATGAGATTCGGCCCAAGCCCTCCTGATGTTTCAAAACGGGATGTTAATGAAACTAAACTTCACTGATAATACAGCAGAATCGCATATCCGCAATCTCTAAGTTTAGACCCTTTCACCAGTTTCCCCTGAGACCATATGTTTTCGAGCTGCCAACGAATTATCGATTTTGCACTACCATTCATGAAAATGGGGATTCAAAATTACTACCTTTCATATCTTTATAGTTTTAATTATACAATTAAATTAAGACATAATAATGTTTCATTACATAATGATCATCTTCCATATGTACTTGAAGAACCAGGACAGGGCAGTGGTTTTTGGCTACAGTCTGGGATAGATACCCAAAGAAATCAGTAATATGCTTTCCCTCACAAACGTGCGTGAAAGCATATTACTGATTTCAGACAGTTACAGAAATAAATTCGAAAATGAACGAATTTTTTGAGAAAAAGAACTTGTAAGTCAGAGGAAATAATTATTTTATTATGGACGAATTTTCTGTTTTGTTTATTTACATTAAATGTGGTAACTCCGCATGCCGGTGTAATGCTAAGTCAATAGAATTTTCAAAGCGGAATTCCATAAGCCATGCAGATAAAGTCAAGATTTTTTAATGTAAGTAAACAAAATAGAAAACCCACCATTTACATGTTATGATGAGATAATTTTAGTTTTTCCTGGTTCATTCGCTTGGCTGTAATTTATTTTTGTGCATCTGGCAACAATCATTTCTTCTTTATTGCGGGTGTTTCGTTTTCGATGGCTTTTGGCGTTTGGTTAGAAACGACGCTGAAATGAAGACGCTTATTGCGCTTACATGAAGACCTATCTTAATATTCCTTTAAATCAATCAATTTTTACTGCCATTATTCATATGCTTTTATTAAATGATAATTTTATTTCAACTGACTGCTATTCTTGTTTCAAAAGTGTATTAAGCAACAATTTTGTTGTACGAATTTTATGAATTATAAATTTCACTCCAGTTGTTTTCCTTTGTAAATATAATGGATTTTAATTTCCTTTTTACACCCCCCGCTATTGTAATTTTTTCCCTTCAAAAATATACAAATTTCTTCATGAATGTTATCTTCTTTGATTTCCAAATGTATCATAATTTTGGGATTAATGGTCCATCAAAAGAAAATATATTTCGTAACATCTATATAAAATCAAACTTGAATGAAAGAATTTAACCAGTAACTCTTTTCTGTAGCAACAAACTGATCTGTTCCAAGAAGTGGCTATATATTGCTGAATCACTTTATTGCAATGCAGAATAAGTTCTTTTTAATGCAACTAAATACTAGTGGGTAGTATCAAAAATACTATGAAATCTTCTCTAGTTCCTGTTGATATAAGCTTTTATTGTGTTAAAAAATTAGGATGCAACTTAACAAGATTAAGTTTCTTATAAATAGTTGTTATTATATTCTAAACACTTCTTTTTAAGTACAAACAAGTTTTTAATTTATTATCTATGTTTTAAAAACATATCTAACTTAAAAAGTAAAAGATTGTATATAAATCTTTAAAAAATGTAAGAAAGGACTATTGTGGGTTGTTGACATTTTAGAATTTTTTGTCAAAAATATACTCTTGAAAGTTTTACTGGGGGAAAAAAAAATAGTTTTGTTAAAATCACCATGAAAGATAAGCTGTTAAATTTAAGTATAGAAAATTCCATATTAATATAATTATCTTATTTCATTTTCATTATTTTTTATGTTTCTAAGCTTTTTTTTAGAAATATTTCCTACGTAATGATAGAAATCTTAAATCTTCAACATTTTTAACAATGCTGTTTTGGGGCAAGTTTTCATTGCACATACAGAAAAATAGCCCACAAGTTTCAATCTATTTGAAGAAATGTTCTTGAAGATTTGCAGATATTCATTACATTTGTTAAGTTTATATAAGTGTATATTGGTAGATAACTTTATTGTATTGGTAAGAACTTTATTGTATAGAACAGAAATTTTAAAAGTTCTGAAACATCAAAGTTTACACATCATGCAATTCACAACTTTAATACATTTATAAGTGATGTAATTATATTCTGTTTAAACACTGGATATACATGTTAAATTTTTAGATATCCATATATATATATATATATATTCTACATTAATGGTGACCAGTTATAAACATTGTCTTCAATGTATACAGCATCTTAAAATAGTTAGATTAATTTGAGATGTATGCATGCTGGATAGTTACTTTATCTCAAATAAGAGCAAAGTATGAACTGTGGATAAAAAAGGATTATTTTGTTCTAAAGCTACTGAAAATGTTTATTGATGCATTGAGATATTTAATTATCTGATAAAATCTAGCATTCACAATTGATCAATTCCTGCTATTGTTAGTTAACAGAGATTGTACTGTGTAATTACCTTTAAAGAGTATAATGCAGTTATTTCATATAATAACTAGGTAAGTCATGAAATACTTGGTTATTCTATGAAATAACGGATTTCACGTTTTAACTGTAACATACATAACTTTTACAAATTGTGAGAGTAATTTTTGTCCCTCTAATTTGACAAATATAGCACCTATTTGCCTAAAAAATGTAAGGATATTTTAAATACACTATATTATGTTCTATTTAAGAAAAAACAAAGTACCTGTTATTCAGACATTGTTTTGGGGGACCAAATTTAAAAGAACCATTTATAAAAGTTTTAATCTATCATTTGTGAAGTTGTATGTCGGATATTTTTGTGATTATTGTCTGACTTATATTTCCTGATTTCTCTATGGTTATGATATCCATCCAGCAATATAGCAAAATTTTCATTTTTATGTAAAATAAAATGTAGTTCTTAAAAAGAGTATAATTTATTACTGAAGGAGAGCAGCATTCAGGTTCTTTATTTTATTACGTTTACATTATATTATAAAATTCTTTTCTTCATATTAAAAGGATCACCAGATGTACTAATTACTTCTTAAGATTCTTATAAACTACCTTGAACACAGTATTTTTTGGAACAAAGGTGGTTTTTTTTTTTTTTTTTTTTTGCTGAGTTTTAATTCTATCAAAAACCTATTTTGTACCTGTGCAAATGTCCTCGCTGATGTGGAAGTTTTGAGAACATATACCAGCTTGTGTGCGATTTTTTGCCATTTGATAGTGTTTCAAAATTAGGAAATCCATATGTGCAATTATCAATATTTTAACTGTAAAATAAGATGTTAGTTTTTTTATGCATGAATATTCATGGTTTCGGAATAATGTATTCAAAACAGCATGCACATTAATGGCATTTTTATAAGTAGAAAATAATGTAACCTAATATTTTCTGAATTTTATATATTTCTAAATTTTAGAAGTTAATGTAGTAAAATGAGTATTTGTAATAATGGAATTGGATATTTTATGTTTTTTCATTTTACAGAATTATTATTTGAAGTTATTAATGGGAAGAATGAGCTTCTAATTGAGTGAGTATTATTTGCTGTTCATAAAAAATGAAATAATAAGTTTGAAAAGTGCTTTTTATATGGCTATATTTTCTACAAAAAATATTTTACATGTTTGCGAGTTTAATTTTTATTGATTTAATTGAATTATTTGCAGTTTTGAAGCAGATAAATGCTGCCATTTGTTCACATTAGCTTTTGAATGATTGGTTTGTAACGTGGAAAAAAAATCCCCCATTTTTCTTAATTTCCATTTGTCTTGAAGAATTAGAAACATTTTATGACTTTCATATATATTCAGGCTTATCTGAATTTTCTAAAAGTGAATTGTATTTAAAAAGTTTTCACTTAATTTGTGCCTTGGGAAGATCTTTTTTTTTTTTCTTAATGTAATTCATTTATTCATTAAAAAAAAATAAGAACTGAATAAGTTTGGATATTTTTCTAACCGTAAGCAATGTGATTCTCATACTATTCATTTAGAGCTGAAATATTTAAGTTTATTAATGAAGAAAACCAGAACAATAGAAATTTTACTAAGATTTAATATTTGAAAATTGCAAAATTTAAAATGTGATACAAGATAACTGTAACTTTTCATTGTTCACAAGATCTATAAAAATTGAAAATGTAAAATCAACGTTTGAGAAAAATAGAGGCTATATAAATTTTAATTTAAGTTACTTATAAGATTGAGTATACAATATTTGATTGAGCGATTCAAAATTTTAAGTTACTGAAAGTTTCAAACTTGCTATTCTTGTTTTGTATGTATAGATTTCTTTTGGATTAAACTCATTTGCTTTAGTTTTGATGTTTACTAGTTTCTGTTTTTGATTTTCATATAGAGATAAAACATTTTAGTTTATTTTAAATTTATAATTTTATCTGTTGGTGAGAGTATATTACCTGTGGCTTGTCATTAGTGGATAATATCCAACAAGATATATTGTGAATTTCTGAGATGACATGTCTTTCAGATGGTCTCTCATTTCCTCTCCAAGTTGTATATGTGTGATTACTAATGTAAGTCATTTTTTAGAAAATTAAAAAATTTTCTTTAGACTATTTTTTGTATGTCGAGAAATTTATTTAATAAATCATTTATATGTCTTTGGATGGTGAGGTGAAAGGATTCTCTTATTTTGTAGTTTCCATTTACTATGTTTAGAATTTACAAAATGTTTAGTTTTGAATTATATTTTAATATCCTTTGCTGTTTCAAATGCTGAATTGCATCTTTTTTCTTAATAAACAAAATTTATAAATTATCTTCTGTCCAGTTATCATTTTTGATACAAAACTGTATGACCTAATTAGAAATCGACATTTACTTGAATTTTATCTGTTATTGATAAGACAAAGGTTATGATACATATTCAATTAACCTTAGATAATTTTTTTTATGAAATTCTTGTTTAAATATGTGCATATGCATAAACCTTTTTCTAATTCTCAAAAAGGTGTGACATTAGCAATTCAGTTAAAAGAAGCAACAAAAATTTTTTAAGCAAAAATAATTCTGATTAAGTCAGTTTATTTATGTTTCATTTCTTTGAGTAGGCATTTAAAACATGTTGCTTTATTTTCATTATATCTTTGCTTGTTGCAAAGAGTAATATTGTATAATAAATTAAAGTTTAATTAATTATTATAAATAAGTGATAATTGATAAAGAAACAAATTGATGTAAAGTTTTAACGTGGTGAAATTCTTTAATTTTATTTTTCTGGTTTTTGTATATGCTTGATTTATTTTCTTATTCCTAAATTTCACGATATCTCTTTTATAGGACAATCATTTGCTGCATTCGAATTTTTACACAATGTTCCTTGTTTTCTGAAAAATGCCATATTTTGTATGGTAAGATTATATTAAAATTTATACATGTTTTTCAAAAAAATTGTGTTGTTGTATTCCTAAAGAAAGGGTTCTCTTTCGATGTTTAAGGCAGGTACCAAACTATTTCATACAAGTTAAAAAAATAGATGAAGAAATTAAGGTTAGATGGCATGCAGAGTTTCTGCTGTCTGATTCTTTATGGATTTTTTCAGTAGGTGAGTGCGGCCGCAGAGGCCTAGTGGTAAGGTCTCGGCTTCAGGACAGAGTATTCCACGTATGAAATCCGACTCCGCTGAAGATCCATCGTGTATTGGGCCTGTTGCACACTAAATCATATGTAGGAGGTCAAATGTCCTCCATCTAGTGTGGTGTGGAAATTTGTAGAGGAGGTGGCAGTTCAGGTGTTGTCCTTGTCATCTAACTGTGGTTCAAAATTATGAGGTCCATCCCAAAATAGCCCTTGTGTTGCTTCAAAACAAAAAGTTAATATAACTAAACTAAACTAACTCTGTTGGTGAACAATGCATCTTTTCATTTGGGAAATATGTGCACCTACAGTTTTATTAACTACTTTCTTCATGTTTTTTTTGTTTGTTTTCATATTGAATAAGATGATTTTCTTTTGTGTTGATAGTTTTTAATCATTTCTTATTTACTTTCTGTTTTGGCTTAGTCATTGTAAAATCAAACCTAAATAGAAAATAAAAGTCAATCTCTGAAAATCAAATTTTCTTTTTAGATAGAAATTTTGAATAAGTTTAAAAGAGAAAATATCTTGAATGCTGCTTGCTTAAATTTATGTGTATTGTTTATAGATTTAAGACTTAATATGTGAAAATTGGAATAGAATATTGGGAAGGGGGGAGGGGGAATGCACATTTAAACAGAGCAACTGAGATATTCATTATCTTGCCTTCTTGGATATTGCAATATCAGATTCTTTGATTTTTGATAAAACTTAAGAAGATAACTTCAGAAAATTTTGGCAAGAATTTTAGAAAACTATATCTTGTAATAAATGATGTACATTATGGCTCTTAGAGAAATCTACTATGCATTTAGTTCTTAATGAACTAAAATGGGAATTGGAATGATTCTAATTGAATAGAAGGACTTGTAGATAAAAAGGGTTATTTGTTGTATTTGAAGCAGGGAATTTGTCAGATTAAATGCTTATTTATATATCATCAAAAGCATTTATTCATTATGAATTCATACCAAAAAAGAAATAAAAAATGAAATTAAAATATTTTATTCTTTTTCCTTTTTATGAACCATTCAATATTTATTTTAATCTAAACAATTCTTTTTTAAAATTGCTTCTAGTGAATGAATGAAAAATTAGTATAATTAATATAGAGTAAATGTTTATCACAAAATATATATACATTGCTATGTTAGTTTGCACTCTCATATGAGAAAAGAAGAAAATAATAATCTTTTTTCATGTATTAGGTGTTTTCTAGGGATAGAGTGCATCATAATTTGTTCATTGCTACTATTTTGTTTGATTTACATATGTTGCATCTTAAAAATTAATAGGCAGTATTTGGTGTGTTTTTGTTATTTCAGTTATATTGCTTAATACACATTACTATAGAATCATGTCATGTACATAATGTTTTATTATACATTTTTTCTAAAACTGGATTCTCAAATTTAAATCCTTATTTGCCCTAGATATTTATTGATATTGTACATAAGACTAGTAGTTAGTCATACTTTTTTTTTATTTAGTGAATTTTCATACCTTAAAATTAATTTTTTATTTTTCCTAGGTGTGAATACTCTTTTAGATGTTGCAGTTACCCTTTTGAAGCTTAAAAATTGGAGACTACTTTGCATGGTGTTTGATCTTTTATCTACTTTAAATAGGTACAAACAAATAATTATAAACATTTTCAGGGATTTATTTTTTTAAGTATAAGTATATATCTTTTGTGTAAAAAAACTAGTTGCTTCAAGTTATAAAATGCTGATGAATTGCTCTTCAAATTTAATTTGTACATTCTGTTATAATAGTTATAAATGATTGAATACCATGCTATTGAAATATTGCAAACTTCTTTAGTCAATGATGAAATTTAATTCAATCTGTAGCTGATTTCATTATTTTCTGCACAATAAACACTAACCAGTCAAGTATATTTTTAAAAATTAAGCAATGTGAGGTTTCTGTCCCTCTCACAATAGGTCTAAGAGAATTCTTTGAACTTCTCCTTTGCATTTTTGTGATTCATTTGTAATTTTAAAAAAAATATTGGAAGAACTAGATATATTTTATTTTCTTCTGTTCCAGCTTCTAGTGATTGAATTTTACTTTTGGGAATTCTTCCCCTATTCCTGAAAAAAGGAAGAAATGAAATAAAATTTAGTTATTGAGCAATTATGAAATTTTTATATCACTTAATCGGCTATTTCTAATTCAACATGACCTTTAAGCTTCAAAAAAAGATAATCGCTTCAAAATAAAATCATGCTATATTTAGTAAATTAAAAAAGAAAGGCTTGTGTGCCCTTTATTGTGTTTGAATTAAATGTAAGTTCATGAAACAGTGTTGATGACAATGTTTCCAATTTTTAAATCTTTAGTTATTTAAAGTAAAATTGAAGAATAGTATAAGCATCTATGCAGATTCCCTCTTAACTCTTTTAGAGCCCTTTTTGTAGCTAAATTCCCAATTTGGAGAACCCTATAAGAGACTATACTGTTTGTAACTGGATTGAAAAATCTGGTTCATTACTGTAATGGATGGTTTGGTGATGGGAGATTGGACATATTAGTGCTCTCTCCCTTTCTTAGAAATAAACATTTTTTTTTATAGTTAAAGATTCTTCAATGAGTTCCACTAGACATCCTACAATAATGCAAAAGTATGTATAGAAAAACTTTTAGTATGTGTTTAGTTGCACTTCTTTACAGCTATGTACTGAACATAACAAACTCTTGTTCTTATATTGGATCATTTAAAAAAAAAAAAAACATGTTGATTCTCATGAATGGTTTGCAATCTGAAGAATTACTGACTGCAATTAAAGTAATTTATCCGTAAGCCTTGGAATAATTTTATTGATTATTATTGACGTATATGTTTAATTGTTATTAAACTCATGATGCTTATTTTTCTCTTTGTTACCATAAGCCTGAATGCTTTAATTGAGAAATATATCATAGGTGATCATGAAGAAGATGCTTGCTTTAGGCATGACTGAAAAGTTAAGAAAATAAACTTTTAAGCAAAAATAGAATTTTAAAGAAATGCTTAATGTTTACTTATATAGTATATTTGACAAGAAAAAAAAATTTCAAAAGTGGCGATGATTATTTTTATTATGACATCTTGGGGAAGAGAGGACTAAAATTTAAATAGAGATCAATATAGGCAATTAAAAATTGAAGTTTTTCATCATGCCAGCAAGTCATTTATTATAAATTTTTATTGCTTTTATAGAGGTAGATGTTTATAAGAAGAGGCATTAATTTGGATTTTTTTTTTTTTTACTTGAATCATTGGTTATTGGCTTACTAAAAATTAACATTCATAATATATTAGACATCTTTAATGCATGCAAAGCAAATGAAAATCTTTAAAAAAATCATTATGATGAAAGATCTAGAAGACATTCTTGTTTGAAAGGAGATGTCATATTTCTTAACAGTGTTCCATCACTTAAGGTGTGTAGAGTTAGAGTAACCATTGCAAAATTATAATATTGAAGTATTTCTGAGGAAAATTTCTTCATATTTCTACCATCGCAATTTTCCTGCCATTTTTTGATTATTCATTTACATTATGTATATTTAATAATTCTATCATCTCCTGGAAATCATTAATTAACAAATAATTTTTATTCTGTTTATCCATCTGAAGATAATATCAAATTAGCATGTTTAGTATCCCCCCTCCCTATTCTTTTTGTTCTTCAGATATTAAGTTTTATAGAGTGTTGAGTTATGGGATTGAACTGTATTTCTTAAAATTTTAATATTTTGCTTTCATTCAATGAGAAATTTACAAATGTTTTTGTTAAATAGCAAAAAGGCTTCTGCAGTTGTATCTTCTCAGTCTTCAGTTATTGAACAAGCATTGAAACTGGTGGAAAATTCATATAAGATTCATAATCCACAAGTGCTACTTGCTGTTAGCAACTTTTTTTGTACAGTGCTGAAGTAAAGAACCTTTTTTTGAAAAATTATGAATAGTTTATTTTTAAATTTAGTCATATTTATATTTGTAAATGCATTAAATTTTTACTGATAATGTTTTACCAATAGAATGAAATTTTACTTTCATTGTTAATATAAATCAAACAAGAATTTTTTAATTAATTTTTATTTAAATTTTACAATTTTTCATCCTGACCATGATGAAATCGTATGGAAAATTTCTACATACCAACAGCAATTTTTTAAAAAATATTCATTGTATTAAAAATGTTAGTTTTGTTTAATGACTTGGCTTTTAAGTTTACTTTTAGTTTTTTGACTAAATTATTACACTATTAATTTTACAGTAAAATAATTTTAACGTAAGTAAGTATTACTGTAAAATTTGTTAGAAATACTAATACTTCTGAAAATGGGATGAAGTTTTATTGATTAATTTTATTTGTTTGATAATATACCATTTAGTTCCCTTATAATTAATCTAAAATAATAAACTTCTAAACATTGAATACAAAATACATTTTTAGAGTATGCTGATATATATGACCATCATCTGATAAATTTAAAAATGAAGCTATTAGCAATAAAGCTGCTTACTTAGCACCATTTTTTCTTTGCAAGAGATTAATTTTCTTTTTTGTATATTAACTTTATCTTAATAACTAATTCGTTTAATATAGTGTGGCCAATTCTGTCTAATAGTATGCCATTAAAATTACATTTGGACTTATTTTTAGTATGTGTATGCGTACATACTATTTAATAACCAATCTTTCCCAATTTATTTTGATCAAATTTTGTAATAAACTGTTTACTGCCTGTGTATTTTTTGTAACAAAGCTATCATAAACTTCAAAAAGGAAAACTTACATTTATTTTCAAGAAAATCTGCTGTCTCTTCTTTTACATTGTATAGTTTTGACATTAATATGTATGATTAGTTATTTTTTGGATGCAATTATTCAGTGTTTATATTAAGTTCGATTTTAATATTTTTCCCCAGATTTGTTTTGGATGTAATTAAGAGTGCTCAAGTGAATGCACATTTCACAAGCCTCTTAGAATTTACTGACAGTTGCAATAATAATAATTCCATCTAGATTTTCTCATGCACTGCAGGCATTAGTTCTTTTTCTTTCTTTTTGTTAACTTTTGATAGACGAACATGTAATCATTTTTGGTTAGAGTCGGCAATTATCTAGCCATGTTTGAAATTTTCCAAAGCAATATGGTTAAAATCCTTTAGAATTCTGTGAATAAATATTTTGACTATGAATAATGGGAGAATTTTCCTGAAGAAACTAGCTTCAATAAAAAGATTAATTGAAATCTTGGACTCTTCTGCCATATAATTATTTTTGCAAGTATTCAAAAGTCGTTTTCATTTCAAAGATTGGCAATACCAAAACATTTTCTTTGTTTTTATTTAAATATTTCTAAATTCAGTAATTGCTTGAAAGTTACTGTTTTTCAGCCATTACTGGAAATTTTATACTCTTAAAAAATCACTGAACTTTATTATTTTTATGTAAAATTGTAAATATTTCTTTGATTTAATCATATAAGAGTTCTTGAAATAAGCCATTAAAGAAAATCAAATTTCTGTGATTATTATTTAAAGAATTTGATTCCATAAAAGTAAATTTCTCAAATATTGGGAATGAAGCAGAGTTGAGCAAAAGAATGCTCTTTGATAATTAGATGTAGGCAATTGGATGGATAAATTTCAGTGACCACCTTCATTTGGATGGTTTTGATTATCACCATTAAACAAGAAATTTCACTGTATGATGGATTTTTAAAATTATTATCCAAGTGTGCACAATATGGTGAAGAACTTCATAACCAAAATTTATATCCACCCAAATTCATGGTGGCACATGATAACCTAAAATGTGTTTAAACCAATTTGAATTTTATTTTTGTAATTTTAAAAATGTTTCATATTGCTTGGCATTTAATAGACAAATTGTGAAAAACATATTGTTTACTGGATTTTTGAAATTAATGCATTAAAATATTAAAGAATTTTGGTCAGCATTCTAATTTATTTTCAGTTGCAATTAATTTTTTTCTTTTTAAAAGTAAATAAAGAAAAGCAAAAATACTGTAGAGATCTTTAAAGTATATCCTACAAAAGATTTTCCTCTATATAGAGAAATATTGAACTTTTACAAATGCAGTTTGAAAATTAACGATTTCCTACATTCGTCCAAATAAATAGATGCTTTTACCATTTAGTGCACTTAAGTATAATTATTTCGTAATCAGATACAGCAAATCCTCAATTTAATGGACTTATAAGGTCAAAGAAGTTGTCCACAAAATTGAAAGTCCATAAAATAATTAATTGCATTATGAATAAATTTAAAATAAGGATATTGCACTTGAAATTGCTGTGTGATATAAATGTAAAATATTTAAAGTACCTGTAGTATTGATAACAAAAAACTCAGATAGGTAAAAAAGAAAAGCCTCAAGATATTAGAAGGGTAAAGAAAAGCTCCAAAACATTAGTCATCTTGGGTCCATGAACTCTGAACTCCATTAAGTCAAGATTTGTTGAATTCAGAGTTTACTGTATTTGTTAATGTTTACTCTTAGACCATGCCTCATATGCTACCTCAACCCTTAAATGCCTAATATAAAAAATAAAACTTTATATGCCTGAAATATTAATGAAACAAAGGTTCCATTTGCACATTGCCCAAATCAATATTTTTACAAACCATTTGACATTGTATAAATGTGATTAATTGGTGTTGGACAATTCCATCATAGATAAAAAAAGTTTATTCCCTCTAGTTACAATATCATTACAAAAGAAACTGGTCTTTTATTCTTTTTTCACTGTTTAATATATTTATGATTTTCCAGGAAAGAACATCTACCATCTTCAGTTTTATTTCAACTGTTTTCTGTTGTACAAACAAGTATGAAGAATTTTCAGAAATTTTTTAGTTCTCGATCACATCTTTCATCAGAAGTGAAAAGTTTCCATGAAAATCACATAGAAAATTTGCCTTTAGAAGTGAAACTTTTGAATAGTGGTCTAGATATTTTGTGTTATTTGCTACAGTAAGATTTGTTTTTATTTTAAATAATTCAGTATATCGCTTATCACTTATAGAACCTCTTTTCTTTCTTGTTTACCGATTAGAATATTTATCATTTCATTCATAAGTCAGTCTGTTTTACAAAACTTGTGAATTTGATTTTGATAAAATTTAACATTTATATTGTGAAGTATTTCTAGTTTTTATTGCTGCACCCACAAAAAATGGGAAAAAACATAGTTTCTGGACCAAATGCATAACATACCTATATATTTGACTAATTCTGTTTAAAAAATATAGTATTTCTCTATAAAAGCATTATTAAATGTATTGATTAGCAGCCTCGTTATCAAAGAATAATTTTTAATAAAAATATTTAAAATTTCTTTACTGAATGATTGTTTCATATGTGACAAGCAGGACATTTTTTCAAATAAGAGAATTTTATTAAACTTTTACTGTTAAATTATTTTAATGCATTCATTTCTTGATTGCTAGCAAATATAATTATTTTAGAAATAATTTGTAAACAAATTTACAATCTAAATTATTAAGAATATTTCTTTGGTGCTTGTATATACTAATTTTAAAAAAATGTTATATATAAACAGTGGATTTATCTTATAGATAAAAATCTTGTTATTGTATAAAATTTCCTTGTCATTTAAAAAAAAATCTTAATTAATCTGAGGAATCTGTGTTATGATCGCCAACTGGAAATTGGTTTATGTTAACACATGCTTAAAATAGTAAATTAAAATATTTGTTCTAGTTGATACTATAATACTTTATTGTAAAATACATACAGTGGTAGCTAAAATTATGGAAAGAGCATTTTTTAGATTGATGGCTTATTTCCTCAAAACTCTATAACCTTAGAAAGGTAATGTATTTAAGAATAAATGCAATATTCATTTGTCTACAGTAAGAACTGTATAATTCTCTCTTTGAAATCTGTAATATGTTCAAAGTTATATTCATTTGTCTTTAATATGTTTAAAAAAAACCCTCCTTGCTTAAGCTGATATAATCTTTCCTTTATTTGAACTTCCCCAATTAATGAGTGTTCATTCTTTGTGAAAAGATCTGAAAAATTTTTTATCTGACTGCATTACATTTATCAAGAAAGCACTCAAATAGTATTATAATTTAGGGTAGTATAATATCAAAAGACTTGTTATTGTGTTTCGACATTTTCTAGCTATTGATTATCGTGGAGTGGACATTTTTCATAGTGTTACATGATTGCTATTAAGTTGACAATTATTTTTTGTGTTCTTTTGTTTAATAAGATTGTAAAATGGCTCAAGAAGGCGACTGTTAATCCAGAATCTAATACCAAAATGATAGTATTGGGTAAAAAAAAAGGTATAGTTATCAAGGGAAAAAGGGGGGGGGGGTATCCTAAATTTTTGAAGCAGTATGAAGAGATTTCATTATTACAAAGCAGTCTGATAAAAGTAGGAAAAAGCATCCAACATCAAATGATAATAGAATAACCAAGAGACTGTGTTTATGAAAGAGAATAAAAAAAGGGTGGGGGGCTATGTACAAAGTAAGAAACATAGCTACACAATGTGAAGTTGAGTGCAATAGCTGTTCAAAGCAGATTGCAAGATTACAGGAAACATCTCGTAATTTCACCAAATCTATCTTTAAAGAAAGGTGGAAAAGATTAAACGGGGATGAAAGTCATATTAAAGTAACAGCTAAACAAAGGGACAGTGATGTTTAGGAAGCTACAACTAAAATCTCTGTTTGGTAGTGAGGGCAGAAAATATTTAATGAGAAAACTCAGAGAAAAGTTATATTCTGATTGCGTTACATTTACGGAGAAACTCTCAAATGCCCCAAAATACACAAGTGGTATGTATCAATCCAAACTAACTTTCTGCATGTAATTTCTTCAGTTCAGTTATTTAGGCAGGATTAAGATCCATGCCATGTTACAAAATGTGTGTAAACCTTTCACCACCAGCATCACATATATGTGGCATCCCGATGTTCTTACTTGAGCCCACATTACTAATATGTGAAAACTGCTGTATATAAATGATAAATCACCTGGGCTGTGGTAACAGATTTTTTCTCAGGACCTTGGTTGCAAATGGGTTAAAAAGTGTTTCTGGATCATCATATTTCAATGCTGGGGTCTTGTGAAAGGTTAGAACCATTCAAAAATCTATTGAACTAACTAATGTAATTTCTTAATCTGAAACAACCTAGCAATGAAATTGAACTTAAAGAAAAATATAATTCAATTTTTACATCATAACAGCTGGAGAATTACAAGAAAAATAGATTCAGTTCATGGGAAGGTGTTGTATTGCCATAGTTAATATAAAGTTTACCCATTTAAGTATTTACTGACTAAATGAGAAATTTTGAGGATCTCAGTTTTTCTATATGTTTCACTTTTCTTCTTCCTACTTTAATGAAACTCTCTTCTTAACACATGGATGAAATTATACAGTAAAAAGTGTATGGTCTTAATTCCCATATATATTTAGGGCATGGATTATCAAAAGACATGACTTAGCGTCTTCCATCACAAACAGTTGAATTTTAAAAAATGCCAACTTTCGTCTTCTTTCAACAGTGTGCATCAATTTATTGCTTTGCATTCTTGATTAAATTACTCTTCTAATGATGTATGGCTTTATACTATTACTTCAAAAGAAGGGGATGTTATGAGCGATCAGACCTCAGAAATAGACTTTTCCCATAAGGTTTCCACAATTTTGGCCTTTACTGTATGTTTACTTATAGTTAGAAAAATGTTAAATGGTTTTTTTTTAGTATTTATATATCATTTGTTTTTAGTATTGTAAATTTTAAATAAAAAGTTTGTGAGTCATGGTAGTTTTGAAATCCAATTGATTGTTGCTATACTGTACATATTTTGTATGCTGTATTTTTCTAGGGTACTAAGAAAGCAGTCCCAAGGATTTTTTAGATCAGAAGAATGTTTTTCTTGTCCAGTTATTGAAAATGATGATGAATCTTTAAATACTTCTTGTAAAAATGATTTTCAAGCAGCAGTTTATGCATGCATTTCAGCATTGGATGAAATATTTGTACCCTATTGCTTAGTAAGTACTGGTTCAAATCTTTTAAGATCATATTCATATTCTACATCTGTTGAAAATAGAGGAAGGGGAGGAAAATCGCAGATTACAAACTGCTACATTATTTAAAATAGGTCTGTTTTGTTAGTTGTATTATTTTGATCTATTTTTCTACAAGTGTTTTATAAGTTTCTACAAGCAAATGTGTGTTTTTTAAATATATAAAACATAGTATAAATATCCTGATAGCTATTCTCTCACTTGCAATCTTAGTCAAACCCTTCTGTACTAAATATGGTTTACAATGTGTGGGCATGATCTTATCCTGTTTCCTATGCATATGCTTTTTAATTCCTATGAAAATGGGGGGGGAAGGAATGTATGTAATTTTATAGTCCAATTAATGCTTTTGGTTATTTTTTTTTCTCTCTAGAATTTCAATGCAATCAATAATTAAAGTGGTGTGTAGAATACTAGGACATGCATAAATTAGGTTAAAATTAACTTTGTTTATTCTTTAGTGTTGCATACAGGATGGGAGTCTTTTCTGTTTTTATTTTTTTAAATGTAAAACTATACATAAGAATAAAAAAGTGCTAAAGTTAAATTAATTTAATATGTAACTAATTGCATTGTATGTAACATTAAAAAAAATAGCTGAAAAATTCATTTAAATATTCATAATATGACTTATTTTTCTAATATAAAACTGATACTTGCATCTTTTCTAGAAATGCTTATAAGTTTTATTTTACTAGATGATCTATTTTTCTTGTAAAATCAGATATAGCTGACTTTCAAACCTTGGCAAGCTGAAAAGTGATGTTTTGAATGTAGCTGTAATAAGTTTTGACTGATTGATCATTTACTGGGTTTCCATTTTTTTAAAGTAATTATAAAAGTAAGTGAATACATACCAAATAATTTCATTGATTGTTGACTTAAATGCAGAAAAAGTTATCAGTTAATTTTATGAGGAGGAGTCAAATTAACTAATAGAAAAATAGGTATTCAAGAGGAAACATATGTTGTAATAAATTGCTTCATTTAATTGAGTCATTTATACATTACTTAGAACTTTTTTCAAACTGCTATTTATTGATAGAAAGTTGCATAAATTATCATGAGACCCCTCCCCTTTAATTCTTATTGCTGTTTATACCATATTGTACTTGTTCTATATTTTTGCATTTATAACTATATAGAATAATTCATTACTTCTTATAAACTGCCTTTCAGCTTTTGAATGCAGATTCATCAATCAAAGATATATCTCACTTTCACCTAGTACAAGTTTTGCTAGAAATTTTTGAGGATCCTATTGAAAGTAAAGTCTTAATGCTTTTTGCAAAAAAACTGGTGAAAGCAAAAATGTTCAGTCATATTTGGAATGTGAAAATCAGCAGACTTTTGATATCAAGAGTGTAAGTAAGCGATGGCTTTTTTTTTCCAATATGAATCATACTTGTATTAAAAGTTTTCTCTTGGATATTACTTTTTTTTTTGTTAATTGAAAGCTGACATATTATTTTAAATAAATTATAGTTTTCTTTAAAAAGAAATGGAAATATTTATTAATAGTGTATATTTTCTAAATATATCTAGAAACCTTGCTTTTAAAATTTAAATGTATTGTACAATGTTTTATTGTTCAATTAGCTTAATGATTTCTCTAAAAATCAATATAAATTTGAGGTATATAAGGGAAATTCATACAGTAGACATTGTTCAAAAGATATTTTTGGCTTTAGAGTATATATATATATAAAATGTATTCGTTATTGTAGTCGTTAAATGATTAAACAGGCCGAGTTAAATTCTAATTTTCATTTTATTATTGGAGAGTGACGAAATGTATATACATTTCAGTTGAAGTTTTTAAGCCAAAAGAGAACAGAAGATCCCTGCTTTTTCTCAGTTAGGGATTTAACAGATAGACACGTGATCAAAGTGAAGGGAATAATAGATATTTTTAATATATTACGTAAGTGTTTTAGGGAAAATGCATGGCGGCAATAAGTCGCTGATCTCGCAGTTTGTGTGCGCATGGAAACGATTAAAATATTCTTTTAGTAATAAATGTGCCAAAATGAGAGATTTAATATACCTCCAGCACGGGAAATAGAACGAAACTGGAGTTTGAGGAAAGTGATTTTGGAATACATTAAGAATTTAAAATATATAATATTAGAATTTGAAATAAAATTAAGTGAGATTATTACATATATATATATAACATTATGAGCATCTATATGCTTTTACCAATAAACTGCAGTCTTTCCATTTAATTTCAACATTGATTGATTTTCATGACATTGATATATATATATTAAAGATGCAGATTTCGGCACAGCATCTGAAGTATTTTCATTCCAATGGCTATTTAGAAAATGGAATTGGATATTGTGCACTTTAGGGAATAATAGTTGCAAAATTTCTTTTAAACAAAATAGGCTTACTAAAATTTTTTGCATTTGGCAAAATTTGCTTGTTGTAGTTTTCAATGTATCTGATTTCAGTGATTTCTATAATTATCTTTTAATTGTCATATGAATCATTAAAGGTCTTTTGAAGAAGCAAGCACTAAATGCAATCAGTGCCTAACAAGTTTTCTGAAATTTTTACTGCAAAAGCATAAGGATTTGGATACTCATATGGAAACTGTAAAAAATGGCTTAACTCAACTGAATTGTAAGTTTTCTTCTGTATTTTGTAAGTTATTTTTTTCTGTATTTTTTAGGTTATCATTTTCTGTATCATTTTAGGTTAGCTTTTTGGCTGAATATCAGATTATATTAGGCTTATTTTATTTATGAAATTCGAAAATCACTTTAGTTTTTGTATTCCTCATTAAATATACTAAATTAGTATAATCAACTTTGTATATGAGTCTATTATCAAGAAAAAAATTTCTTTATTCAAATAGATTTCATTATCTTTAGTGCCATTATTAAATACTTCAGGTGTGAAAATTTTTAGGGTAGGAGGTATAGTTCACACCCTAAAATTAATTTTTGACTAAATTATTTAAAGTATAATTTCAGTTGGAGAATATAGATAATTCAGAATGATTAAGATTTACTGTTATCAAGATTATTGATATATGCCAATCTTTACATCCTAAAGTTATCCTGATTACTGCAGTTTGATAAAAATATTATAAAAATGTTGGTACTGTTTTAAATAATTTTTTCATGAAACTTAAATAAAATTGAAAACTGCAGTATCAAGAACCTACGATATTTGTTTATTGGGAATTTTCTTTTAGGTGATATAATGGAACATTAATATTATATAATTTGAAAAAAAGATATTCATTATTATTTGTCTGAGTGTTATAATTTTTTGCAAACAGGAAAATTAAAATGATTGAAAAATTTGTACTTTTGAAACTCAGCGATAATGATACTATGTTTTATTTATATTTTCTCATTTTTTAAATATTTATATAGGCCCCATTGATGAATGTTCTTCTGTTTTATCACAGAAATGTGAACTTCAGATTGAAATGACTACTTCTCCCAATCTGTGTTCTGTGCAAGTGACAATCCTTTGTTTGTGTTATGTTACATACTTGAATGATGCTCCGTAAGTAACTTAACTTTATGACTTTCATTTAGTTTTCCCTTTTAACTTATTGTTTCAAAAATTAATATAAAATAACTAACAATTGTAATACTTAGGCTATGCATATTTTATTTTTCAGAATTGTGAATGCAAAAACTCTTGCTCCTCATCTGGTATATTATATAACATGCAATTCTGAATACATACTTTCCTCTACTTTTATTTTGAAGCATTTAATATTCCTTTTAGCGGTATGATTTGCTTATATGTTATTTAATAACTGTTTAAATGCTTATAACTATAGAATAAAAAGTGTGTGATAGAACATTTAAAAAAATGAAATAATCAAAAAAATGTGAAAAACTAAAACACACATTCACAAATATATTTCATACAAGTGTTAACACTATTCCTACCATTTTTTTATGGTAAAAATATATATATATATGTATAGATTTGTCTTTTTTTTTTGTCTGCAGTGGATGTTGTGATTAAGGAATTCAGACTCTAATTTTCAAAAATAAAGGTAAAATATTATCTGCCAAGAACTTTTAGAAAATAATCAGAATAAGTAAAATCAAGCATTGAAAGCAAAATAAACATTTTTGAGTCGAAACATGAATTTTGTTAATCTTGATATTATTTCGAAAGATAACTAGGTAAATGTACTTAGTCATGCAAATTCAATAGCTTTTAAAATATTGCTTTATTCAGGCTTGATTCTGTCTAGAGTGTAATTTTCTATTATTTCTGAAAGTGGAAATATAAGAAATATGGCACTTCTTGTAAATCTGTTTTCTTCCTTTCTTAAAAATATTGGAATATGTTTAAGATTTGAACATGCCATTTGTTGTAATTTTACGAAACTTAAACTATTGTAATTAAACAAAATCAATGAAATAAAAGGTGGAATGCAAATTAGAACCAAAATGCTCTATATGGCCAAAAGTATCCGGACACTTTCAGATTTTCACATTCTTTAGAATTTCTCTGGAAAGGATTAAATGACTGAATTAAACTTCGATCATGTGAAGAATAGATTATAACTCACATTTTACATTGAAAATTTGGTCCTGAGGGCAATTAGGGGAACAAACAAAAAACATTCTACAAACTGATGAAGACCAAAAATGTTTTGGTCCACCCTGCTTAACGGAATACTGATAACAAGATAAAAACTTTCAGAAATGGTTATGTTTAATGTGCATAATATTTACAGGAATTTTTGTAAACTCAGCACAAATATGTGGGAAGATATAAAGGTTTTCTTAAAAAATCCCAAATTTTCCCACCTGTTTTCTGCTTATAACATGCAGAATTTTCTGTTATATTATACAAAACTTACTGAAAAAATTACAATATGTTAGAGAAGCATTTTGTAAAAATTTGGATTTTTTTTTTTTTGAATATTACAGAAAATATGAGCATTTTTAGTAAATGTTTTACTGTGCATGCACGAAACATAGCATAATTTTTCTTTTGCAACTTTAAATTCAGATATATAGGACAACTTATATAAAAAAATTCAGTTCAATATCATTAGTATTCAGAAAGATACCAGCATTACAACGAGCAGAATGTTAATTCCTATCAAAGAGAAGCTAAAAGATGAGGTGTTTTACACAAATTGATATTTTTTAAACTTCTATCTTTGAATAGTTATATTGAATTGTATAGTGGTTAGAATTTGCTGAATACCCATGAACACTTATCGCTTACGTGCATAAGCTAATTAGGCACCATAAATAACAAAAATTTTTTTACTTTAATTATATTATTTATATGATTATTAACAAGTTGCATATTGTTACAATTTTACGGCCAAACGATATTTTTAAATATATTTCTTTTATGGCCAAACGATTTTCTTATCTAATTAATTTCTTTTCTTAATATATTTTAATAATTCTACAAATATTTTTTTTTATTCGTTACAAATATTACAATTGTTCATGGGTCTTTAGCAAATTTCCAAGAACTATATAATTCAATATAACTATTCAAAGATATAAGTTTAAAAAATATCAATTTTTGTACAACCCCTCATCTTTTAGGTTCTCTTTGATAGGAACTAAAATTCTGCTTGTTGTAATGCTGATATCTTTCTGAATACTAATGATATTGAACTGAATTTTTTATATAAGTGTTGTTGTTGATGAGGATGATCCCCGAAGATCAGCAGAGCTATATCAGGTCCATGAGCCTGTGCACCCCAAAGAAATCCAAAGTCAATAGAGGATTAGAAACAAAGATCCTGTTTGGAAAGACCCAGGCATGCAAGAATATGATCAGGTGTGTTCTGTTCTGCAGTATATTTTGGGCAGATCTCAAAACACTTAGAATTATCAGAGAAAGTCAAACTTCTGATATGCCCACTAAGGAAGCGAGTAAGAGTTGTTTGGTCGCGTCTGTTGTAGTCAATTGATAGACAGCCACCTGGTCAAGAACCTCGATACCAGTGATACACTGGTGGAATGAGCCAGATAGTTTTATTCCTGCTTTTAGCTCTAGAGAACAGCTCCAAGTAGGTGAGAAGTGCAGAAGGCACTGAAGCATCATCAGCACCTGCTTTAGCAAGTGCATCTGCAATCTTGTTACCTTGGATGTTGACAGGAGAAGGAATCCTTTGCAGATGAATCCAGTAAGATACTGAGAGACTTTTAAGTTTGTTAAGAATATTCATACTTATATTATCTCTTACTCTATGCCAATTGGCCAAATGTTGGATAGAAGTTCTGCTATCTGTTAGTATTCAAATTTCATTACTGCAAGAGAAGGATGAAAGTGAGTCAAAGCCTTCATCTATGGCTATTAGTTCACTGCGAAAGACAGAGCAGAAATCGGGATTCCTCCTCTGAATTTTTAACTCTTGATTATGTATTTTAATATAAATCCCACTGCCTGTGCAGTCACTATCATTCCTGCTACCATCAGTGTACACCTTGACTGCATCTACTAGAATATCATTAATTATTTCAAGGGCCAGTTGTCTTAAATAGGTGGGATGGTCTTTTGGCTTATTAACTTGAACAGGAAGATTATTATGGAAAAAAATTGATATAAGTTGCCCTATATACTTGGCTTTAAAGTTGTGAAAGAAAAATTATGCTATATGTTTCGCACATGCACAGTAAAACATTATTTACTAAAAATGCTCATAATTCCCGTAATATTCAACAATTCTTTTCCAAAGTTTTACACAAATGCTTCTCTAACATATTGCCATCTTTTCTGTAAGTTTCGTATAATATAACAGAAAACTCTGCATGTTATAAGCAAAAAACAGGTGGGAAAATTTGAGATTCTTTAAGAAAACCGTTATATCTTCCCAAATATTTGCACTGAGTTTATAAAAATTCCTGTAAATATTATGCACATTAAACATAACCATTTCTTAAAGTTTCATCTTGTTATCAGTATTCTGTGAAGTGGGGTGGGCCAAAACATTTTTGTCTTCATCAGTTTGTAGATGGTCCCCTAATTGGCCTCAGGACTGAATCTTCAATGTAAAATGTGAGTTATAGTCTATTCTTCACATGGTCGAAGTTTAAGGGCAGTCAGTTCATCCTTTCCGGAGAAATTCTAAAAAATGTGAAAATCTGAAAGTGTTCGGATACTTTTGGTCATTTAGTGTATGTGAAAAAGCATACTGCATTTCACACCTGCAATACTGCTGCACAATAATAAAAAAAATATAAAAAAAACACATGTACAATTGCATGTTATTGAATGAAAGAAGCTTGATTACATTCATCACTACAAAGAAACTTTACAAAAATTATATATAGTGGTATTGAGATGTTACTATGCAGTACATTGGTAATCCATTAAATGATGACAAGAGTAAAATTAAAGATGACTACACATAAGTAAGTCATAGTGATACCTATCTGTAGATAAATCTAGTTTATCTACAGATCTATAGAAAAAAATACAATAGATCTGCTTGTAACAAAACATTATAAAAAAGTCTATAAGTCTGATAATTTTCTGTTAACATATGAAAACAACTACTAGGACCGTGACTGTTCTATTATAGTATATTCTTATGAAATCTTTCAAACGCTATTCTCATGGAGTCCTGTGTATCTAATTTCTTTAGGATGTTCATATTGTGCTGGCACTTTTCAAACTTGGAGAAAGTTTTTGAAAAGAATTGACGCAAGAAATTCTATTTACACTTTTATCAAAGTCAAAAGTGAAAATATTAATATTATTGTCAAAAAGCAGGGAGTTAGTATTGAGCTTTAATGAAAGCATGACTATAATTTTCCTTTTGTGCAAGAGCGTTTGCTAGAAAAAAAATTTAAGATTTTCATAACCTCTGAAGCTTACTTAATAATGCTACTTAATTAAATATGTTTATAATTTTTATTTTCTTGCAGAAATAATATGTTCACAACTTCTGATTTATAAATATTTGGATGAAGCAATAACATACTCTTAACTAGAGACTGATTGTTATTATTCAAATATTTTTTTCTAATTTTGAATCAATATTTTTCATATGATTATACAGAACTATGTAAATCTTTTTATGTGTTAAAAATATTAATTGGCAATATATTTTTAAAAATTTGCTTTTAAAAAATTTCTTTTTTTTCAGATGTGTATGCATGAAAACATCAAATTCCAAACTGGTCTAACAGAAGGTCTGAATTTTGAAGCTTTATTTAAATATATGTTCCCATTATTTTTTTTATCTGTAAAGTTAGAAGGAAAGACTTATTATTCTGAGTAATCTCAATTAATAATACATGCTGATTATAATTTATCAATTATAATTATATATTTAAGTTTTGTAAGTGGCTTGAATTCTTTTATTTCTCACATGCAAAATATTTTGAAAGGTATATTTTTATATTTTAAGTAAGACTTGGTTGTAAAAAAGCAGACTTTCATATTGCTAGAACATAATGCTCATTGCTTGTTGGTTTTTTTTACATTATCCATTGTAATATTGGTAACATTGTTTCTTTTCATAGTAAGTGCAATTATGTGGGACGCTTTATCAAATATAGCTTGTCCTATTGAAGTATATACTCATCATGAAGTTCTGCTGGGGTGGTCCTTCAGGAACCCTCGGTTCAATTCTTTTAGCTCTTTTGTGGTAAACTATTTTTGGAATCTTTGTTTTCTTAAATATAAGATTTTATTTTTTTGTTAGAAAAGGTATTTTGTATGTGTTATTTTTCCTACTTAAGTCAAAACAATCCTTTTATTTTGTTAAAAATTCAAATTATTAAAAAAAGGATGAAAAAAAACCCTGGAGCAAAATCCAAGCAGTCATAATACTGGATGTTAGAAGTTAAATCATCAAAACAAAATGTACAAAGTAGAATTCAGCATATATTAAAATTCAATATATTTTTGATTTGATGGTTTTTTAAGAATTCGTAAATTGCAGGATTGATACTTTACAGCAAGGGTGTCAAACTCAAAAGCTATCACAAGCCAAATAAACCAAGTCTAACCTTATGTGGGCCATAATTTTTTTAGAAAAAATTTATGTTTATTTTGAAAACGAAGTATAAAAAAGAACAAGGGCAATTGCAAAGTCAATGCTTTCTTCCTGATTTCTGTCATCTCTTCTCTGCTACCAACTTTCCTACTTTGAGGGCCAGCTTGTCCACAGAGGTAAATTTCTAAAACTGATCCAGTAATTCTGGATCTGATAGGAAACTTATTTCCTTTGATAAGTGAATTAATTTCTTGGATCATTAAGTACTTCCAAACATGGAAATAATTTTATATGCCAATTTTGGATTGGTTTCAGACCAGGCTGACAAATATTTCTGAAATTAAAGTGCCACTATGTCACTAAATGCTACCTTCAAATCTAAACAACAGTGAACTTCGTCTCCCTCCATTTGTTTATTTGTGTGCTATTTTATTAATGGCTTTTAAAATATTTGCTACTAATTGGTTGGGGAAATGGTGTGTCAGTTAATATGAGTAGTAATCAGACATTGGTGAATGGTGTGGCTCATTATTCATAATTATTTATAAATTAGGATTGTTTTAAAATTAATTTTTAAAGTGATTTTGTTTTTATAGTTTTGATTTTTAAAGTTAATTTTGTTACATACTGTCATGTTTGCTGGGCTGCAACGATATCCGTTGTGGGCTGTGAGGTTGACACCCTTTCTTTACAGGCTTCTGAATTCTACTCAGATTTTAAAAAATGTAAGTAAAAGGAATACCACTTTGGCAATGTGAAATAAAAATGTAAACATTGAAGCTTTTATTGCCTACACTGACCTGCTTACCCAAAGGGTGTAAAGCATGTTGTGAGTCGGCGGGAAGTAAAATTCCAATACAAATATTAAAGTATTACAATACAATATAATAAAGTATACAATATAATACAAAAAATTGTGTAATACAATACAAAATACAAATGTGAATATAATTATAATAAAATAAAAACAGAAACATAATGAGTAATTATGAACATAAATAATAAATATAAATAAGTGTAATAAAGAAACATACATAAAATAAACAAAAAATGAAAAATTAATAAAATCTAATAAATAGTTTAAAAAAAAAAAAAAACCAATCGAAATCCGAGATACAATTTAGAAAAGGGAGACAGGAAAAAATATATATAAAAAACAATTTTGAAAAAGAAAAACAACAAAACAATTTCTATAACACAATTTAGGAGTAAAAACAATAAAAATCCCCCGAATTCTGTAACATAATTTTTAACATTAAATCTTGCAAAAACCATTGGGCATTATTAAAATTGAATAGTTGTGTTTTCAGCTGAAGGAATTCGAGATATCAAAAGTATAAAAAATTTTGGCCATAAAATGGGAAAAGAAAATTATTGATTTTTATAGTACTCTGAAAGTATTTTAATTAAATGATTCATGGAAAAGTAGCCTGTAGAAATTAATTATGTATTGCAAAAAGCTAGTGATGATGAAATATATATGTATGTAACAGTAATGCTTTTATCTCATGGTATAAGTTCGTAATTTTTCTTTCTGTAGTTACAAGCTTGGATGAAATTCAGTTTGTATAATAGCAATTCTACAATTTTGCATAAAACTTTTGCAATTCTATTGAAACTTCTCTGCACCAGTGATGTAGCGCAGGAGACGTTTATTGTAAGACTACACATATATTTTTGTTAATTTTGCTCTAACTTATGGGTATGAATTTTAGCCAATTAAGAAATTTTATTAATTAAAATTCTAGTGTGAAAAAGTTTTGAGCTTTGTAAAATAAAACATCATTCTTCTGTAATTGGTACTGGCATGAATAATTAATTTTCTGAAAGTATATCAACACTTATAATTTTAATTTTTTTTCATGTAGTATTTGAAAAATTTCTTCGGAATTAAATGATATCATGAAAATATTTAGTTTTATGTAGTATTTTGTGAAAGTTCTTGGTAAATTGTAGGAAAATACATGGAAAAGAATTAAAATTTCTTAAAAAGAAATACATATTCATTTTCTTGTTATTGTCTTTTATTGCATTAAATGATATTTATTACAAATCATTTAAATTACAGGAAAGTGTACTTATCTTTTGAACTTTAATGGGAATACTTAATCTAAAAATTTTTATCACTGTACTATAAGCATCTTTCATATAGGGTGGTTAAAATGTCTATAATAACTTTAAAAATTGATAAGCGAAGAATAAATAATGATATAGAAGTGTGGTTGACAGTAAAGGCGTTGCTTAAATTAGTGGGACTTTTTTTAACAGCAGAGGAGGGGAAAAAGTGATTAAAAGTTCACAAATAGATTGTGCTAGCCTGAAAGAATTCTTCAGAATTGTACCTAAATGGTTTTCATAAAGCAAAATAGAAAAGAAAATGTTTATTGAATATATAATTATTATATATTGAATGTGCAATAATATGTTTATAGAACCTCATCTTGCAGTTTACATATTTTCTGGCATAGAGTGAAACAGGACAGATGTGAGTAACAACATATCAAAATACAGAGTGCAGCATGTCTAGAGAGTCAGATGAAACTTACCGGCCAATGTGTTGTAATAAAAACTATCTAGCTATCCTTCCTAAAATGTTTTTTAGTGCATGTTCTTGTATATCTGGGCTAATATGCACTTTCATGTCATTATTTGTTCTTTTTTCAGATAACTAATGCTCTTGCTAACTTCTTTTCTTTCGTTTTTAAAAACTTTATTCAATGGAACTTGATAATTAAATCATATATGAGCTTTTTTTTTTTTTTTTTATTACAGAGACAGTTTGACTCAAACTCAGAAATAAGTTTTTACTTTCTCCAAAATGCTTTTGAATCGAAAGTAAGTGTGATGATTAAGTTTATGTTTGTTTGTTGCTTAATTTCAATTTTGCTTAGAATTTTCTTTACTTTCATTGCTATTCCTTAATTATGCTTTATGTTATCAGTTATAAAAACTATAATTTGTTAACCTATTTCACTTTGTCCTGTTTTTTAAATTTTATATTATGAACCTCCTAGATTTATCAGAATGAAGATAGAAATATAAAGGAAAGATTTGTGATTTTGATTCAAGCTCTTGTGCAGCATATTCAGAATTGTACTTTAAGAATATTAGTAATGAAGAATCATATAAATGAGAAGACTGGTGGTGAGTTAATCTTGAAGTTGAAAAAAAATTATATTATTTTTTGAACAATGTTAAAGTTAAGCAGTAGATATAACCATTCAATATCACATTTTATTTTGTAATTGCATTAAACAGCAGAAAAGTTGTTTGGTCCTTTTGATAGTTCTTATTTCATATTCTTTTTTTATTGTCAAGTAATTTTAATTTTTTAACTGCTTATAATTGTAGATTTCATATATGTTAAAAATTTTGATGCATACTAAATTTTTCTATGTGTTGAAGTTTCTTGTGTAATTCCTTTCAAGGGAACCACTGAAATATATTATTCTCAAATTACTATCTTTTAAATTAGTGTGAGATAAATTTGATTAAAAGGGAGAAGTGTTTATAAAACAGGCTTTTAACTATAAATATTTCAAGTTTGTAATTATGTATAAATTTAATGAATAAAGAGAGGGAGAAAACATCAGAAAATTGACCATGAGCAGTACATATACACAGGAAAATAAAGGTAAGATTTTGTATCTTGCATAAAATATTTCTATACACAGTGTGTACAGTTCTGTTTATTATTATAATAAATAATTTAATTTAAAATATTCACAATAATTGAGCTTTTAAAGTAACATAAGAAAGATAGATGTATTAATTTCAGTAATTTTAGATCTGTGGATTGATTTTGAAATAACAGCATTTAAAATTAATATATACTAACTGTTATGTCCAGTGTTTCTTGAGATTAAAATACTTTCATGTCTAATATTTTTTATGTAAAAAACTATTTTTGTATAGAAAATTACAATACCCAAAGTTCTTTTATTGTCTGAAATGTTTTTTAATTAAAATGAGAATATCAGTTGAACCAGACGATTTTTAAAAACCTCCAATAGATAATTTTCTCCATAAGTTATTAGTATTTATTGCATAGGAATTTCAGATTTTGTTAATAAATCTTGCAGTGTAAGAAAGATTTTAACGGATGTTTTGGGACAATTACGTAGTAAATTTTTCTTTGTGAAAAAGCGTTACAATAAATATGAATTTTTTTAAAAAAATTCGTCTTCATCCAAAATTCTTCTAATGTGATCTAGTAACAGTTCTTATGTATTCTTGTTCTTCACCAATAAAAATAAGTGTTATAAATTGTGAATTTTATACACAATTTAATTTTTGAAAAATTATTAAAATAAAGGCAACGAATTGAACGAAAATGAAAGTTGTGTCATGAAAAGTTAATTTTTTAAACTTTTATTATGTGTAAAAATAGTTTTAGTGACATAATACATATTTTCGAAAAATATCACGGAAAATGCCAAAATCTTGCTTAGTTTCTAATTAACTGAAATTTTAATAAGATTTGGACTTTTAAAAGTTGACTGTTGACTCTCTTCTTATATAAAACATATTTATAAAAATAAGCAAAAATTTCAGAAATAAAGGTAAATTAGTTCTAAGTCTAACCGTTGCCTAGCAATGAACTAGCTATAAATTTGAGTTATTTCAAAATCGTCTACACGTAATTAACAATTATTAAACTTAAAAAATTAATAAAAATTGAAGGGAAATTGTCACAGATATAAATTGGTATCATTGAAAAGTTAAAATTTTAAACTCTTAAGATTTCCAAAAAATATTTTATACAGGGTGCATAGCGTCATGAAAAGTGCTTAAAAAGTACTTAAATTTGAAAACCATTTTTAAGCATTTTAAAAGTGCTTAATTTTGAAAAAAAGGTCCTTAAAAAGTGCTTAATTTTCTCGAGAAGTGCAAAGAAAACATTCTTTTTTTTGTTTCACCAGACGTTGAATACGATATCGAAATCATAGTCATAAAGCTTTGTTTACCGGATGTATCTAGAAAGAAAACCGATGAAAGGGAAGAATTCGGGAAAGGAATCCTGGGCGAGATAGATCCAGAAATGCCAACACATGTTGAGATAATGCTTAAAGTCCAGTTAACGGAGGCCCAAAATGGGGATGAAAGAAACATTAAATCATAGTTTTGAAAATTATACTCATGTTCCTGAAGGACTCCTAATGTACATATTAAAAGTCCCCGGTCCTGGGGGAGGGGGAGAGACCTCTCGCCACCGTATTGGATTTCGACCCCTTTTTCAGTTTTTCTTGAATATCTCGATAACTCTTCAGTTTTCAGATTACAATTGATTTAACATATTAAAGAGTGGGAAATTACCTACGAATGCATGCATTTATTATTATTCTACCTATAATAGTTTCTGAGATAATGGATCTCAAAGTTTGCTGCTATCTTCAATTTCATCCCCCTTTTTTCATCTTTTTTGAATTTCTCAAAAACTATTCAATTACATGTAATACAACAACTTAATGATTGTAAAATTCCCTACAAATACATGGTTTTAATTTTTTTCAGTTTTAATAGTTTCTGAGGTACTTGAGAAAAACTTAAAAAGGGGGATGAAATCCAAAGATGGTAGCAAACTTTGAAGGCCATTATCTCGGCAACTATTAAAACTAGAACAAAAATAAAAGCACTCTTGTAGGGAATTTTACGTTCTTTAATTTGTTGTATCACGTGTGGTTTGAAAACTAAATTTCCGAGATATTCAAGAAAAACTGAGAAAAAGGGGATAAAATCCAAGATGGTGGCAAACTTTGAGACCCATTACCTCGGAAACTATTAAAGATAGAAGAAACATAATGCATGTATTTGTAGGGAATTTTACGCTCATTAATTTGCAGATTGCAACAAATTTGCAAATCGAATAGTTTTCGAGATATTAAAAAACACTTTAAAAAGGGATATGAAATCCAAGATGGCGGCAAACTTTGAGACCCAATATCTCGGAAATCATTAAAGCTAGAAGAAATATAAAAGCATATTTTTGTAGGGAATTTTATGCTCTTTAATTCGATAAATCTCTCAAGGCCAGGGACTGTTGTGTGTTCATCAGGAGACATCACGAACATATGTACCAATTTTCAAAACTATATGATTTAATGTTTTTTTTTTTTCAAACCCTTCATTTACTGGACTATTAATGACATTTTTTATGCTCCCTCTTACTTCAACAATGGGTAGCGCCGTATATTGAAATACTAGAATGATTATCCTGAAGGGGTAAATTAACTGGCAATTTGTTAATTTTAAGAAATGTTGAAAAAGGTAACAGATTTTTATTCTTTATCTTATAAAAGGTGATTTAATTTTTGATAATGACAATTTGGATTATCATTTTTAATTTTTTTGTAAAATCAAAAATACATCTTTTATTTTACAATAAAAGACGTTGGGCAAATACGAAAATAAATATTAAAATTAAAAAATACATATTTAAAATTAAAAATATATTTTAAAATTTTCAATAAAATCTATGCATTATTATAAAACAGAAATCATCATATGCTTAGAAAATATGTTGGTCGACATATGCATGCATGTACAAAGGTGCTTAATTTTTTTGGTTAAGGTGCTTAAAAAGTCCTTAAAAGTGCTTAATTTTTGCAGCAATTTCTCACTACGCACCCTGTTATACCATCTTAGAGTTAATTATTAATTAACTTAATTTCTAATTAACTGACTGTTTAATTAACTTTTGGATTTAGATAAGTTTATAAGTGCCTTCCTCTTGTCTTAAATGATAAGTGTGCAAAATTTGGTTGAAAACAGTCCATTGGTTTTGGAGGAGATGTGGAACATAGCCACAATGACTTTTATTTATATTAAGATTATGATAAAAGTACATTTATTGTAATCATATCCAGGCTTTGTTAATGTGACATACCTCAAAGTTTTAAAGTATCCTTTAAAAATGTGTATGAATAATGGTCCATTAACTGTATATTATTTTTTGTATGAATAATGGTCCATTAACTGTATATTAATTTTATAATACAAAGTCTCGGGTGACAGAAAAAAAAAAGGATGTTTCAGATAAAAGCATTTTATATTTTTGAGAAAGCAAACCGTGATTATAATTAAATGCACATAATTTTTGTGTGTGTGTATCCAGATAATTGACAAAATATTAAATAATTCAAATATTTTTTTTTATTTTCAGTTTATTTCAGTAAATCAAGATTTTCTTAGAGTTAATTAAGGGAAGTTCACAAAGTTTCTGCATGCCTTTTTTTAAAAAACCAAGCTATTCATTATGTCAATTGATCTTCAAGTTTCCTTTGTTATTTGTAATTGATTGGGTTTTCTTACTAACTCCATGATCAAAAACTTTGTAAATATAAACACTCTTTACATAATCGTCAGGTAAAATGATTTTTTTCATTTTTTTTTAACCCTGCATTCAAATATAGGTTATGATATCATTCCCTTGGATTTGAAGGAAAGAAACAAAATATTTCTGGCTGACATTTTGAAACTAAAGCAATAAAGCATTATCCACACGTACACAAAAAATGAATTCTGTAATTCAATCATAATTTATAATTTCCTATAATATGTAGTAAAACTAAACATAACAAATGAAACTTATTTGTATTAATGAAAATTCTTTTCAGATGGTTTTTTACCTTTTGGATTAGAATGTATGCTTTGGTGTTATAGAAAAATATCAACAATAAATTCACAACTGGATATGAAATTTGTTTTCCATGGTAAGCTGTTAGAAACATTTTAAAATTTATAAACTTAAACTGTAGTTATTAGTTTTGCTTACTTGTAAGTTTTTTCCTTTCTCCTCTGAAAAAAAATCTAGTGACAAATTTTTGCTGCAATTCAAGTTTTGACGATTGTAAAACTTTAATACTGTGCCTCAAGTTTCTTCAGTTTGTATCAAGTGTTAAAGATCATGATTCAAGAGGTATGATGTCAACTCTTTCATTATATATGCCTATAATTAAACTTTCTGAATCAACTGATAATTGCCATAATGAATTTTAGATTTGAAAGGAAGCATCAGACATTTTGCAAATAATCAATTTTATTACAACAATAAGACATAACTGAAGCACTGCAGAGAATAGAACGTTTCCCAGACTGGGGAATATTGAATTAATGCATGTTAGATGCAAGTTCCAAAAAATCTTTACAGTAATAACCAAGTATAGTCTAGATAACAAATTTAACAACTCAAGTTTTTTTTACTTGAATACAATTAGAGAAATTAAATTTCCTCTAATATCTCTAAGAAAACTGACATATCTTGCCTTAGTAGCACAAAAATATTGTACAATTTCATAAAAATATTGTGAAGTTTTGTGCTATTTTGGGGACAGTTTTTCATAGATATTTTTTGTACTATTAAGCTTAAAGGCTATTTTAAGAAAAATCTTGATTTTACTCTTGGTTATACTTTAAAAGCAGTATTTTTTTAGAAGATAACTTTTTCCTTTTTGACAATGATTATTTTGAAAGTTTTCTGAAATTTTTACTTGCACATATTGTTTATTTGGATTCCAGTCCATAGCATTGGTATTTACTCCTGAATTTGATACAAGATTAACAAGTCCCGAATCGGTATAAGCACAGAGTTTTGAGGAGTCTAGATTAAGAATTTGCCCATCTACGCCGACTACCTTATTATCGCTTTCAGTAAATTACCTGTCATTTTTAGATATGTTAAATATGTCGTATAAACATTGGCTGGCTGTTTCTATTTAGGTTTTTCCCCCGTTAGTTAACTGGAATATGCTTTTTCAGATTCTGGATGGTATTAATATTTAAGAATTCTTGTGAAATAACAAATGCTCTGTTCTCATTTATTTTTAGAATTAGAATAATGGAGGTGGTCTTGAAGGATTTTTGAATATGAAATGCTTTAAAATCATATATTTGATTTGTAACAATATTTTCTATTGTTGTAATAAAATTAAAACTATTTTCATCATCATTCCTATTTTCATTTACTCTTAATAGTCCTTTTTCTGTTTTGTTTTTTTCTTTTTCTTGAAAATAAAATCAATCGTTAAATTAATTTAACTTTCAGTAAAAACTGCAATATCAATTCACAATACATATTCAAAAGCTATTTTAAACTTTTTAAAAAATTTGAATTTATAAAAGTTCTTTGTTTTTCTTAATAGGGTAAATTTTGTATCATTTTTAATAAATTCATTTATTTCATTGTACTCATTTATAAAACACTTTCTTGTTATCATAGTTATTTAATTTCAGATCCATTTATGCAAGGTATTTTTAATTTACCTTTAATCAGTTGTTTTAAAACTGGATCATGATACAAAAGAGACAGTATAGAGAAAAGTATGGTGTTAGAAAACTTTGGCATTTATTATTTTGGTGGCATTTGGATTTGGCAGTGACATTTATTTATTTTTGTCAGGCTCTTAAAGCAGAAATTATCAAGAAAGTCACCTTTATTTAAAACATTTAATTGAAGCTCATCATTTATTGAATTGAAGTTCCTTTTATTAAACATCAGTGGGAATTTCATTTTCTTTTCCTATTTGGGTTCAGGAAAGACTTCTACAGATAACAGAGTTCCCACAGTCCTCGAAAATCCTTGAATTTTATTTTACTTACTCGAGGCCGTGGAAAAGTACTTCATTTTTCTTTAGGTCCTTGAAAAGTCAGCAAAATGTCCATAAAATATTTTTGGGGACAGAAGAGAAAACCAGTTTGTGACTTGGTTTTGTCTTGAGAATGCTGTATGGGAATGCTGTCAATCATCAATCTTTTCTCTCTTTGTATATTCAAAGACAGCTTAATTTGACAATACAGTAAAAGCTACAGAGGTTATTTCTCCATCCAGTAAAATACTCCTGCAATTATCCTAATATATTTTGAAAGTAATTGATATATTTGAACATAATTTTGTTTTAAATACCAATAACCGATTTTCTCTGCAATGAAATCTGTTTTCAAAATGTTTGTTATTTAATTTCATAGAGCCAGGGAAGTATGTGTTCATGTGAACACAATAACTCAAAAACATAAATAGCTAGATAGATAAAATTTGGTACACATTTTTATCATTAGAAATTGTTGATCCAAATCAAATCTTTTATTTCAAAAATAAAAATGCAAATGATTAATTTTATTTAAATTTATCATTCATATTTTTATGTCTAAAATAAGTAACTTTATGGTCCTTTATTTTTTTAAAAGGGTCCTTGAAAATCCTTGATTTTTTTTCCCTCAATAAGAGTGGGAACTCTGGATAAAAAGTAGTTCATTAAAATTGTTTCCATCAAGGATCCTAACTGCAAAAGTGTAAAAACTACCTTATCTATGAAAAATCAACTATCCTGCCAATAAGGCCATTTAGATTTTGAATAATTAAAAACATATGAAAAACATATCCATACTAATAGTCATATTGTAAGACAATTATTTGTGAGTCTATTTCCCTAGCAGTGTTTGGTTAAATTTAGCTTCTGACCAACTTGGAGTTTCATTTAATATTGAAATTTTTTTTATTTCTTTTTTCAATGTATTGATTATCCATTGCTTAATTTTTTTCTACTTATGGTAATTTTGTTAAATATACATATTTAAGTATTCTATGCTAGAAAACAAATAAATATCTGTATATATTTTATGTTAATTTTCTTCTTCTTTGTCTTGAAAAGTTTCTTCATGGAATTTTGCAAGAAATCTGCCAATATTTGCCTAGTTGTGATTATTTAGGATTTGTATAATTACAATATTTTTTTCAGATTATGTTTATGAAATAAATGGCAATAAATTTTTTTTGTTTCTTATTTCTGTAAAAGTTTTTGATATATATGAACAAAATATGTTTTCAATTTGTAATACTTGGATAAATTAAGGATTCAGTGACATGAAAGTTTGATTATAATTTGACATAAAAATATTTCATGTTCAAAATACAAATTCGTGAGGTTTTATTTTTTCTCTTCAAAAATTAAATGAATTGTCTTTGCTAAATCTTTATTTTTATAAAAGTGGTTTTTTTTTTAGAAAAAACATTTTTTAATTCACTATTTTATATTATTTACAACTTTACTTTTTAAAAAATTGATAAATCTTATTTTGTATCTATTGCTAGCCACACATTTTATTTTTAAAAAGTAAAGAAAAAAGTTTCAGGGGTGTAAAATGCATAATGCTCTCTGAATGCAGTGTCAGTTGAAAGCTATGCTGTCAGTTCAATTTCATATTAATTTTTTCTGTGCTTTTTTTCCCCAGCTTGGTTTGTGATAATAGGAAATACAAAATTTTTGCCATTTTTGAATAAGTGTTTAACAATGCATGATCAGTATGAAATTGAAAGTTTGCAGCTGCTCTCTATTCTTGTGGTTCAACAAATTGATGGTAGGTTGAAGGTCAGTAAGAAATTAATGAATGCTTTTGCTTATAAACAGTTGACATTTTCAACATTTTGAGTATTTTGGAATTAAAATCATATTATGTTTTAAATCATTTTGAAATTCCAGTCATATGCCTAAATTAATTTTAAATTGCTGAAAGTAAAAATTTATTACATGATAATTTAACCAAGAGTGTAGATGACCAATTTTTTTTTCTCTTGTATAATCTTTTTCAATTCCTACTCTTAGTTCACACTCTCTCATATATATTTATTTATATATCTTGTTTCAAATTTTCAATCGTTAATAAAATACTTTTTATTCATCCACTCAAGTTCAAATACATTTTTTAAAACTTGTAGTGGATGACACTTGATGTTAATACAGTTTTTTCAAATATTAATTCATTAATTAAATTTAATTAATTTTAGTTTTATATGGAAGAAAGCATATGTCGCCTTGAGTCGTTTGGTTTGAATTTTTCTCAATAGATGAAGCTAGGTTTGCCAGCTTCTAGACCTAATATTCTTTGTTTTCTGGTATGTTCACGAAGGCGTCATTTTTCATGCATTTTTGTCAATGACGAAGCGTGTAGATCGCTGACCTAAGTAGGAATTTACTTTTAAAATTTTTTTTGAATATTACTTATTTCACTAATAATAATATAGGATAAAATTAAAGTATCCAAAAGTTGCAGATTTTGAACTTTTTGTAATGGAATAATTTATTTAAATTTTAATCCAACAAATTAATATAATTGTAGGTAAATAATTCAGATAATGCTGAATTTAAATGGTAATTGTCACATTTTGAATATCTTGCCATTATTTTTTTACTTTCATAAAACTTTTTGTGAAATGTTTTTTTAAATGAAAAAATGAGGTACATTGACAAGATAATTTTTTTTGTGTGTTTTTTATTTTAGAATACTGCTAGCATGGAAATTCCTTTTCTTCAGATTTTAAAGTGGCTTAAATGTTCAAGAACAAAATATATGTGTTTTGAAATACTAAATAGACTGTTAGAAGTTGAATTCAACGATACCTTTATACAAATCGGCTCCACTGAGCAGAATACATGTTTAACTGGAGATTCAATATCAAGAAAAGACTTAAGGTTGCTGGTAATTTGTGTACAAAATGCTATGGCTTTGGTAAGTTCAATTTTTATTCTTCACTAACATTTTTATTTTGAAGTCATATCTAACAAATATGGCAAGGAATTCCTCAGGCTAAATTAAAAAGTATAACATGCATTCTTCTATTTTTTTTATAAAATATATTAAATTTATAAACAATAAAACTTAAAATAAATTTCAAATTCAATTTTGATGAAAATTTTTTTCAATCACCATATTTCTTGAAGACTCATTACTATGTTAAATAAGTTATAATGAGAAAACACACTAAATATGACATTTTTAACTGAGAACTGGTTTTCTGATAAAGGAACAAAAAATATTTTATCTGGAACCTCAACTGGTTACAGAACTGATTCACATTGCAAGACAGTATACTGAATTTAATTGTTAAATAGTAAGACTTAAATGAAAGAATTTTTCATTTAGGAAGGAGGAGACTGATATCACATAAAACCCAGTTATGATCCAAGTAAAGGTTATAGTATAGTATACTGAAATCAGTGAACTTGGAATCTTCAGATTTGTATAGATTTTTAAAAAATCTGCAATGGGAGAAGGTAAAGATGCTCAAATTATTTCGCAATCCATGTACATTTTGCCTAGCAGGCATTGTATAGCAATAAAATCAAATTTGGTGGTAGTAAATTTTTAAAAATTATAGGTTTGTATAGTAGCAAAAGATATTTTGAGAACAGGCCTCTTAGAAAGAAAACCCTCACTACTTCCATTTACATTCAGAGTTTTAACTTGGTGGGACAATTAACTAGATCTGATGATGATAAAGTGATATGACATTCTGAATTGCAGATGTAATATGTCAAAATAGAGACTGTATTTTTAATCATAATATTCATTTACATTGCAGAAATGTTATTTAATTAAGGTGAAAGCAAATATTATAAAATGTAGAATAAATAACAGATTTTCAGATTATATTCTTTAAATAGAATTATATAAATATATATTCTATTTCTTTTTATGCCAGATCACCGAGTATGATCTTATTCTAATGATGGAAATCCTAGCTACTGATTGCTGTATGGGATAAAATAGTTGAATGAATATAAATTCACTAACTAAATATTTAGATATATTTTCATTTTTGTTTAATACTCTATATTTCATTGAGAACTGTTATTATATACACTTAATTTACTTCATTTCATAATTACTTTCTAAATGGAAAAATAATTTTAGGGTGATCCATCTATTGAAGAAATTGTTTTTTCAACTTACATGAAATTGCTTAGTTACATTTCCAAAACTGATCCTACTTTAGGTAAGTAAATAATTTCTTAACTAACATGTTCTTTTGTATTACGCATATTATTCCTTTCACTTTGCATTAATCCATTAAATTAAAATTGAGTTTTTATTTAAATTTTCTTTGTAGCTTCTTCGAGTCTTTTTCTCCCTTCTTAAAGAAGTTTATAAAGTCCTATATCATTTTCATTTTGGCAAGAATGGTATATTTCATCCTTAAAACCAATGAAATCTACTTAAAACAGAAATTTTTTAAGCAAAAAACACGAAGACAAACCTTTTTTTTTTTTTTTTAATTAATTAATTACAAATGGCTTTTGCCATAGCTATCCTAGACATCAATTGCCCTCATGCCTTGGAATATTTATTTAGTACATGCTGTTGACTCTGATTTTGTCTGAATATTCAGTTTTCTGAAGACATTTAAAACCATGTTTAAATGAAATTACTTTAACAAATAATGTTTATAAATTACACACCAACCTAATTCCTTTCTTTCTTAATCATAAAACCCTCTCTACATTTCTGTATATATTAGATCTTTAACATACTACTTGGTCTTTGACTATCTGATTTATAAATATTACGAAAATTTTACTCGGTGATAACTTGTGAAAAGTTCATGCTTCCAAATGCAGGTATTAACATGATTTTTTGATGGTATATTTTTAAATTTTAGAGGTCAACCATTTCCCCAGTTTGAAGCGGAACCTGAATGGTGTAAAAATTAAATTCCTTTGCAATATAGGATTTTATTCGTAAAGAAAGAATAACTATATTAAAAATTAATTTTTTCATGTATAAAATTGATGTTTCTTCCACAGCTAACTTCAATCTGTAGGACATAGGGGAATGATTATTTTAATCCTAAATGTATAAGTTATTTCATTTTATTCATATATGATTTTATATATTATTGATTATTTTAAGAGCATAAGTAGTGCGTGATAGTTTTTTTTATTTAAAATTTTCTTTCCAATTAAGGGCATTCTGTACCATCCAATTGTTTTAAAATACTTTTTGCTGAATAATTAAAGATATGTTTGATAACTTAAGTACGTATTTCTGAATCGGTTTGGTTATCCATACCTTTTAAACTCTGAAGGTATTAAAATGTACACCTTCATAATTTTCTTGTTTAACAGGAAAACTCCAAAATTATAATGCAAATGCATTGCTTATTCATTATTTAACGAATATGAATTTGAAATTGTGTTTCAAAAAATTAGACAAAACCAAACTTTTGTGGATTGCTCTAATATAAAATCAAGGGGCCCTAAATGGGATTATAATTAATATAAGTTTTATGCTGGCTGCTCCCCCCCCCCCGCCCTAGGTTGTCACATAGGGCGTGCTATAATAAAGGAACACTTGTCCATCACACCAAACTGATTTATAATAAACTGCAATATGTATTTATGTTTAACCATATAAAGCATGTTAATGAATTATTAATTTTTTAAACATGAGTTAATGTAAACTATTGGAATTTTTTGTGAATTTTAAATAATGCTTTGTTAATTTTTAAAAATAAATTTATATACATGTATTTAGCTTTATTATGTACGAGTCCATTTATGAATATGTTGAGTGTGAATTTTCTTCTACTTAGGGGTGCCAGGTACCTTTGCACCAGCCCTGGTTTTATGTAGTTTATACAATTGCAGCAGTATTTAAGTTCAGAAAAATAGGAATATGTTGTGTAATAGCAATTTTTGTTTATAATTAATTTTTAAAAATTTTAAATTAATTTTGTTTGCTAAATTTGTTTAGAAAAACATATCATGCTACAACCTTGGTTAAAAATTCTGTTGGAATCCAGACTTGATGACATTTATACTAATTTGGAACTGTTTGAAAAAGTAAATATTTTGCTAACTTAATTATTAGTTTAATTATTTTCATGATTTCTTTTTAACTGTATTGCTTCTTATCTTAATTATCTCTATAGCCTTTTTTTATAATTAATAATTCTTTTGAAGCATTTGGTAGAACCAGTTCCAGTGAGTGTGCATTAAAAACTAGAAATATCAGGAAAAAAAATTAGCCATATTGCTTTATTTTTTATTTTATTTATTTGGAGTTATCGATTAGTGTCTAACATGATTATCTCAAGTTTTCCTCCTTCAGTGAAAGTGAAGATTAAGTGTTAGGTGGGAAAAACTGAAGTGAAATGGTATTTTTAAATTTTTCCTAGATTACTCAAAAACAACATATTCAGTCTGAAAACTGGTGTTCATAAAAGTTGGGAAGAAGAAAAAAAATCTGTATCAAAATGAATATCAACACTGCATATTTTGTTGCAGAGTATGAGTACTAGTTGCAAAATGATTTTCCAATTTCAGAAAATATGTCATGCTACCAAAAGACAATGCATACAGTCAAAGAAATTGTAGCTTGTAAATTAGCACCTGATCCCTGATTTTCTGCAACCCCCAAGCGAATTCACACCCTTTGATTCATCTCCCAGATAGCATGTACACTTGCAGGAAGTTTGATTTTTCTTGATATTAGCTCGTCATGACAAACTTGATGTGGCAACTTTGCAGCAAACTTCCTGCAAAATAACAAAGCATAATTGACCAACCCACTTGCAAAACAAGTTTGCGATGAAGTTGTTATGACAATATTCACACCACGATTGCAAAAGAAGTTTGCTGCAAAGATAATACAGCACACTTACAGATAATCTTTGTCTCTGTTTTAAAAAAAAACATACGATTTTTAATAGCATCTCATAGACCACCCTTTTTATTAATTCAATAAATCAATGATAATTTGTGAAAAAACTAACTTTTTTATTTAAAAAATTTTGAAAATTTATTCATTTTTTTACTGAATATAGAACTCGCACTTTAAAGAAAACTATATCGCCTTTTTCTTAATGTTGAAATTTTAACGTTCATAAACAAAATTAAACCTAAAAAACAGTCAATGTTTGTTGAAAAATAATAACTTGCATTTTGTCCCATTTTAAAAGCAATTACTTTTGAACCCTAATTTCATAATTTATTCTACTAGCAAAATGTAGTTATTAGCGAAAATCGCTCTCTCTTTGACTTCAAATCATATTCTCAACTCAAAATTTAAAAAATTAATGAAATCAAGAAAATAGTTTAAAATAAATTGTAGATGCACGATCTATTAGCGCAATCTATCTTCTCCCCTCAGAGTCAAGCTGGATGAGTGGTTAAGACCACAGGTTTAGGAAGCGGGACGTTGGGGGTTCGAATCCGAGGTTGTCTTCGTACTCTGTTTTTGCTATAGTTTTCTCTGAGTTTGACGTGGCAAGCTTGTGACAAGTTTTACACGTGGTGATTAACTCGCTTGCATTTACTTGTTTCAAGCTCTTGCCGTGTCAAACTTGTTGCAAGCTTGCGTATTTGTAGAGCAAGATGGCTGAAACTTTGCTGCAAACTAAAATTGCTATTATGCAGCAATCAAAAAGTAACTGTGGAGCATGATCTTTGATGGTGGTAATTGGAGCCAGGCCATGTATAGTAGTTTGGTAACACCAGTTCAGCTGACTTATTTTGTTACCTAACCTGGTAAAGTAACCTGCAGATATTTTGCTAAGCAATGCTGGTATGCTCTCTCTAACATTCTGGTATTGGTTCACCAACATATATATATGCATATAAAAGTAAATATTTTTGCATGCAATTTCTATGATTGTATGTGCTGTCTTTTGAAAACTGAAAGAAACATTGCATTTTTTTTTGTTCTGGTAGTATGAATAAAATGCAATGGTGATGTTCATTTTACCCTGAATTTTAACTTTTATAGATCTTTTTTCTCTGACTGTATGCATAGTCTTTTGGAATAGTGATAATTCTTTTTTAATTGGAAATTATTGCAAAATTCATAAGAGCTAGTGCTCATACTGCTGCAGCAAAATAAGCAATGTTGGTATTCATTTTTTGCAAAAATTGTATGCTCAATAACTTTTGTGGCTACTATTATTAGGATTGAATGTGTAATTTTCAAATAATCTAAAAAATCTGAAAAAACATACCATTCCACTTCAGTTTATTCCACCAAGTTTCTGAAGCCTACCTCGTGACCCAACTTGGGATGATCATACTCAGTGGTGCAGTCACAAAATAACCAGTGCCGGAATGCTCTAACCTGGTTGACAAAAATATCGCTGTGTTTAAAGGAAGTTCTCACAATTTTTTCTTATTTCTCGTGGAGGAAAAAAAGCAGTGCCGGAACGGCATGTTGGCTCAACTACACCCCTGATCATACTGGAACTGAACTGAAGAGACTAAAGCAATAAAACATTAAGACAAATGTTTTCTCGATTTAAATTCCCCGGTCATTGGTCGAGTGTATTTTTTTTAAAAATGTAGTGCAAGTTATTGAAATTTAATTTGATCATATATGTACTTTATTTTAGATCCTAAGGAATTAAAAGTTATGTTATAAATTCTATTTTTAAACTTGCAGATAAGATTTACTATTTTTGTAAGAATAGTATTATAATCTAAATCTTTTCGTGTGAAACCAGCCATTAATTTCCCCCTTCTTTATGTTAATAGTATATATATATGGATCATAGCTCTGTTGGAAATTAAAAATTAAATATAGTTCATATTTGTTAAAAGATGCTTACCTATGGTTTTGACTACTCGAAACCAAGAACCGAAAGCAATTGCTTAATATGTTTTAAATCTGTAAAATATTCATGTAATAAAATATTTTTAAAAATTTTTATAGTGAATCCTTTAATAATACAATTTTGATGCTAAACATTGAAAGTTAATTTGTTTCTTTTCTTAAAAAATGATAAAGACTTAATAACAAAAGAACCCAGTGATATTTTACTGAACTTCTGAGAAATGATGGCTATAAATTTATTCTTGCATGCATCGGAAATTTATATTTTTATTTTTTGCAGTGGATATCATATAAATATGAGAATGCAACACTTATAGGAGTTGTAAAACAATTTGCTATTGAAATATTAAATATTCAACATGATTTAAATCAAGTGGATCATTTAATAATAAAAGTAAGTTAATTATTTATTATTTTAATTTTAATTAGAAATCTTGAATAAATACAATTAAAATAATGAATTTTGTTTTTAGCTTTTCTCCAGTGTCTATCAAAAATACATTTCCAAGGAAATAAAAATGGAACTGAAAAAAGTTGTGGATGGTAAAACTAAATCTAATGATTCTAACAGTGAACAGCAAAATTGTTTGGTATCAGAAGTTGAAACCATTGTATCAAATTATATTACAAATATTTCCAATAATGATTCAGTAAATGAAACTACTAATTTAAATAAATGTCATATGTAAATAATAATAAATGGTTATCTTTTCAAAAAAAGCAGTTTATTTTACTTATAAGCTTACCAAACCTTGCATGTGTTTAACAGAAACCAAGAATCCTAGTTTGTAAAGAATTTAAATGAATAATAGGAGGATTCATAGGATAACTTCTCATGTTTTAAAGTCAAGTGTATAAATGTAAATAAGTTATTGACAGGTACAAATTTCAAGAAGGCCAGATGATTCTCCACACAATGTGAATCTGATCAAGTAGTGACCATTAAAAAGATTATCATAAGCTTATCACCTTTATGCTTTCATTTTGAAAAGAGCATAGTTTCTTTCCTTAGTTACAAGTGCATTTTAAATTTTCCTCAGATGGATGGTTTACTAAATCTCAAATGTTACAGTAATGTTCATAAAATTTGCATCTTATTCTTCTTTCAAATGAACGAGAGTTTGTAACATTTATTGGATTTCACTAGTATATATTACCTAAATGGACATCACTAACTCAAGCAACAAATAAATTATTTTTACTGTAAACTACTGAACAATTTTATTGCATTAGAGGCATACTTGCCTTAAAAAACTTTTAATCTATAATACTCTTCTTATTAAAATAAGTAATAATTATTTGCTTTAAATATCCCTTTAAGACCGAGCCTGCAGGATTGTGCGGGTTAGACATAAGCTTATATTTTTGCTCTCTGGTTAGTTATATTCAGTAAATGCCAAAAGAAATTATTTTTCTTGTTTTCGGAATCTGTGCAGATCTAATTTTCTCATTCAATGGCAGATACTGTCCATTTTTGAGTTGTTGTCAATGTTTAATCCATTGGTTACAAAAACATGTCTGGTCTTAAAGGGTTATAAAGACTAGAAAAAATTAGACATTAAACAATTGTATTTGGTTTTTAAATTTTACACTCGTACTTGTTACATGCAAGTATGAAGAAAATAAATAAAATCAACTAAAATTATTACAGTGTGTTACAGTTTAAGCACAACAATAATTTTAAAATATACACTATTTTAAATCAGTGTAAAAAAATATAGAATTGAAATTATACTTGATATAAACATGTTAAACTTTATTTTCAACCATCATATTTAGCGAATATACAAAAATAGGTGTGTCAAAAGTTTAAGCATGAGATATTTATTCTTTAGAGTCGAGGAAAAATAAAATGTTAACCCCCTTCGGGACGAGTGCCGCATATGTGTGTTTGCGCTTGATACCCCTCGGGGACGAGTGCTGCATATATGCATTTGGCTTTTGGAACAAAATGTTTTCTATCAGATGGCGTTATTATTCCATGTTTCTTTCAAAAGATTGTGCCTGTACATTAATATTTCTTTCTCCGAGGTCACATTGTAGTCGATTACGTGTTTATGATTCATTGGATTAGAATTATTGGATTTTCGGGAGTATAAACAGAAACACGTGTTAGCAAGTGTAAAGAGAAGCACATGTGATGAGCTCTTTAACTCATTTTGTATGTTTATAATTTATTGTCTCGCTTGGGTTGGGATTTTATGGGAGATATTCTGTCAAGGGTTTTATGCCTCTCAGTTTTATTTCTGCAGTTATGGATAAAAGAACATGTTACATTTCCAAAGAGGGAATATATAAATTTTTAAATGACCCCTCTATGGGATTTTACGATTATAATGACAAAACAATAGATTATTAGAGTTCTTCAGATAGTTCTCAATATTCCAATTTTCAATTAGAAGAGGATAGTACAAATATATTGGTTCCAATTCCGTCATGTCAACGAAGTACTAAAATAGAAGATTTTTCATAAGGCTTTGAAGTGTTAATTATTACAATTTTCTTGAAGTATTTTATAATATTAAATGTAATATATATAATTTTATAATATTAAATATTTATTTTTTCATATTTTGCATCAATAATCTAATGTTAATTTAGGTACTTTCAATTATAGTGTAATGCACTATATTTTTATTATTAAAAATCGAGTATTTTAATTAAACTTTTTTATTATGATTAGAATATATCTTTTATCACATATTTAAAAATGGTTTCATTTCTATGTAAAGGGCATTTTTATGCATTATTATATAATGTGCTTTTTTTACGAAATTTAATGCGTGTTAGGCTTAGTGGGAGAAAATGCTTTGGCCGGTGGGCACCGTCGGCGCTTGCCTGCTCCCATCCTGTGGGCATGCTTCCTTCAGTGGTCGTCCGTCCCGAAGGGGTTAATACTTGATTATTGTTCCTTTGTATTGAATTACATGGCTTTCCAACAATAATACAAAGTTCTGTATTAGTTATGGCTGTAGTTCAAACTAAACGTCCTCAATGGCCAATTCCAGTTCTTCAACTGAAGAATACTGCTTACTATTTTGATAAACTAAATTTGTGAATTTATCCGACACTTTTTCTATGAAGGATTCTATCATTCTTTCTACCTCAGGACTCAGGGCTAGACCACTCAAAACCGGCCCCATGTTGGAGATAAGCCACTGTGACCTTGATTTGGAGGCATGTATCAGAGTTCCACTCTTATTGAAGAAAAAAATTCAAGGACTTTCAAGGACCATAAAATTAAAAATTTTAGAACAAAAAATGAAAAGGACAAATTTAAATCAAATATTTTCACCTGTAATGTTCAAATGCATCATCATTTCTAACTTATATTTCTACTGAAGGCTGCACAGTACCCTTTTTTTAAAAAAAAATTTTGGAGACTGTAATAATAAAATAAATTTATGACTTTTTTAAGATTATATTAATAAATAGATTCTAATTTAAAAAATTCATTTTAACAAGAACAATTATTTTTAAAAATTGAAATTTTTCAAATTTGTTTAAACTTTTATAAAATGCTAAATTTTTAATATTTTTTTAATTATTTCAAATGATTTATATTTTTTGGATTCTTGGAAACCAAAGTTAGCATGGGATTGATGATCTGACTCTTTTTTTAATTTTTAATATTTTTGTAAAAAAGCATGAAAATTCTAAAAATATTAACTTTGTCATTTAAAAAAAAAATAACTAGAACTCTCAGGCCTAAATCCATGCTAAATCTTATAGTACATATATATAAGAGTATCTACAAAAAATTTCAAGACTGTATCTGGAACAGAAAAAAAGCCTTAGGGAATAGAAAACACTTGCATCACCAAAAATAAGAGTTAGAGAAAAATCCATTTTAAATTTGAAAGGCATAAAACAAAAACTAATAATGCTGGTAGAGCTCTAATTTTTAAATATGTTATTTCCCAACTTATAAAATGCACTAAAAAATTATTTCAACTCAATATTATGGAATATATTTTTTCTTGGAATATTATGTAATTAGTCTTCCAGCTCTTCAAAACATTATGTATTTTAGCAACGAGAGGACGCTAAGTTTGTAACATTTTCTCAGCAGAAAAATAAATAAAAAATAATAATATATTGCAAAGCTACTAAATAAAATAGATTTTGCATAAAAATTAATTTTGATCTTGAAAAGTCCTTTTTATGAATATCAATTCGGCAGTTATGAGAACTCAAAAAGAAGGCAGAATATAAAAAAAAACGGAAACGATTTGAGTAGTAAACGTTGAAGTTACAATAATCATTTGACGATAATCATCAATCTAAGAAAACAGATGCTGAAATAAAATATTAATATTTACGTCGGGTATTGCAATAATACACCAAAAAGATCTCTGAGAAATGGAAAAATGAAATAAATTCTGGTATAACTCCTTTTTGATATTAAATCATCAAAGAAGCAAGCAGTATCCAATGTGGGTGCTAATTTGTATATGTATACGATAGATAGATGAAGACGATCGCACAAGTTGTCTGCACGAAGCCAAATTCCTTTTTTTTTTTTTTTATTCTCTTCCCAATCCGAACCAGCCTGCCAAAATTGGCTTAAGGCCTTACACGGTCAAATTCCTGTGTGTCTTCCACATTAGAGTACAACTAATATCTATCAACTGAGTATCTAATTTAACTAATAAAGGGAACGCGAACCTGTTCTTAACCGAAATTTCGGTTCCACCGAAACTTAAATGTAAACATCCCATTGTCTGGCACTTGCGAAGAAACGCGAATGGCCTCCGTTTCTGATTGTCAGTAAATGACCGATTTTCATTGGTAGCCATCAATGTTTTATTCTACTTACGATAGAAGACCAGCAAATATTGTCTCGTCTGATAAGAATTATCAAAAAAAAAAAAAAAAATCCAGTTTGAGAATAAATTTCCCTGCCATCCTGGCTTTTTAACAAGTGCTCTGTCCTCAGACGCGACTTCTGGTCATTTCCGAAACCCTACCCTTTTTCACCAGTCCCACTCATCACCCCAAACTACACAGAGAGGAAAGATTGGCGATTGACAGCGTTACCATAGCAACACCCTGTTTGCCACCTCTCCCTCCAAACTACAGGAAGAGAAAAGAATGGTGACTGACAGCGTTCCCATAGTAACACCCTTTTTCCGGTGGTGGAATTCTCAAGACAAGTACATTTCGAATTTTTCACGGACTTTTCAAGGACCCAAAGAAAAATCAAGTACTTTTCCGGGGTCCCGAGTACGGCAAATAAAATTCAAGGACCGTGGGAACACTGTATATTGAAAGGATGTCATGACCACCAAAGATTTCAACAAAGGGAACTAAATGACCGGCAAGTGCCTCTTGGTAATTTTCAGAATGTTTTCGACCCTGAGTAAAGCGCATATCACACGGAGAGCTACCGTGTTCTTTGATCGCGAGCATGAGCACATTGCCACTCAGCAAAAAAGTTTGTAGCACGTGACCGGTCAGACAAGATGACGGAAATAGTGGGCTGTATTGAACCGGCTTGAAAATGCACACAATGGGGACAGAAAATCGTGAGCAGCGGAAATTCAAACTAATGGGGTGTGAGTTTGAAGCCTTGTTCCAACGGCGTGTAGCTTGGACAAACTTCGACCCGCACGAGGTTTGCACTTGCAGACTGTGTTATTTGAACAGACATGCCATTCCTACTGTGCATAGTGGAGTATTTGTCGTAAAATCCTGGCCAGAAATACTTTTAATCCTTTTTAAAGTTAAAATCGTTGCTGTTGACTTTTGATTTACATTATCTATATATATATATAAAACGCTAAGGCGGAAAAGGACGTGGCAGAAAAAGGGAGTTAATTTCTCTTTTGTCAATGGCAACGTCAGTTACCAAGCAAAACCGGAAGCCTCCGCCATGTTAGGCATAACTTCATAGGAACAGGGTGGCCAGCCGACCTGGAAAACCGGGAATGATCAGGGAATTTCGGGAGACCGGGGAAAAGTCAGGGAAATTTATTCTAAAACTGGATTTTTTTTTATTTTGATAATTCTTATTGGACACGAAAATTCGCTGATCTTTTTTTATAAACAGAATGAAATACCGTTGGCAACTAATGAAAATCAGTTTACTGACAGTCAAAAAGGATGTCATTCGCGTTTCTGCGTACTAGCCAGGGGGCGAGGTGTTTACATTTAAACTTCCGAGGGACCGAAATTTCGGCTAGTAGTCCAGTCAACAAAAGGTTTAAAAAAACATTAAATCATATAGTTTTGAATATTGGTACACATGTTCGTGAGGGGCTTCTGATAAACATATTAAAAGTTCCCGGTCCTGGCGGGGAGCTCACAGCGCCATCTTGGATTTCATCCCCCTTTTTTATTTTTCCTGGATATCTCGAAAACTATTGAGTTTTCAAATAACCTGTAATCAGCAAATTAAAGAGCGTAAAATTACCTACAAACGCATGCTTTTATTTTTGTTTTAGCTTTAATAGTTTCCGAGATAAAATGGATTTCAAAATTTGCAACCATCTTGGATTTTATCCCCCCTTTTTCAGTTTTTCTTAAATATATCAGAAACTATTAAAGCTAGGAAATAAATAAAAGCATGCATTGGTTGGGAATTTTACGATCATTAATTTGTTGTATTTAATGCAATTTGAAAATTAAGTAGTTTTCTGGATATTAAAAAAAACTAAAATAAGGGGGATAAAATCCAAGATGACGGCAACCTTTGAGATCCATTATCCGGGAAACTATTAAAGCTGGAAGAAAAATAAAAGTAAGTATTTGTAGGGAATTTTACGCTCTTAAATTTGTTAAATCAATTGTAATTTAAAAACTGAATATTTTTCGAGATATTCAGGAAAAACTAAAAAAAGGGGGATGCAATCCAAGATGGCGCCATTTACTCAACCCCCAGGACCAGGGACTTTTAGTGTGTTCATAATAAGCCCCTCACGAACATGTATACCAATTTTCAAAACTATACGAGTTAATGTTTTTCACCCCCATTTTGGACCTTCATTGACTGGACTATATGAACAGAATCTCGTTCCTTTTAGTAGTTAAATTAGATGATACTTCTTGAGATGATAATCTATAGTATAATCACACTCAGATGTGGAAGAAGAACTGGGATTTGGCTGCATGTCAAGGAGATTCAGATAACTTACGAGATCGTAAATTTCTCTTTATCAGTCTACAAGTTAGCATCCACACTACTGCCTGCTTTTATGATTATTTAATATCAAATAGGAGTTATACCAGAATTAGTTTGTTTTTCCACTTCTGGAGATCCTTTCATTGAATTATGAAGTATTGGAAATTAGTGGTAATATTTTCTTTCAGCATTTTTTTGTTCTTTATTTTGTGTATGCTTTTTTTTTTCTCTGAATGTTGGGAGACATTATGAATACCGATCATTTTGATAAATTATGGGATCTTCAAAGTATGGGAGAGCCGTTACCTATATATATACAAAAGAACAATTGTTTTTAGTATTATGTATGCATTGTCGTTTTTTGTTGTTGTTCTTTACGCATGTCCAGACCTTTGACTTATGAGACCAAATTTAGCAAAGTGATGGATTAACAAGAGAGGAGCTGACACCGCAGTAAATTTTTTTTTTTAATTCAAATTAGATTTTTATTTATTTAATTTTAAGTGGTAAATTCGTTTTTTTTTTTCAATTTTCGCGAATTTTATTTTTCCTTCCTTATTTCATATACACTCAACTTCTGGTATTATAATTTATAAATTCTTGCATTTTCTCTCTCTCTTTTTTTTTTTGTCTTTGATGTTTTATTTATATTTCTTTATACATTGTTCTTTTTGAGCTGTATTGAAGGAAGTTGGTTGGAATTAAAATGTTGCTTTTTTTCCTTTTGCAAACAATTCGATTCTTGTGATTATGCTTCTTTGTTTTAATTTATAAACATCAGTAAAAAATCGTTTTCTTACATTTTTTCTCATTATTTTGTCTTTTTCTGTTCTATTTTGCAGCGTATATTTTTATCGAGTTTATATTTTTAATCCGAGATGCCTGGAAAATTCGGTACAGTAGAAGTGTTCATTGTAAAGATGTATTAGTTATTTTATGGTTTATTGTTTAAATGTTTTAAATAAATGTTCTTTTTTCAAACATTTTGGTTTTTTATTCAAACCATATTGGTTTGAATGAAAACTTAGTATGGCCAATGTGCAGGTGACAGTTTTCTATGGTTGATGGGCTACCTCCAAAAAAAGTCAGGGAAATTTTTTTATAAAACCTGGAAATGTCAGGTCAACTCAAACAGCAAAAATGTTGGCCACCCTGAAGAATAGCCTGTTGCTATATTCGTTGTGGTGTAAAATAATCTTTTCTCGCAAAAAATGAGTTTAAGACATAGAGTTCACAATGTTATTTCTCACAATAAAATGAAACTTTGGATAAAATGATTCAAAAGAGATTAGTTATAAATGAAGGAGATGACTTATGAGAGACAGAGAACGTTCAGGTCAAAGTCAAAATACACTATATGCCCAAAAGTATCCGGACACTTGCAGATTTTCACATTTTTTAGAATTTCTCCGGAATGGTTTAACCGACTGCCTTTAAACTTCGGACATGTAAAGAATAGACAATAACTCACATTTTACATTGAAGATTCGGTCCTGAGGGCAATTAGGGGCCGTCTACAAACTCATGAAGACAAAACGGGTTTCGGACCGCCCCGCTTCACAGAATACTGATAACAAGATGAAACTTTCAGAAATGGTAGTGTTTAATGTGCATAATATTTACAGGAATTTTTGTAAACTCAGCGCAAATATTTGGGAAGATATAACGGTTTTCTTAAGAAATCTCAAATTTTCCCACCTGTTTTTTGCTTATAACATGCAGAGTTTTCTGTTATGTTATACGGAACTTACAGGAAAGATGGCATTATGTTATAGAAGCATTTGTGTAAAACTTTGGAAAAGAATTATCGAATATTACAGGAATTATGAGCATTTTTAGTAAATAGTGTTTTACTGCGCATGCGCGAAACATAGTGTAATTTTTCTTTCACAACTTTAAAGCCAAGTATATAGGGCAACTTATATAAAAAAATTCAGTTCAATATCATCAGTATTCAGAAAGCTATTGGCATTACAACGAGCAGAATTTTAGCTCCTGTCAAAGAGAAGCTAAAAGATGAGGGGTTGTATACAAATTGATATTTTTTAAACTTATATCTTTAAATAGTTATATTGAATTGTATAGCGGTTAGAATTTGTTGCATACCCATGAACACTTGTCAATTACGTGCATAACTTAAATTCCAGCTAATTAGGCACTATAAATAACAAAAATTTTATTACTTTAATTGTATTATTTACATGATTATTAGCAAGTTACATATTACAATTTTACGGCCAAATGATATTTTTAAATATATTTATTTTATGGCGAAACGATTTTTTATCTAATTAATTCCTTTTCTTAAAATATTTTAATAATTCTACATATATATATTTTTTATTCGTTACGGATATTAGATGTGTTCATGGGCATTCAGGAAATTTAACCACTATACAATTCAATATAACTATTTAAAGATATGAGTTTAAAAAATATCAATTTGGGTGCAACCCCTCATCTTTTAGCTTCTCTTCGACAGGAGCTAAAATTCTGCTCGTTGTAATGCCGATATCTTTCTGAATACTAATGATATTGAACTGAATGTTTTTATATAAGTTGCCCTATATATCTGGCTTTAAAGTTGTGAAAGAAAAATTACACTATGTTTCAACAGTTCTTTTCCAAAGTTTTACACAAATGCTTCTCTAACATATTGCCATCTTTTCTGTAAGTTTCGTATAATATAACAGAAAACTCTGCATGTTATAAGCAAAAAACAGGTGGGAAAATTTGAGATTTTTTAAGAAAACCGTTATATCTTCCCAAATATTTGCACTGAGTTTATAAAAATTCCTGTAAATATTATGCACATTATCATTACCATTTCTGAAAGTTTCATCTTGTTATCAGTATTCTGTGAAGTGGGGTGGGCCAAAAACGTTTTTGTCTTCATCAGTTTGTAGACGGGCCCCTAATTGCCCTCAGGACCGAATCTTCAATGTAAAATGTGAGTTATTGTCTATTCTTTACATGTCCAGAGTTTAAAGGCAATCGGTTAAACCATTCCGGAGAAATTCTAAAAAATGTGAAAACCTGCAAGTGTCCGGATACTTTTGGGCATATAGTGTAGTTTAAGTCAGCAACTTAGGTTTATCTTAAAAAAAAGTTTGAATCAAAAACTTGCAAATAAATTTTATCAAACCTTCCCCTCAATCTAAAATTCAGTAATGTTTAAAATTATGTTCTACATTTTAGTATTTAATTTAGAATTCATTATTATAAATATAATTTTTTTTTAACAATTTCTTCTTAAATTTATTAGCAGATGGTGCCACTGGCTTAACAGAATGATCTGTAAATATAACATTTTATCCGTTACTACTGTACCTGCAATTAATGTTTCATTCTGCCCGTGCAGTACCTGCAAATAACATTCTATTCTATTGCACAGTGCCTACAAATAACATTTTATTTGAACACATCATACCTGCAAATAAGGTAGGCTAAGGTTCAGGGCCAACAAATTTTATTCCTTCTTGATTGAGGCAAAAGCATTAAAAGGAAATCAGCTTAAGATTTTTATTTATTCATAATATTGTCTTTTTTCATGATCATAGTGCTAAGATGACACCACAATCTCTTTATTAATAATATTAAATCTTAATTTATTTTTAGAATAATTATATTTGTTTTAATTTTGCAACTCTTATGTATTTGTAAATTTATGCACTTTAATAATTTTCTTTGAAAGTTTTATTTGAAGAAAAACATCTTTTTTGAGGCTAAAAAATTTTATTCTGTTCTGATTTAAGTTAAAGCATCAGAAGTAAAATAAAGCTGATTTATATATATATAATGATTTTAAAATAATTGTGCTAGGACATGCAGTGTCTTCACTGTAGTGAGCAAAGCGAGCAGGGTTTGCGTAGCAAACCTGGGAGGATTGCAAAGCAATCCTCCTGGGGGTTGGCGAGCTTCAGCGAGAAGGGGACAGAGCCCCCTAGTATTAATAAATACACTTAAATAAACTTATAAAAATGTTTTTTAAAAATAAATATAAAATACAAAGTTTACTTAACTCTTTACTGCTTATAAGAGAAAGTAAATGGTGATAGATTTGTTTTATTTACATGTAATTTTTAATTAATTACGGTTAATGTTATATTATCTATAAAATTTAAGTTATTGATATAAATATATATTATATATATATAATGCATATTTGCATTTAGAGTTTGCCAAAGTTGTGGCATTACAATATATATGTACATGTTTTCCTGTTCCTAGGATAAAATAACGGTTTTAATCTGATTCCTTAGAGCTCTCTTCTTCGTTTTCATCATTCTGATTTTGATGTTTATTAGAAGGACTGTTCTCAAACGTCTCTTGAAGAAGTTATAGGGTTTCGCTACTACAAAGTATCGCACTTGATCTTTGTACAGCCCAGATCATAAATGAACTTTCTAGAGTAGTTTGAACAGTACAGTCTAAAGTATTTGTTTCTGGGCCTTGGTAGCTTCTTCTGATAGCTGGCTAATATGTATTTGTCCACTTTATGAATTACAGTGTCCCTAATTATTAAAACGGTGTACATTGTTGGAGTCATAGGGTGTAATTATAAAGGTCCATATGGTCTTGTTTCATCAGCATATACTTGGAACTTTTTTCATCAATGTGATACCCACTTATTATAGTTTCCAATATCACTATCAACCTTTTAATGAACTCTACATCTACTACGGTGAAACGGGAAGCCATCAAAGAAGAATTCTAGATCTCAAAAGAAGCATCTAGCTATATTCCCATCATTTGATGTTCGAAAGCGTTCCTTTGGATTGTCAAGAAGCAGTCCCAGTTCACCTTTGAACTTTCTTTGGATGTCCCTTTTAATGCCTCCAACAATTCTTTTCTCTTCTTCATTCTCGCCTGTCACTTATGCATTGGCATTCTGTATGATAAGTTAAGTTCTGACTCAAAGAATTGTATGCGTGTATGTAAAGTTGACAGACAAAATTTCGAAGCAACTTGGTTCCCATAGAAATCTCTTATGTAATTTATTAGTCTTATGATGAAAGTCCATGTTGTACCTAATTGTAGATGTTGCAGTATTGCAGGCTCTTTCATCGCCCATTGTCAGTAGCACAGAGTATTTAATCTTTTACACTCCACTTTCAGTTGGTACTTCTGTAATGTACTGAATTTCTTCGTTTATAATATCTGATATTTCATGTTTCAAGTGCACGCAGATTGGTCTAGTAATTTAGCAGTACGGCAATCATAAACGGAAACTCCGAAGAGGTTAGGCATGCAGAGTGCACTGCATGATTGGCCTCTGCAACAATTAACACTGGGATTGTGGACGAACCCACCTGTCGTACGCCGACACATACACCAACTTCCCCATTACAGGGTTACACCCCCGCCAACCTCGAAGATGGACCCTAAGAAGTAGTAAACACACTTTATGTCGAAAAATGTCATAATAAAGTCATGAAAATAAAAAAAAGGTATTTTATTACAAAAATTATATAAAAGAATGGCGCAAATATATAAGATTTTATCTTCGAAATTGGCCCTTAGTATTATAACTATTAAACTTATACTTTAAAACAGGCCCGGCACACCTTTAAAAAGCTTTCACAATGTATAAATAGAGCTAACAAGGCATAAAAATTAACTTTTTTAAATTTTAAATTTTTTTTATGTGAAAAATAAATATATTCAAATTAATATATCATTTAAAACAAAGGTCTTACCTTTATTTAACATGTAAAAATTGTTTAACTTTAAACCATCAGTTTCTATAGCCACAAAAAAATATATTTAAACATTACAGTAAAGCTGAAATGCGATAAAAACTATGTCCACTAATGAAGAAATCTGTTTTTCAACTGAGGCTAGGAGCTAAAGGATACAGCTCATGTTCCTGAAATGAACGTTGATCGATGCACCAATTAGTTAGCTATTATAAAATACCATTTTTACAATTGTTGAGCACATTTCAAACTTTGGACTTTTGGCCAGGATTTTGGTACAAATACTCCACTGGGTTTTGCAAATATCTCAGCAGCACTCGAGTGAATGGATGCAATGGTGCCGTCTGGTCCTTTGATGTGCAAGCTATTTACCGCCACAACGCAGGAAAACACAGATGCACTTACACGCCCAAATCGATTCTTCCCGTTCTGATGACAGGAAATAACGCGAATGAAATCTGTTTAAAGACAGGCTGTTAGAACGCAGCTTGACGGTGACGTAGTTCACCAAGAATGGAGCAACAATGACCAAAATCCTGTCTGACCGGTTGTCTGAATGCGTCATGTGCTACAAACTTTTTTGCTGAGTGGTATTGTTCTCATGCTCATGAGAATAGAGCACAGTAGCTGTCCATGTGATACGTGCTTAAGGCTAGGGATGACTGACTATTGAAACAAACCGCTACCCATACCATCAGAAATCCACTGCCATGTTGCCATCTTCTTGGTTCTTTTTAAAGATCATGCCAATAGCATGCAATTCCATCCAAATTCCATTTTTTTTCCCAACACTGAATACACACATCACCAAATGACATGTGGTTTTTGGTCTACTGTAATCGAGCTTCTTTGTGGTGTGGTGCCAAGTCAGGTGATTGAGGCTTCTTGCTGTTTTTCATATACCCCAATTCTAAAATTCTTCTATAAATAGTTTTTTCGATATTTGTTCTACAGTGATATTTTTAATTCGAGAAAGAGAAAAATTCCTAGTTAAAGCCAAGATTCTGACGTGCATGTCATCATGAGAGCTGGTCACTCGTGGCCTTCCAGAACAAGATTTTCGTTTAAAGTTTTTATCACAAGCTAGTATTTGATGAATTCCATGTTTTCACCTCTCTAAAGCAGCTGCAATTTCAGAGAAATGGACTTCTCTTTTGCTCCCATAAACCAGATTTCTTATGCTTCCTAATATGAAAATTCTTTAGACCTAGCCATTTTGATTTTATGTCAAACAGTCAGGTTCTTCTTATACACCTAGATATCATATACGTGCACAACTGCTTGTGTGGTTTCATTCATTTGCATAAAAGCAGTTTTTTACTTAAACTTTTGACACAGCAATTTTTGTTCCATTCTCAAAACTTCTAATTAAAAATAAAATTTAAAAAGCTGGTTAATATGATTTTAAAATCACACGACATGTACTGTATTTCTGCATAACCATACAAAATAGAACATTAACCTCTTTATGTAACTGAAATTATGTTAATTCCAATATCTGCAAATAAATTTATGCTTTAGCAGACAAGATGAACAGATTTGTGGATGCATTTGACTTCACATATTTTATCTCACAAAAATGCTTTAAAAACATGTTATATTGAGCTCTTAGTGAATTATTCTTCAGTTTTGCATATTCAAAACAATTACCTTTTATTTGATTGAGGCTTTAAAAACACACCCAAACTGGAATCTTTTGTAAACATGGGGTATCCAACAGAATAAAATTTGAAATGTTTAGAAATTAAGAAGGGTGATAACTATGCAAATATCTGGAGAACAAACACAAGTGAGACACAATTTCAAATAATCTAACTTAAAAAAGTTTTCATGAAATTTGGCAGAGACGTACTATTGACACAAAATTTTTTGATAAAAATTAAATTTCTCAAAAAGTGCATATTTTCAAATTAATTCCATGAAGTTTGTATTGTTGTAAATCACCTGGCAAAATATAAATTTGGGATGATAATGGGTTAATTGTTAAAAATTTTTTTAAACTGAAGCTTGTTTTTCATTAATTCCCTGTATTGAGCTGAATAATACACGAAAGCTAATATTTACACTTCCATGAAAATAAATATGAATGCTAACCTGAAGAAAGAATACAGTAATGAGTCTAAAATAATTAAATCATACATGTTTTTGTACTTTGGCACAATACTTATTAGCTTTTATGACAAAAAGTTATTTTTACTTAATCAAATTCTTCATTTTTCTGCAAACATTTCTGAGCCACCAGTTTCCTTCATAGACAGTGGTGATGTAGCCTGATACGTCTTCTAATTTAGGTTTATTTGGATATTTTGACACTTCTTTTTCTCAACCCTGCAAATCATATGAAAAGTATTTCACCAATAATGTTGATGTAGTTTCGAGAATGAATGCATGATATTGCTTTGTTCCTTGGATAGCCACTTGATCTAAGTGACTGTTCAAGAACAATTCCGATTTAACATATTCCTCTTGGGTTGAGTAGGCAAAAGCTACCTTGGTAATATTTTATACAGCCCACTCAAAAAGTTGTCGTGGGGTTCGAGTTTGATTTTTATATGGTCTTTGTAAACTAGCACAAGGTGCAGTCTCTTTATTGAATCCCCTATTAATTCGTGAGACCCTTTTCCATGTTCTGTGACCGAAAAATAACACTCTCCTTTCACTTTAAAATATACCTCATGTTCAAAAAGTTTTCTTATTTTTGTATTAGGTGGCAGACTCATCTGAAAAATAAAAAAAATCTTGTTTGGAAGTATTTGAAATTTGGATGTCAGAAAGGATTTTTTTTTAAAGGTGTAAACAGCAACTTGCTCTAGGCAGTCAGAAACAACTACATAACTAACATGTTTAACTTCGTTTTAATATTTGAAATATATTACAAAAGGATGGATTGTGACCTGTTGGCTTGTCCATTGATACCTCTGTGCTTCATCTTGCTATGCTATAATTTTCAGAAAAATCATAGGTGACAGCAAACTCTGATTTGTTGAGGTATCCTTTCTGTAATTAAAGAATGCTCCCTGTTGTTTGGCAATGAAGTTGTGCTGAACCAAAGAAGACAACTTGCTACAGAATAAATTTTTCTGGAGATTTTTAGAAAGAAAAGGATCTTTAGGAAACTTGTCTTTGGCCAACTGAAACTCACTGGTGAAACTTATTCATTCAAATTTTCAGCAAAGCAGTCTTTCAAAATTGTACCTATCTCAGTTTCACTTGGACAGTAAACACGATTTCCCATATGTTGTTCATGGGTTAGAAAGTACTTTCATTAGGCATTGCTCATAATTTTTATGTCATATGTTGCATTGCAATCAATAGTTGATGGGTTAGAAAGTACTTTTGCTTGTAATTTTTTATGTTGCCATTTGTTACATTATTCATTTCAGCATTGTCCATAATCAATTTGACAAGTTAGGCACACACAGACTGCATGTCACTTTGACCAGACAATGTTTCAGTCTCAACTCAGCAAATTTAGAGAAACCTATTTTTATGCAAGGAAACCTGTCTTTTAAATGTTTGTAAGCTTCTTTAAAGTATGAAAAATACCTAATATAATGAATGAAATTCTTATTTCATTGTTATCTTGGTTGCTTGTAGCATTAGCATGCTCCAGATGTTTTATCTTATTTTAATTTTATTTGTATTACCTTTAATGCCATTATTTTATCTTATTAAAATATGAGCTAATAAGAATTGTGCCATAGTACAGTGGTACCTCCGAAAAGTGGACAGTCACGGGACTAAAAGTTTTGTCCGTTTTTAGGAGGTGTCCGCTATTGGGTAGGAACCTTTTTTATAAAAAAAATTTTTGCACTTCTTTGTGACATTTGATTGAAAATTACGGTTGCAATTTTAATTAAAAAGGAAAAATTAATTAGGTAAGAAAAGAATAACTATTTACTACTTTATCTTTTAATTGTGTGCTAATCCTTTTATCTTGCATTAAATAATCCCAAAATATAATGCATAGTATTTTAATTACTACTTGAAAAAAATCTGTTGGCAAAGTCTGATTTTTCTTTTTTACACAGCAAACCTGTTTGTCAAGGTGAATCTTCATAGGATTTAGCTTTGTTAGTCCCTCGGAATCTTCATTATTCAGAAAGAACTGTTTTAATTGTTCGCTGTATTTCAGTGCTTCTGAATAATGTTTGATTTTGCAGTCTTCCATTGGCGATTCCTCATCATCATCCTCAGGAAGGGCCAGTGCTTCAGTGGTGTCCCGATGAATGAAATTGGAAACATGCAGGTTTTCTTCCTCAATGGATAAATTGTCGTCTATCTTGACATACTCTTCAACGCTGACATTTGAATCCAAATTGGCTACTAGATCCACAAGTTCTTTTTCGCTTTCTTCAGTAGTACTCCCAGTTGCCACTTCGCTTGTACTCAAAAATCCCTCCTTCTTAAAACATTTTAGAACGCACCCAGGTTCCACCTTTTTGAGGGCTCGCGTAGTCCAGGAAATTGCATCCAAAACAGATACCGATTTTGCCAACTCTTCGCTGGATTTGCAGGAGGAAATCTGTGAACGCACATGCATCAGAAGCAGCTTTCTGTATCCTACTTTAAAGCTGCAGACAATTACCTGATCAAGTGGCTGTGGCATCGAAGTGGTGTTAGGAGGCAAGAAAACTAAACTAATATCTTTGAGCTTTAAATCATCAGGATGGGAAGTATCATTGTCCAAGAACAGAATGATTTTTCTCTTTTGTTGTCTAACTCCACCAACCAATCGCTCATTATCTCAGTAGTCACACACGCTTTCTTATTTGACTTCCACGAAACACTAAGTTTTTGTACATCAATGTTCTTAAAATATCTAGGCTTCTTAGCTTTTCCAATAACAACTGGAGTTTCAAAGTCTCCCAGCATGTTGTAACACCGCAAAAGAGTGAGCCGCTCTCTTGAAATTATTGACCATATATTTCACCCTTAAAACACGAGGTCTTGTCCGGAAGGACGCGTTAAAAGAGGCCAGTCTCATTGGCATTGAAAATGTCTGTCATCATATCCTTTAAGCTTTCCAATTTAATCTGTTACTTCATTTGGACTTAGATTTTTCTTCGCCACAAATCTGTTTAAAAGATATGTTATGACGTGTCCGCAATTTTTCCAGCCATTCATTTGAGGCCTTAAAAGTTTCTAATCCCAAACTTTCACAGACTTCTCTGGCTTTTTCTTGAAGCAAAACACCACTTACAGGAATGTTCTTTGCACGAGCTGAACGGAACCATTTTATCAACACTTTGTCAATTTCGCTTGTTTCTGTCATACGAAACTTCAAATTTTCGTTCGAATTCCTTCTTTATCCTTCAAAAGTTCGCTAATCTGCGTTTTACCAACATGGGAATGTTCGGCAACACTACGAATGCTCAGCTTTTCCTTTTCAGCAACTTTCAAAACGTCAATTTTTTCTTTCAAATTTATTCTCTTCCTTTTCAACGCCATTTTAACCCGATCTGAATCAGTTTGCACTGTCGCACTAAACTGAATAGACAAGTAAAGTTTTAGCCTCGCCAGTGACCAACCTCCCCCAAAACAGGTATAGCGCCTCTAAATTCCAAGAAACACGGGGAGTTTTGGAAGAAAGAAAGGGTGATGGAGGCAGAAGAATGCCATTGTGCACATTTTAGAGTCGAATTTCATTATGTCAAGCACGGAAGGGAGGAGTCGGGAAAAGTTCATTGTAAAGACGCATTAACATATATTTTTAGCATGCTTGTCAAAAATACCTGTCCGCTATCCAGAGGGAATAACATGGATTGTCCTATATAGAAGGACTGGGACTCGTAAAAATGTCCGTTAATTAGAGGTGTCTGTTAAGGGAGGTACCACTGTACAAATAAATTATTTTAGACTAATTACTGTGTTCTTTCTTCAGGTTAGCATTCATGTTTATTTTAACGGAAGTTTTAATATTAGCTTTCTTGTATTATTCAGCTCAATACAGGGAATTAATGAAAAACAAGCTTCAGTTTTAAAAAATTTTAACAATTAACCCATTATCTCAAATTTATATTTTGCCAGGTGATTTACAACAATACAAACTATTCACGGAATTAATTTGAAAATATGCACTTTTTGAAAAATACTAACCTTATAGTATGCTGGAAAGATCATGAAAAGTGCTGTAAAATGAGACCTGTCCCAGCTCAATTAGGATAGCTCCTACAGCAATTCAAAAATTTCCAGTTTTTAGGCGAATTATTGAAAACTTACATTTCTGTTATTCAAAAAGGAGACCACATATCTTGATGACATTTGGTATTTTTCCAAGTCTGTATCAGTACATCTCTGTGAGGTAAATTTTGTTCAAAACCTGTTTGATTTTGACATGAATGGCCCCTTATCTTGGATATTATTGAGCAAATAAGGTATTAAAATATTTTAACAAGAAAAAAAAAATGCTACATTAGCATTAACTGAATTTATAAATATATCTCCATCCCTGGCCTCATTAACACTTCAGTAGGTTTAATGAAGAAATGATAATAGACAATGTCTTTATTTTTATGCCATTTTTCTACAGGTCAGAATAAAATAAAGGTATTTCCAACATTAATTAAAACTGCTATTCTGTCTATCATTTAAAAAGATAAAATGTTAAAGGTTGAGGATTAAATTGATTTTAAAAAACTTGAGGAAGAGGTATATAGATAAATATAAAAGGCTTTGAAGATGGAAATATATTATTTAAAGCTAATCATGCCTCTTGTCAAGTATTCCCCGATATAGGGGAAACTGAGGAATATTTACAGCTTGCTTCAAGTTACATTATGGATCAACTCCAAAGACAATCAACAAACAAATCTGCTACCTACTACTGGTCGAAAGAACTTATACACACACACATACATAAAGAATTATCTTTGTGTAGCCTTTTAAGTCTGGGCAGAGCAATGGGCTTTAATTAAAACAATGTGATAAAACTGACAGTTGCTTTGAAAATAAATGTTGATGATTATAAAAACTTTCACAGAATGCAATTTATATGCTGTCGACGAAATAAACCAATTCTGAATTTTGTTATAAAGAGGAATAGTTAAGTAAGTAGTTAATATTAAAAACGATGATAATAAGTGGGGATGTTTTTCCAAAATGGTAAAAACTGGGTCAATCTTTATAAAAATGTTATTTTAAATATTTTTTAAGTTATGATAGTGTGGAAATATGCCCCATAATACAAGTTAAAGTGGTGAAAAAACTAGATTTCAATCTTGTTTTTAAAGAAAATGGAACATGTTCCACCTGCTTGGAATTGCTGTCAATTTTTCAGTATGACCAAGAAGACATTTCGATTTAGACATTACCTTTCACCTTACCCTGCAAAAGTGTTACTTGAATTGCTAGACAGATAAAGGCTCTTGGAATATGGTTTACCGATGGTTACCAGTTTATCACTTTTTTTTATAGATCAAATCAGTAAAGACCTTTGGATTACAGTTTGTATCATTTCAATTTCTCTCCTACTAACTAGTTACACCAACTGTGAATGTGTTAGAAGCAGAATATTCAGTTTGAAGTAATCTAGATTTATGTGAAGTATGATATCAAATAATCAGATAAAGTCCTCATTTTTTTTTATTCAACTAAAATCACATTCATGGCCATCCAGCATCAGTTGCTGCACCCCAATCATTGGTAGGGGGAGGAGGAGCTGCAGCCATTGGAGCAGCAGTACCAACAGATATAGGAGCAGTTGCAGACCAATCATTTGCTGGTTGAGCAGCCCAGTCTTCTGCTTCAGTATACACAGGTGCAGGTTCAGCAGCCCACTGGAACAAAACATTGAGAAATTAATAATTATACAATTTAAATACTACAATCTAAACTTAAATTCTTCACAAACAGATAATTTAATTTTCAATGATAAAAGCCACTGCTGTGAATGAACAATTTTGGGTCAAATGTTTAAAACTTACATCCGACACTTCTGGTTGAACTGTAGCAACTTCTCCACCGCCCCAAGGTTCATTTTGGAAATCAGTAGCTTCTTTGACTGGTCTTTCAGCTTGAACTGCAGCTTGTTCTTCTTTTTCAGCCTGCAATGAATGAGTTTGTAAATATTCATCGCAGATAAATGTTACATTCTTATACTTGAAAGGCAACATCAAAAGTACTGTACTACATTTACCAAATTAACAACAAAATATACAGATCAACTTACATCTTCTGGGTCCCTGTAGAAGTACAAGTCAACCATAACATCCCATTTCAGTTCACGGCTGATTGTTCCTCTCATGCGCAAAACTTCTCTAGCAAGCATCCACCACATCAAACCAATAGAGTGAGCACCCTAAAAATATTACGAAAATATAAACACATTTATATGACAATTATAAAAGTGAAACATACTATAAATTTTAAAAATAGTTACATTTTCGATTATATCAATTATGCTTTTTAAATCATTTATTGCTTCTTCTAATAATATGCAAGAATGTAAAATGTTGACTATTACAGTAAATACTTTTAACAGAAAAATGTCAGAATGAAAGGAAAGATTTGCACATTTATAAAAATGATTAGAAAACAGAATACCTCACACTAAAATAAACTAATATGTATACATATTAATAGGCAAACAAACCTTCGGTTATTTTCAAATCTTGCAACTGCATACACTCTAATAAATATTAAAGAAAAATTTATTCACCTTGTTGTTGCAAGGGATGGCGATGTCAACATATCGTAGTGGAGAATCGGTATTGCAAAATGCAATTACTGGAATATTCACATAAGAAGCTTCTGTTAGTGGTTGATGGTCTATTCTGGGATCTGTAACAACCAAGAGCCTAGGTTCACGGAAAGCAGCTTGAATCTGGTTAGTGAAGGTACCTGGAGTGAAACGACCAGCAATGGAAGTGGCCCCAGTGGCTGCTGCAAATTTCAAAACAGCACGCTGACCATAAGGTCTTGCTGAAATTACACATACATCAGCTGGATTTTCAATTGCTACTATGGCCCTGGCTGCTAAAAGAAGTTTCTCCCATGTCTTTTTCAAGTTGATCAAATAAACACCTAATAAAAAAGCAAATTAAAAAAATTCATGAATATAGAATCATAGTAGTTTTTTTAAATAAAAGAAAAACAGGCTGATAAAATTAAGACAAGTTATTGAAAATTTTTTTCATATCTTAGTTGCATTTCATATTTTAAAATCATGTTTCTGAATATAGTTTAGAAGTAACATTTCCTTTTAATAGATTTGATAGGGTGAAACGTATGCAGGAAAATAAAAATATTTTTCAGTACATAATAAAACATTAACTCAAATGCGCCTGAAAGCTCAAGACACTATAAATGATCAGAAAAATGCCCTAAACTAGCAATACATAAAAATAACTTAAATTAGCAAAAAATGTATTTCCACTTATGCATGCAATTTAGGAGAAAGATCTTCAATTGTGTATCAGTAATAAGCTGTTGAAATTTCCAGTTAAATGTCTATATAAGAATTAATATCTTTTTCACCGAGGTACAATTAATTTTACAAATTTGTTGTCATAATGAAACTTTAAAATACAAAGTTAGGAGATTTAAAGCAGATTTTTCCGAGAATTTTAAAAGCTGTATATAAAAAATTCAATGAACACCACAAAAAGTAAAGATAACTTACTTTATTTTTAATCATTAACTATACAGATCAATACTTTCAAAGGCACTTTCGAAAAGAAATAAACATAAGAATACATTTGAATAATCCAAAGAAAATACTTCTTTCCATTACAAAGATAAAAAAACCTATATACAGAAGTATTATATTCTAAATATTTGCACAACAATAACATATTCAATTATATACAACATTTGCTTATAGAAAATTTTGTAACAGAATTGGAAAATATTTTGACTTCAAAATAGCATTGGTCCTAAACTTTGTTCAAAATATGAAAAAATATTAGCATAAAGTGCCATTTTAGTTTTATAATATCCATAAAGAATTCTCCAACTACAAACACAAATTGCATTTGTTCCAAAGTTAATCTTCACCAGGAGGTAAAGGTTCATTTGCCACATCAACAGGTGCTACATCGAGACTATCATTCTTTTCATTGAAAACATCAAGGACATCCAACACAGATTTAGGAATATGAGCCCTTTGATGTTCAGTAAAATTCTCCACATGCTGCAGTAAAGGCTCTCGCAAATCTGGGTAGGAATTGAGAACTTCTTGCAGTTGAGGAGGTGGTAGTTGTAATAGAACTTGGAATGACTGAGGCTTTGTTCTTTGACAACACTTAATGAACCCTTCCCATATCTTAGGCTGTTTCCAAACCTGCTTAACTATCAGACGCTGTAGAATATTTGTAACAAAACCTAAAAGATGAGGATGATTTGCAAGTGATTGAATAACTGTCCTCATTAACAGAATAGGAAGTGGATTTTGTTCCATCAGCTGTTGCATAACCATTGCCAAGACTACTTGAGTATAAACTTGTTTTTCTTCAAAGCATAATGATGTAGCCTTAATAATAGTTTTCAGATTACATTGGGAGGTGTCAATGTTATGCAAAGCCACTAATAGCTCAGCAGGAGATAATGGACTGGTTAAATTGCTTCCAACTAAACGATGGAAAACTTCTTTCACAACAGTTGGATTTAATTTGATAAGCTCTGGCAAAGCAGCTATAACTTCACGTTTTGTAAGACCATTAATAATTGGGATAAGGAAGCGCACATCTTGCACACGTTTTTGGTACAAATCCCGAACTCTGGCAACGAGTTCAGCAGATGGTGGTGCTTTATCTGTCAAAATATGAATTATTCTCGTCACAAAGGTCTCTGCACCTGGCGGGCAGTTTTCAACAAAATGCAACAGTTCCGGAGATCCCATACTCATTTTCTTGACAGGAATTTCAAGAGCTCGAAGAATGGTTCTTTTCACATCGGCAGTTGTTTCTACATAAACAGTACCAAGATCATGGATCAAACTATGGTTTATAGGCAAGAGAGTAAAGTACAGGTGTAAACATACTTTTATTATATCATCTGTCCATGATTCAGGTAACTGTTGAAAAAATGCAAAAACTGAAGGTTGTGGGACAAGATCAAGCAAGAACTTCAAACTTCGTGTAGCAAAAGCCTCAATGAATGACATCATTTGACCATTTTGATATAAATCCACAGCTGCATTAACTGCTTGAGTTCTAACTTCATTATTCTCATGAAGAGTAAGATCCGATATAATGCCAAGAAATAATAATTTTTGAGGCTGTCTACGAAGTGACATGCCTTTAGCCATTTCTAATGCCTGCTCTGTCAGTTTTTCATTGCTGCAAACAATTTTTAAAGATTCTGCCATACCTTCAGTAATGATTGGGAGATCCAAGAAGAACCTTGTAAAAAGAACATGATTCTGCTCATCAGTTTCTAAAATACCATTTAGAAGCTGATTAACAGCTTCTTCATATTTTTCAGAAGAGATTTCAGTAGAGCTTTCAAACCCTTTGTAGGTAACATATTCTTGATAAAACCAATTCAATGCTAACTCTAAGCGACTACGCGGATTTTCTAACACATGTTCCTTTAAATCTGTAGCAATGTCACCGCCAAACTGAGAAGCCAAGCAACCAAGAATTTTTGTTCTCATAGGCCCACCTCCTTTCTTAACAATAGCCTTTTCAGCTTTTAATATCCTGTTAAAAGCAGATCGACAAAACTTATTACATTCTTCATCAGAAAGTGGCTTAGCACTAACCTGAAAATCTATTCTTTTAGATCGTGAAGTTTTAAACTGACTGCTGCCACTGGGCATCAAAACAAGTGTTTGCTTCTTAGGCTTATGATCAGTTTTACACCCTATAACTGTCTTAATTTGTTTAGTTGTAGACTCATCTTCCTCATCATCACTTCCTTGACTTTCTTTTTCCTCTTTTGCTTCCACTTTTACAACACCAGCAGCAGTTAGTTGCGTAGCCAGAAGACGACCTAAATGACGAATCTGTGCTTCAGTCCCAGCAGCAGCAATTGGAGTATAAGTGTTTTGAAAATGAGCAGGCATTATATCAGGTAGATTTAGCATACTTACAAGAACCAAGTCAGCAACATTTGCATTATTTAACTTTGAAACTATATCCTCAGCAGTATTATCAATTGCAGAAGTTCTTGGTTTTGTCAACTGACTAGCTGCTGATAATTTAGAATCTGAAGTCTCGCCAGACTTATCATGCTTACTCCAACTCTCAATTTTTACTGGTGATTTTTTCTTACTTAAATCTACAGATGGAAAGCATTTATTAATTTGAGCAGGTGTAGCTCCCAAATCAGATAATAAAATTGATATTTGAGAGTGAAATTCAACAGCTCCAGGATGTTTGACAAGCATAAAAAGTTGTAACTTCAAGTATTTCCTCACACTACTTACTTGAGATTGACTTAATGTGGGTGGTAAATTTGCATGAAGTGATTCAAATGCTTGCAGTACTTTAGGAAAGAACTGAAATCTTTTTTTAGCTATAGTTGTTAGAGCATGCATACATGTCATTAGATTACAACTTGATACATGAGAAGCACCATGAAAGTCTACTATTTTTTGAAAAATTTCTTTTGCTTCTTCTTCCAATTTTCTAGGTCTGAAAACTTTCAAAATAACTGGAATATCATCAAGAGATAAATCTGTACCATCATATTCAGAAAACTGATCTTTTGGAGACTGAGTTATCACTACACGCTCCATAAATTTCACAGCCATAGCCCTCACACCTTCATTGTCAGAATCAACAAGATTAATAATTTTATTTTTTAACTCTGTAAATGATGCCCAAGTGGCAACCATAATTTCATCTACATTCTTTGCATTACACAACCACCGAATAACCACAGGATAAAGGTGAATTGTTGATTGTATAACTTTCTTTTTCACACTTGATGCAGGATCTTGAAGCAAAAGATCTAAATTACCCACAGTTTTTGACAAAATTCTTGGATTTTCTTTGCACGCATCTTCAATAAATTTAATAACAAAACGCCGAATTTCAGGATCATCATCATGCTGAAAACTTACAACTTCATCTAAGAAGTTATCTAAAAGTTTAGGTTCCTTGTATAAAATTAATTCTTTCACAATTTCCAAGTTTTTCAAAGCACCCTTCTCCTGTTTCGGATTTATGGCATCGTTTAAAAGCTTTGCAACTTGGTCAGATGACACAGTCTCTTGGATTGTTTCTTCAGCAAAAAATTGAGCAGCAGTACTACGTCGGGGGTCCACAGCCTGCTTTTTTGATTTTTGGGAGGATTCACCTAAAAGATTAGTTAAGACTGTTTTAGGAAGCAGAAGCTGTTATGGTATACAGGGCCTACAAAAGTCCTGTACCAAGCTTCTTTTTCCCAATTACTACAATTTCTTAAAAATATGGTTTTAAAAATCTGAAGGCAATTTTATTGCTTATAAAAGAAGTTAAAAATAAAACAGTTGGAGTTAAAGAGACAATGACAGGGCAGATGTAACTTGAATAATAAACTACTATACTTAATATGCCCATAACCACTATTTGGCAATAATTTTTCTTGCATTTAATCATTTGCTGTTGAAAAGTGCAGAATATGGATATTTTAAGAGAAAAGACTGTTAAAATTAGTTTCCTGGCTGTTTCACCGAGAAAATATCAAGCAGATCTTTAAATAGGTATTGAATGCTTATGTCATTGATTATCTCCAACCCCATTACACAGTATCTAGAAGGAATTATTGTGACCAATCATGAGAATAAGCATGCAAATCTGACTATATTTGACAATACTGGCTGCTACTATATCTGACTGTGACTTAACTGCCACAGATAAACATAGGCTAAGAATTACAAAACATGAGCTCACCAGAACATGATAAATCCCATCATAAGAGGTGAAACCATTAATTGGTACACACCCTTTATTATGCCCACCTGCAAAACTGGAAGTCTGCTTATTCTCATATGGAACTTCCCACTTATAAACAGTCATCAGAAGGAAAACAAAAATAAATACAATGAGCTTTGTAAACTTAAGGAAAAATTCTCCTAACCATTCATTATAACATTAAATCCAAATTGTCATCATTAAAATAAAGTTAATTTACTAGAGAAAAATGAATTTGTATTGACTCCTACAATGACCTCTAAAAAATTTCCTTACATTTTATATTTAAACTAATAAAAAACCCTTGATTACCTGAATGCTTTCGATAAAAAAATTTACCTGGCCACATACAGCACAATTACATTTCAAATTATCACTGTGGCAACATTATAAACAGTCATATATACGACTAAAGACATAGAATCTGTATTTTTTTTTTCAATTTTAAATCAGCTGATCCATTTAATTTTCACATTCTAACAAAAAAACTGCCCATTATCACCTTTACACTACAACTGCTTTTCACAAAAAGATGGGGATTCTTGATCAAAAGTTAATTAAAAAAGGAGAAAAAAATAATCCAAGACTTTTGATGGCCACTGTAAAAAAAAGGCACAGAATGTGTAAGGTTTAAATAAATTATTCATTGCTTATACTTGTATAATACAACACGATGCTTTTAAGTTAAATAAAACTAGTTAAAAAATAAGTTTAGAAATAAAATTATTAAAATAAAAATCTCCAAACATACTCAAGGCATAAAAATAACATTTTCTATTTCTGAAAATCACCTCTTTTAAATTAATTAGCTATTAATAAAATATGCATAAAGGCACTAAGACAACTAATGTATTAAATGTTTGACTATCTGGAATGAAGACTTATATTAATTTCAATAGTTTGATTTTTGTTAAACATTAACCAGACCAAGACCTCACATTAATTCCCCCACAAAACACACCTCCTTATTATTATCCTCCTCCAATTGAAAAATGAATTGATTGCAGAAACCAACTGAGGAAATATAAAAATGCTGGGGCTTTAAAAAGACAACCTTTTTCAGGGTGCATAGTGAGAAATTGCTGCAAAAAATTAAGAACTTTTAAGGACTTTTTAAGCACCTTAACCACAAAAATTAAGCAGTTTTATACAACCATGCATATGTAGAACCACATATTCTCTAAGCATAGGATGTTTTCTGTTTTATAATACTGCATAGTTTTTATTGAAAAATTTTCTTAAATGTATATTTTTTAATTTTAAACATGCATTCTCTTTTATTTTAATATTTATTTTTGTATTTGCAAAATGACTTCTATTGTAAAATAAAGGATATCTTTTTGATTTGACCAAAACATAAAAATGATAATGCAAACTGTCACTACCAAAAATTAAAAAAAAAAAACTTTTATAAGATTAACAATAAAAATCTGACCTTTTTCAACTTTTCTTAAAATTAACAAATTACCAGTTAATTTGGATTACCAATTAATTTGCCCCTTCGGGATAACCATTCCAGTACTTCAATATACGGCGGTGGGAAAAAGTCATTAATAATCCAGCCAACGAAGGGTTTAAAAAAATATTGAATCAAATAGTTAATGCATGGCTTTATGTTTCTTCTGTCCTGAACAGTTTCCGAGGTAATGAGTCTCAAAGTTTGCCGCCAACTTGGATTTTATCCCCCCCTTTTTTATAGTTTTTCTTTTATATCTCGAAAACTATTAAAACTAGAAGAAAAATAAAAGCGCGTATTTGTAGGGAATTTTATGATCATTAATTTGTTGTATTACATGTTGAATTGAAAACAGAATAGTTTTTGAGATTCAAAAAAGACTAAAAAGGGGGATGAAATCGAAGATGCCGGCAAACTTTGAAACCCATTATCTCAGAAACTATTAAAGCTAGAAGAATAATAAGTGCGTTTATTCGTAGGGAATTTCACGCACTTTAATTTTTTAAATCAGTTGCATTTGAAAATTGAATAGATTTCGAGAAATCGAAGAAAAACTAAAAAAAGGAGGATGAAATCAGAGATGGCAGCGCGAGCAATACCCCCAGGACTGGTGACTTAATATGTTCATCAGAAGCCCCTCACGAAAATGTGCACCAATTTTCAAAACTATATATGATTTAAGGTTTTTCCCACAGTCATTTTGGGCCTTCGTTGACTGGACTATAAGCGTTATCTTAACATGTGTGGATACCCCTGGATCTATCTAACCCTGGATTCTTTCTCCGAATTCTTTCCTTTCGTCGGTTTTCATTCTTGATAGGTCCGGTATTATTTTCTTGATACATCTGGTAAACAAAGCTTTATGACTATGCTTTCGATTTATCGTATTCAACGTCAGAGTAAACAAAAAAGAATGTTTTCTTTGCACTTCTTGAGAAAATTAAGAACTTTTTAAGGACCTTTTTTCAAAATTAAGCACTTTTAAGGTACTTAAAAATGGTTTTCAAATGTAAGCACTTTTCATGACGCTACGCACCCTGTCTTTTTAAATCGGAGATTTTTTACTTGTTTGATCTTATATACCTTATGCCCAGCGTTGCTCGGGATTAATTTACTTTCACGTCTAATATTTTTCATGTAAAAAAACTACTTTTGTATAGAAAATTACAATAACAAAATTCTTTCATTGTCTGAAATGTTTTTTAAAATTAAAATGAGAGTATCAGTTGAACCAAATAATTTTGAAAAACCGCCGATAGCTAATTTTCTCCATAGGTTATTAGTATTTATTGCATAGGTACTTCAGATTTTGTTCATAAATCTTGCAGTATAAGATTTTAACAGATGTTTTGGGACAATTACATATTAAATTTTTCGTTGTGAAAAAGCGTTAGAATAAATATGAATTTTTTTAAAAAAGAAAATTCGTCTTCATCCAAAATTCTTCTAATGTGATCTAGCAACAGTTCCTATGTATTCTTGTTCTTCACCAATAAAAGTGCTATAAATTGCAAATTTTATGCACAATTTAATTTTTGAAAAATTATTAAAGTGAGGACAACAAATTGAATGGAAATGAAAGTTGTGTCATGAAAAGTTAATTCTTAAAACTTTTATTATGTGTAAAAATAGTTGTGAGCAACGGAGCCTCCTAGCAACAGAGTAGCTACAAATTTCAGCTATTTTAAAAATTGAAGGAAATATGTCACAGATATAAAATTGGTATCATTGAAAAGGTAAAATTTTGAACTTTAAATGGTATAAAAATATTTTGCCAGAGAATTTGCTCTGCAGTTACGACGGAAAAGCGGTTTCGGTTAATTTCTAATTAACCGACTGTTTAATTAACTTTTGGACTTAGAAAAGTTCACAAGTGTCTTCCCCTTGTCTTAAATAATAAGTGTGCAAAATTTGGTTGAAAACAGTCCATTGGTTTAGGGAGAGATGAAGAACATAGCCACAATGACTTTTATTTTATATTAAGATAAGATAATGTGGCTTTATTTGACCTCGTCATTTCTTCATTCATTTATACTTATAACAGTTTAAAACATTTCCTCTTGCATATCCAAATTGAAGAAGCTTTCGTTTGACCCAAGGTTACTCAGAGTTCCCAGAATGCATTTCAACTATCCGATTGGCTGGCGGTATCAAGCGACAGTCATGCCATACTCTCTATCATTTTATTGTGTCAGCTAATCTTAATTTCTTCATTTTACTGATCCAAGAATCATTTGATTTATACGTTTGATAGTCGCGCTGATATCTTTAGCTAAAAGAAAGCTCCTTCATGTACTTTAACTAAAAATCAAGGGCGAAATCAATAACATATGTTTTCAAAACTTTGGGCTTTTTTCTTATTTTGTTGAAGTCATTATGCCACGGGCAACGCCGTGCACGTACTGCTAGTTACATAAAAACTTTGATTAACAGTCACCGTCCGCATTAGTGCTGTGTCGGATAACCGATCTCTTTATACATATATACAATATGATTTCACTGCTGGATTTGGATGAAATCCTTTAAAAGCGAATAATACAGGGTGGCAAGAAATAAGCACCCCAAAAGTAAACAACCAACAAATGGGTGCATATCTTGACATTTTGTCTGAATCCGCAAAGAGACAAACAACACATGAGAATGCACACTTAAAAATTTAGCTGTTAGTTTAGTCGCAAAGTTTGAACACATTATGTTCAGTGATTTTCGAGATATTACACTTTCTTATCGGGGCGCTTATTTCTTGTCACTGTACAGAAACATATGGTAATACTATAAACCTACATTATTTTGGCTATAATGGAAAACAGAAACTGACGATTAATTAGGGTTACCATATTTTAGATTGAAATCCGGACACAACATGAGGTGGGAGGGAACTAAAAGGTTTTGGGGGGTCAAAGTATAGTATAAAATTTTAAAATCTACCCAGCAATGCCTCTCTTTCATAACATATCAGCAGAGTTTACAAAACCAAAAAACACAAGGCAATAAAATGCAGATACAATAAAACTTTTAAAATTCAATTAGAGTTGGGCCTAGGTTCATCCACTTTTTCCATCTCCTATTTAGTAACTTTTGATAGAATTCTGGACAAGATAAAATGGAATTGGCTCGGACATTCAACATTTTTTTTTTGAATTGGCATTACAGCCCTCTTGCAACTGTCCAAATGGACTTTACCATGTGCCAGGCAAACATATTGAAAACTCTACGATTTTAAAATGCTCTAATGCCGCAAATCCGGACATTATGAAGACCCAGACAAGAGCTTGAAATCCAGACTGTCCGGATGTATAGTAACCCTAAGGTTAATCCAAGTTTTACTATACATCATTATAAAGTGAAAACAGCATAAACACAATTCTGAGGGGGGAAAAAAACCCACTGATTTGTGAGGTTTCTGCAATCAGTGATTCAAATATAGACATCTAATTAATATATTGAATATGTTTACTAACATTTCACACAACACAGGGCTGGAAAAAAAATTAACATCAATGCAGAGAAGGTCATTCAATAACCCTTTTAGCTTTGGCCTTTCTTTCTTGGCTAAGTTAATCAATATAGAAGAACTAACATTATTATAAGATTCTGTACTTACAAGATTAATTTTATTACTTTAGTTTTGTGCAAATTCTATCTTTCCCTTCCTCACTTAATTTTGTTCAGAATACGCCATATATAGCCTTGCAACATCCAATGAAAATGATGCATCCTTTAAAATATTACTATTATTTTTGGAACAGCTACAATTATTTTACAAACAATCAAGAAACTTGGGTTGAAATCTACAAGTTGGAACACACCCTTATTTAAATGACACCAAGTTGCCAGGGCAAGATGGATGCTAATGGTAAACAAACATGCATCGGTCACAGTTAAAAGTTTCAAATTTAATCTTTCTTTGAACCCATTGCATTTATAGTTGCACTATCTCCCATTTTAAATGTAGAATTTCAACAGAACTACTAGCTTTCCTAGCTTATTGAATGTAAGGAATCTGTTTCTTAATATTATTCTAATGAAGCAGGAGAAATTGTACTCAAGATGCCTGTGGCATCTCAAGTGGCCACAGGCAAATTTTCTTAACTTAAAAAGACATCAAAGGCTTTGCTTTCAGAAGAGTTGGATCCTAGTAGCTTCGCTAGTTTAGTGAATGTACGGAATCAGCTTCTTTTAATCACTTGCAAAGAAAAAATCTCTTAATTATGCGATTGGAAAAATATATAAACACTAAACAAACCCAAGTTCTATTTGCCATTTTTTTTATTAATTGAAATCATCCTAATTAAAATATATAATTAAATATTTTAAAATTTTATAAAAATCTGCTTAGTATGTAAACAACTCAAAAACGCATGCCATGACGTAAGCGATCTAGCTAATGGAACAAATTGGCAACGAAAACTCGTGTGTACCAACTTCTAGATACCAACCAAAACTTGATTAGAACTTACAAGCAAAAGAGACAAAAAGCATTATGCATTTCAATCTTATAATTCCTTATTTCTAACAGTTCTGCTGAAGTATAACTTTCAATACGAGAAGGCATGTTAAAAAAAAAAAAAAAATACTCACCATCAGAACGTCTTTTAAAGACATATTGTTGCATTTGGAAGTCCAAGTTGGTGGCTCCAATATGCGTAGACGAAGCTAGGAATTTAGTAACATCATCATCTTTCAAGCTCAATGAAGGTATGCCTCCCGACATTTTTTCAGTATTTCTTTTTAAGAGTTACGATAGAAAACTATAAAGAGAAAAGGAATCCACATATAAACTATATCAACTTCATTCGCAGACTATATTACCTGAAGCAAATTTTAAATAGATTTTTCTTATATTTCTTGAATACAACAGTGAGAATTGAATAACCAGTGAGAATTGAATGAGCACAAGGTGCGAGAAAAACCTATTTAGTATTTACTGATAAACATGCTAGAACACAAGAAGAATTTGAAATTTTATAACTAATCAAAGCACTAAAATAGCAATTTAAAATTCCAAAACAAAAAAGGTTTAGTCTGTGTAGTTCACGTAAGTACAGCGACCATTATTAAGCTTTTAATTCAAATTCAGTTAGATTCTCTAACAACCCTTTCTCTAATATTTTTTCTTAAAAAGTGCTTTCAATATATACATTAGAATACTGCACTTCCTCAATCAGTGTGCCATTTCGTTGCTTAACAAAAAACACAAATCTCAAGTTTTTTGAAATTTCAAAGAGGAAGAAAATACTCATTTTTTTTGCAACCAGCGACAAACATCTCTGAATATTTGACTCTACTTAAGAACACGGTATGGTCACCAAAATTGAATTTGTTTGGCGATTTTTAGCCAAATCTGGTATTCATGGTTGTGGTTCTGAACCGGCAGTTTGGCAAATTTTGGGGTGGTTGGCGTGAAGTTGCCATGTTTGGCTCAAGACCGCGCCGTGTTTTTAAGTCTTACAATATTTTAACCCTCCGACCACTAGCGGGTCTCAAAATCTTACTACCTTTGTATACGGAGGTTTTGTTGACATATGGATTCGTGAAATGGACTCGTCCGCCTTCTCCCCTCACAGTTGGTGGTCGAAAGCGTACTGGGGCGTGACCCAGGGGTAGAGACTGGGGTCGCTAGTTGAATGATACAGTCCTCGATGGAGAACATAATGGGATTTTTTCAATTGTTACCACCATAGTAGGGGTTTATAATATTTTTGTTTTAAATGTAATTTTGCTCAATATATTCAAGCAATTTATTTAATTACAAAATAATGTGGAGCACGGTAGTCAGGAAATTAAATTAGTACTCCTTTTAGAATGTATATAGCAGCCTTATGAAATTTCGTTTCGGAATAGGAATTATTAGATATAAAGTTTGGGAAAATTCCTTAACTCAGAGATAAGAATTTTTTTAAAGTTCTGGGCATTTACAATTTTAGCACATTAACTCGAAAATTTTCCATCAATATTCTTGAAGTTTTAATTTATGATTTTCTGTAACATTCAACAATATTTTTTGAGTATATCAAGGTGGCTGTATCTAAGGGGTTCTCATATGAGGGAGGCAACCCCTCTCGGAATGAACCAAGTTTTTTTAAAAAAACTTTCTCGTAGATTCTATGTCTAGACAATAAACTAAACCCATTCATGATGTTTTTTTAAATCATATTTCAAAAAATTTAATACTTTGCACTACAAAGGGTTAATCGATTAATTTATAATTAAGTTATAAAAATATAAAAACTGTTGCATTGTCATCGAGAAGAAAATTTGCAAAAAATTTTAAAAATCAAATACACAGACATGACACAGTCTTGGAACAAAAAAAGCTGAACTTCATAAATACGGAATCGTATCAAACGTAAACAGCGAGAGGTAAAATAAGTATGATTAATTGGACAATAAATGAATAAATTTATACAAAAAGTGCTTGAGATATTAAAAATATTGTAGAATTATTATTTAAAAGAAAAATAATGGGTGAAAAATGAGTTACGTATAAAAGTTTTGTTAAAATAAAAACTATGGTAAAAATTATCTCACTAAAAATATGGCCATATAAAAACTCTTTTTGATTATACATAATTATTCAGACTTTTGTTTCTCATTTTTGAGCTAACAGTTCAAGTTTTCTTTTATGCTCCAGTGTGCTATTTTCCTCCGTTTTCTAAATTTTGCTCTCTTTCTTTGCTTTTTTTTCATTTTTTCTCATAGCTCTTTTCGTATTATCAAGTTCCTCCTAGTTATTATCAATGGCATCACGCAAAAAAATCTTTTTTCTAAAATATTCAAAAGCACACTACTTTTTGCTCATCACTTCATATTTAACACTCTAAATTGAAGAATATGTTTCAATATGCATTCTTCCTGATCTTTTATCTATCAAATCTGACATTATTTTGAATGTGCACACGGCGCACAGTTTTTGTTTGCGTGATCAACACCCCCCCCAACACATTAACAAAAATTTTAATGCAGATTTGCATCGATCTCAAGAATGATTAAATTCAATGTCGAAAAAGCGGAAATCCGCGTTTCCGCGGAAAAGTGCCATGTCTGAATACATTAATAATAAAATTTACCACAGCTTACGAGTGTTTTGTTTCTGTTTGTTTATATTTAAAATCTTTAATCCTTCCACCAAGCCCAGTGAATAAAAAAATTATATTTATGAGTAAATCATTTTAATTACATTTTCTGGAGTAAAAGTTAACCCGTTTTGAACGAATCATTGTTTATCTATTAATGTTCAAAATGATATTAGTCTTCATTATAATTCGAAAAATTCTACTTTAGTAAATGAATTTCTCAGAAATTTAAATTTTTTAAACAGTATTCTTATGCTTTAATATCTTTTTTCATTCAAATAATTAGAATTTAGTTAATAAAAAAATACAACAGGTTAAAATTATTTCAGAATCTTATTTTGAAAGTTCAACGTACAATTCTTTCTGAAAACATTTGAAGCTTCTCGCAGGCGAAATCAATTCATCACCATCAGCTATAAACAGCAGTCGCTTGCCTTCCCCGAGGACACCCTTGGGGAAAATTCACTTTACTACCCAAACCCCTTGCCCACCCGAAAATCTGCCTGGCTCGTATAGAACCTACCGGGCTGGTTGGGGCGGGCATCGTAGTGATAGTGTTAAACATCTGATATGAACATGAGACTGCATTAACCTATCCAGATGCTAAATAAATTCAGAAACACTCTTCATTGGTTATAAAAAGGTTGAATATTTTCATCCTCCTCCCCTGAAATTTTAAAAAATTGCAATACACGGCGTTGCTTGATAATTGACAATTTACTAAAAGTGACATATTGGATTGCTCTTTACACAACTTTTGAGAATATGGTATTTCCAAGAAGCACTACTAACTTGATGTGTTATCGGCTAAATAACATTTTACATTAAGATCCCAATCCTGCTAATCATTTCTGACTGCATAATTCCTGCAAAGAGATTTTTCTACCTGTACCAGAGCATTTTAATTTACTTATTTGTCCATAAATACCCACTTTTTAAGATTGTATACAAGTAAATTCCACCATCAGAAATAAAGTTTTATAGAGAATTTAAAACATTATTGAAGAAACCAGACATCGACAGATCTCTGGCATGTCCATCCCAAGATATGTAAAGGATAAGAATGCCTTATTATGCAAAATGAATATCGCATAAAAGAAAGAAAGCTTTAATTATAAAAGGAAACCTTTAGAATGTAAGGAAATGGTTAAAAAATAGTTAATTAGCCTATATAGCCACTAAGTATTTAACTATTACAAATTCTAAGTAATTTGATTTGATTGACGACTAATTTTGTACACATTACAGATAATTTAATATCTCTTTATGATCAGATGTAGTTTACAATATAGATTTGTCAGATATATTCAATTACTCTTATTATAAAAAAATTGCTTCAAATAAAAATGCCTTAAACTCGTGCACTGAATTTTACAAAATTATAAAACATGCATTATCTACTAACATATGGAGAAATTTTTGTGACAGTAGAAATTAAGAGGGATTTATTTAATCAATATTTCATTTATATAAAATACTTCGGATGACAAATGTGGACGTACATCAAAATATCTCTCATAATCTGGAATATCAACCGACAATGAAAAGAGCAACACTAAAATACAAAAAACTATAAAAATATGCTTTGATAAATTAAAATTTGCCCATACTATGTAACGATGCGTAGGTAAACAATCTTTTACTAGTAAATAAGCGATTTTTAAGTAAAACAGTAGCTTAAATGGCACATTACGAAGTAGGGACGTTAGGGTTAACTATTGCCAAGAAAACTAATTTTCTACATAAGTTTACACTAAAGTTCGAACCAAGATTTATACAAAATATGGAATTACGAAAAGAAGTGATTTCTAAATAACTGCATCATTATTTGTAAGAGATCTTTATTGATTATTCCCAAGTCTCATTTTTTCAATATGCACGTGTACACGTGGATGATCCGAGTCATTTGAGAATATGATATAAATTAAGTTAATCATAATCAAGAAAATACAAATTAGCATAAAAAAATTTACATGAAACAATTGATCGATGGCAAAATATTAGTATTTTTAAATCTTACCATAAAAATCGTAAAATAGATCCACAATTAAAAGAGTAATACCTGTTATCGATGCCACTGGAAGGCCGCTCGCATTGGTAAATGAAGAAAGAAGCGGCTACGGTTACTTCATTTCATTTCAGTTATTGTTTGTCTTTCTTCTTCGGAGTGATAATATTTTGAAATAATACCACAAAAGTCCCAAATATATTTATGGAGAAGTTTTATGTTTTGTTTATCTACATTAAAAACTTCGGTTTTATTTGCTAGGGATACATTATCCACGATATTTTTAATAACAAATATTTTTTCTATTGTTATTTTTAAACACCTGTTCTAAATAAGTGTGGTTTCAATCACACTTTTAATTTCCAAATTCTTATTAAATTTATGTAGAGTGTTTTGAAAAAAGATTTAAATAAAAATTTGTAATTTGTTTTTATTACACTTTCTGCCCAATTTTGTGTTTTTAGTTCTATATACTGTCAATAGATGGCGCCAGTAGCGAAAACTCCCCGTTGCAGTGAATCACAAATCAGATTTTTCCTTTCCAATCTTAGTTAACTAAGCTTCCCCGTGAATATTTGTTTCCAACGATTATTGCAACTTTCTATCATTATACAAGAGTTGTAATCGATACGAGCTCAAGAGGTCCGTACGTCTCCCCGATAGATAAGAAAGCCTCACAACGGGAGGAATGACGTTGTGGCGGCGCCAGCGTCAAGCCACTCATTTATTATTAAAATGTAAAATGTATCTTTTGTATCTGGCAACGTTGTTATAATTCCAGATTGTATCCGCGCGATGCGATGTTGTTCGCATAATCTTTCGTCATGTAAATAAGTAGTGTAAATAATGTAAATTAAATGTATATAATTTAAATCATCGTTTTATTGCAACCGCACATTCAGCACACTATCTAAACGCCATAACGTCACGCCACTTAGGCCAATACACGGCGAGCTGAATCTATACGTTACGTACGATCTGAATCAGCTCAAGCTGTGGCTAACATTTTTGGCGCGAAACATATTAATTTTATAATCAACGACTCTCGCTACTCTTTCCGGAAAGAATAAACAAAGGTCGCTAGTCTCTTGAGCAAAAACCCAGACGTATAGTTTTTCGTCATCTTATTTTCCCAAATAAATACGCCGTGTTCCTTTAATGTGAAAATTAGAGTAGAAAGATATACTGCATTGATATTCAAAGAATATTTTCTCCCTTTTTTTAGCTTAACAACTAGTAATAAATGTCATTAAAAGTTGTCACTTTTTGCTGAATGGATAAAAATAAAGTCTTATAATGTAATTGAAATAAAATATACATTTACATAAGTGCAATTTTTTCAGTTGTAGATGTCTTGAAAGGTTTCAAAACTATTGGTAAATTGGCTTTATCTATGATCACTTTATTGTAAATTCTGTACAAATATTATATTCTCAAATATAGTGTAAATAATTATTTCCTTATTGTAGGAACTATTACATCTATTTTATGAAAATATAAGCACTTGCCTTTTTCATCTCTTCAGTATATATATAAATAATACATCAGGAATACTTTACTTTATCATACAAGCGGGTTTCCTGCAGCTTCTCTATACATATAAGTAACTTCAGTTAGGATGCATATTGCTAATAAAATAATTTTTTAAATCTATATCAAACTAAGCATAATTTTGTAATCTGTCAATAGTTCACTCATAAATAAAGTATAATTGAATAACCTGTACTTCATGTTTGTTCTACAAAAAAGAATGATAGAGAAAGATAATTATCGGAAAATACTTTAACAAAATACCCATAATATCTAACTGTATGTTTTAACTATAAATGTGAAAACCTACAATTCCAATATAAAGAGTGATAAAAAATACACTGGATTAAATCTTTGTAAAGCAATATTACTTGCCAAAGTTTGAAATTTCCTTGCTCATTACTTGTTACATTTGTCAACATTTAAAATTCAAACTAAGATGGTAAAAAATTCAAAGCATTAACAGATTAAAACAGATTTTATAAAAAAACTTCTTAGGTGAGAATTATGTCCATGTTACATGTATGATGTATTGTGACTATGCGTAATGTTTCAAATAAACACAATAAAAAACACAGTTAAATGCAAAAGAGCATATTTTATTACACAACAAAGCACACTTTTCAAATTACTTTTCATTAAAATTCAATTAGTATTTATGTTTATTGTATTCATTTTCACACACAAATAAAAAACAATATTAATTCTGCAAAAATGGGTTATTAAACTAATTAAAAATTATAACACATTAAAATAGATTAATCAACTAACCAAAACTATTATAGCTTATCGAAATAATAACCCAGATAGTACGTACATTTGCAGCAAGTTTAATTTTTACTTGATATTATCTTGTCATGGCAAATTTGACGCATCGATGTTGTAGCGAAAATGCCGCAAAGTAACGAGGCAGAATCGCCACCCTCGCTTTCAAAACAAGTTTGCTGTGAAGATGTCATGGAGAATTTCGCACCACGATTGCAAAACAAGTTTGCTGTGAAGATGTCATGACGAATTTCGCACCACGATTGCGAAACAAGTTTGCTGCAAAGATGATAGCACGCTTAGAGATAATCTTTGTCTCTGTTTTAAAAAGCATCTGATTTTTAATAGCATTTCCTAGACCTTCCTTCTTTTTATTAATTCAATAAATCAATGATAACTTGTGAAAAAAAATAACTTTTTATAAAAAAAATTTTGAAACATTTTCCATCTTTTTACTAAATATTGTGACAAAATTACTTTGTGGGTGTACGTGAATGCAATCCAATAAGC
>BGPR01000012.1:4442274-4460517 GCA_013235015.1 Araneus ventricosus
TCGCCAAGATTAGCATCTCAGGGAATCGAATTTATAGCTTTGTAACAATATAGAACTCGCACTTTAAAGAAAACTATATCGCCTTTTTCTTAATGTTGAAATTTTAACGTTTATAAACAAAATTGAACCTAAAAAACAGTCAATGTTTGTTGAAAAATAATAACTTACCTTTTGTCCCATTTTAAAAGTGATTACTTTTGAACTCAAATTTCATAATTTATTCTACTAGCAAAACGTAGTTATTAGCAAAAAAATTAATGAAATCAAGAAAACAGTTTAAAATAAATCGTATAGATGAAGATGTATTAGCGCAATCTATCTTCTCCTCTCAGAGTCTAGCTGGCCGAGTGGTTAGAGCGTCAGGTTTAGGAAGCGGTAGGTTCTAATCCGAAGTTGTGTTCGCACTCTGTTTTTGCTATAGTTTTCAATGAATTTGACGTGACAAACTTGTGGCAAATTTGACGCGTGGTGACTATCTCGTTTGCATTAACGTGCCGCAAAGTTGTTTCAAGCTTGCACTCTTGTCGTGTCAAATTTGTTGCAAGCTTGCAGATCTGCAGAGCAAGATTGCTGCAAACTAAAATTGCTATCTGGGAATAATTGTAATGATTTTTAACTTCAATTCTTCATATACTCCTGCAAACTATAATAGTATGTATTAAATGGTGGAAAATATTGCAAACTGAAAATTAAAAAAATATATTAAACATTTTTTTCTAATATTCAGTGTTAGAAGAAACTTATTATTCTTTCTACTTTTCTATATGAAACTAACTGGATATAATGAAATCAAAATATTTTGAATGCATATGAAATTTTATGCTAAAAAACAAAAAAAGTATTAAAACTAGAACTGATTTGTTACATTTCCTGATGAAGCCAATAAATTAGCACAAGAATCTCAAACTTTTCTTTTTTCTAAAAAGTCAAATAATCACATTTAAGTTTTCTAAGGAGAACAAATCCAATATAATTTGAAAAACTAATCACACATTTAAAAAATAATCATAAAACATTTTAAAAATCACGCAGAAAATAGTACTATAAAAAATTTAAACACAATATGAAAAATTTATAATTCAAGATACACAAACATCTCAGTTTATCAAGGGACTTCAAGAAAATCGGTTACAAATGTATTGCAAAAAAAATACAGAAATGCAACACATATGAACAGATAATCTCGATTTGAGCCAGGATTTTCTTCTTTCGAGTGCTCACAGCAGGTTCTAAAATATGAAAGGCATAGACATTTTCAATTTTTATGGTACAGTTGAGGCATTCAGAAACTCCAAATATCTTCATTGAAACAAGTCTAATTTACTTCATCATAATTCTCTTTGTCTGCATATTCACTGCATCAAACATTTATTTGTAGCTTTAAAGGACATATTTATGTCAACATATGCTAAAAACAGCAGATATTTAATTAACTTATATTTTAATTATATTATGTATGACAGCCAATAAGTCATTTCCATAAAATAACATTAGCATCAGCTCGTTGACAAAAAAATTCAACATAAAATAAGGACGTTGGTATTTTCTAATTGAAAAAATACCGTAAACGAGCGATTTTTAAGTTATAAAAAGTAGATAAATTGGTGCCAAGAATACAAAACATCTAATGAAAAATGAACAAAAAAGTAATAAGATTTTAAAATAATCATTTTAGAATAAGTTTCAAACAGTGATAAACATAAAAATATGACTTAAGGGTATATGCATACAGAAAATGTACCAAGAATGATTTTATATTGGACTCAAGAAATGTTAATCTCAAATTAAAAACTTAACTCTGTTTTAAACAAACTTATAAATTTTCCGTTGGTTACTTTCATTATTTTATATTATATGTCTAAAGTTCAAGTGCTAATATCCCTCCTTTGCATAATGTTACAAACATCATGATTTTATTATTTGGACTCTAGAAATATTATGCTAAACTTTAAAACTTTACCCCCTATTTAAAACATCCTTAAATTTTCCGCAACTGTTTTCATTATTTTATCTTATATCTCCAAATTTAAAGTGTTAATTTAAGCCCCTCCTGTTTGTGTGTGTGTGTTTAAATTCTGAAAAATTAATGTAATGGGAAAATAAACAAGTTGAAATTGATAAAAGATGGGTGGAAATATCAGTCATTTCCAATATAATGAATGCCAGAAGACGATACATTGACAAATAAAAAAAAATTAATTCAATGGAAAAGTACTAATTTAAATAACAATCAATACGCATGCAAGCATACTTACAATTCAAATGTTCTATTATGTATTTATCATAGTCATTGCAACAATAATACAGTATATACTATAATATGATAAGTGCATGTTATAACGTATCAATAAAAGCATATTATAGTGTATGAAACATCAATAAAAGAAACATCTTAGTCATTGCAACAATACTGCAGAATACACTGTAAGAGATGTTTCTTTTATTTACGATGTTTTATTTCTTCAATTTATTTGTGTCCTCCTTTTCATTGTAAAAAGTTGGCCGCCTTTTTACAATCAATATAAAAATGGAATAGAAAATAAATATTAAATGTACATTTTTTTTGAAAACAGGAAAAATAAACTTACCTTGAAATTCTTCGTAGGAGGCATGTTCTCTCTCAGAATGGCATTCAACCATTTTTTCTCTCAAATCCTCGTTCTTTGGTAAGATTGTACATATACTTTGGGCCCGGTAAACTTTCAGTCTACGGTGCCCACTTGCTTCTCGCCAATTTTTCTTGGCGCAATTTGATTTCCTAGCACCAAACACTGTTTGGGATGCGCAGTGCAATTTTCATTGCTGTACTGCGCATACTTCAGTTGAAAAGGAGCGATTGAGCACGTAATGCCTTCAGCATTTCAAACGTGTACCGGGCAATTTTTTTTAACTTAAAAAAAACATCAGCGGCTTCGCTTTCTGCAAAGCGGGACACTAGTAGCTTCGCTTATTTATTGAGAAGTGGAAACACAGAATAACATACACAATTCTGAACTAAAAGTGACCGAAAATGTTCAAAAACGAGAAAAGTGTAGTTAAAACTTCACATACCTATCTTAATTGCCGAATTGCTGTTTACACTTCGGACACTGGTATCCGCTTGCTATCAATCCCTGATCCACATACGTCGAAAGGGAACCAATGCCATAATCAACAACAGCTGTACGAAGCGCACGTAACGAAATGATAAAATGAGACCGAAATCAAACCGACAAAACATATTCGATTGAATCGACCAATCAAATCAAACGGAACAAACCGATCAAAACGAATCGTAATATCGCGCCATGCGCAAAACACCGACGAACAGATCAATTTCTGCGCATGCGCACATCTCACTCGTTAAAATCATCATTGCGCAACCAAAACAAATATCCTCTCCTCTCCATTCTTGGCGGCAAAGAGGAACGAAGAAGTGGACACCGTAGACTGAAAATTAACCTTGTCGCAGTTCCCTTTTATTTAAAAACCATTTCCTTTAAATTAATTAACTTGAAAGAAATAATTTAAAAACTTTTCGACCTCCATTACGATGACCACGCACCGACAACGTCCATAAACACAAATGACGAATATCGCCAATTTTTTCCCCACCAGCATAGGAAACTGCGGGAAATCGATAGCCAAGTTTGTGGCGCCTAGTGCGATGAACGGTAAACAGTTAGTAAACCAACCGAAATTCAACAGCCTAACTTGATTCACGTCAGCCTATTCTTTAGTTGCCGTTGGAAGGCTTTCTCCTCTCGAAGATGACGGCCCGTGACCGCAAAAAGAACGATCTTCTTTCTAAGCTACAAAATGGGCTTCGATGGTGCCATATGTTGACATAAGATAGAACTAAAAACTAAAACTTTGGAAAATTACATTAAAAGGATTTGATTTTTTTAAAAATTTTAAAACACTTTATGCACATTTATTTACCAATGATTGAATCACGCCTTTTTGTCAGTAATATTCATCACTGGTATTTGTGATTTTTTGATATTGCGTAGTAGAAAACAGTTCATAAAGTATCGGTGATGAATATTACTGTCAAAAAGGTGTGATTGAGTCATTAATAAAGTGTATACGTAAAGTGTTTTTTTATTTTAATTTAATTTCTTTTTAATATAATTTTGCTAGTTTTTATTTTTTAGTTCTATGAATTGTCAACAGCTGGCGCCATCAAAAGCTACTCTAAAAACTCTCACATACGGTGAACTGTCTTCCCAACACCGGGGACATCACCACACTCCACTCGGGGGAAGCAGAGTCTTCACCGGTGACATTCGAGATAAGCAGGCCACGCTTCACCGCGCATATTACCCTACCCCACTCGTCTCTTATTATATCACATTTCCCACTCCCCCATCGCGGTTTAAGAAGTCTTACTGTGAATCAACCCTCCTGTTGTGATATGCATTCTCGAATGATAGCGTCGCTTTTGTAATTCGAAGCTTCGTCGGGGACTCAAAGGAGCAAAGTATTCGTTTTTCTCTTTGATTTACAGAATCGCTGTAATTGTTTGAAAAAAGAATAGTCGCAGTAAAGATCAAATATACTGTGATTGCACCGAAAACTGCGAAAGAGAAATCGAAGGATGACTTCTGTAATTGATTACTTTTGATTGTGATCCGTGAACTCAAGTTCCAACATCTCTTTCTACAAATATCCAAAAGAATTTTTACTGGCTCAATCTGTTGACAGTATAAAGAACTAAACATTAAAACTTAGTAGAAGGTATGTATATTAAAAAGAAATATTTTTGTTTAAATTTTTTGGAACACTTTATATATACAGTCAAACCCCGTTATAACGAACCCTCAACGGACCGACTCAGAAGTTCATTTTAACCGAGGTTCGCTGCATCCGTATTTGCAAAAAAAATGTCCCAACATGCTAAAATACTACTTCTATAATAAACTTTTTAATAACATATTTTCATTAGTAATTAGGGAAAAATAAAGTATTAAATAATATACTTAATAATAAACAAACTAAACATTTATCTTTTTTTACTTATTTGCTAATCCACTACACTGAAAAAAAGATGTTATTTTTGGTGGAAAAGTTTTTGATTTTATATACAACTCATCAACTTGTTTATCCACTATTTTAAACAGGTCCACAACATGTTCGTATATGTTTTCTGTGGCAAAAAAATTGTTCAAAATGTTTGTAGCTGCTTTTGCATCTGCAATTGAAGGAAGGCCCTGGTTCGTCTTGTTCTTCCTCCATATCTGAAGACGAATCTACAGTAGAGTTGTTTTTCTTATTTACTAATGCCACGATATTTTCCTCACTCACTTCCCCAGTTGACCAGAAAGTCCCCCCTCCCTGGTTGACACCAGGCCAGGTGTCCACCGGAGCGAGGAGGGGAGATAGAAACTGTAAAGAGCCTTGCCTATTGTTCCTTTGTCCCACTTATGGGGTTAGCAGCGACTCTAACAAAGGTGGTCTCTGGACCAGAGTATTTCATGCAACAGGGGTAACTCATGTAAAAGTTGGGTTGACTTGAGCACAATTAGTAAAGAATGTCCCTTTGGGAAAGTAAAAGTTTGAAGTTTGAGAAATTTTCAGTTCGCTGTAACCGAGTCTCTAGCGTTTGCTGTTCGTTGTAAACGTATGAAAATACATTATTAACATAGGGCTTCAGTTGGGACCATGTAAATGGCTTGCTGTAACCGAGGGTTCGTTATATCCCGGGTTCGCTATATCGCGGTTCGACTGTACTTAATAAGGCTTTTTGAAAATTAAAAGTGTGATTGAAATAACAGTTATTTATATTAGATATTTAAAAATAGCAATAGCAAAAGTATTTGTTACTCAAAAAATCGTGGAATCGTCAATAATTTTGTACATTTTTGTAGCCTACTAAAAAATATGCTTGTTCGAATCGTGTAATTTCGTCAGATTGATTTTCGTCATTATGGACGAGTTTTCTGGTTTGCTTACTTACATTAAATACCCTGACTTTATCTGCTGGGATTTTCCCAGACAGCAAACACACTTGCAGCAAGTGTGATTTTTCTTGATATTAACTTTTCATGGCAAACTTGATGCGGCAACTTTGCAGCAAACTTCCTGCAAAGTAACAAAACATAATTCACCAACCCACTTGCAAAACAAGTTTGCTGTGAAGTTGTTATGACAAACTTCACACCATAATTTCAAAACAAGTTTGCTGCAATGTTGATACGTTACACCTACACACCACGGCCTTGATACAGTTGTATAAATCTGGTTTAGATCTTTGTCTCTGTTTTTAAAAAACATCCGATTTTTAATAGATTCTCCTAGACCGTCCTTCTTTTTTAAAATTCAAAAAATCAATGATAATTTGTAAAAAACTAATTAGGTCTTTTTATTAAAAAAATTGAAAAATTCTCCATCCTTTTACTAAATATAGAACTCGCACTTTAAAGGATACTATATATCGCCTTTTCCTTAATGTCGAAATTTCAACGTTCATAAACAAAATTAAACCCAAAAAATAGTCAATGTTTGTTGAAAAATAATAACTTACATTTTGTCCCATATTTTTCAAAGTACTAATTACTTTTGAACTCTAATTTCATAATTTATTTTACTAGCAAAACGTAGTTATTAGCGAAAATCGCTCTCTCTTTGACTTCAAATCATATTCTCAATTCAAAATTTAAAAAATTCATGAAATCGACAAAACAGTTTAAAATAAAACATGCAGATGCACCGATCTACTAGCGCAATCTATCTTCCCCTATCAGAGTTCCGCTGGCTGAGTGGCTAATAGTCCAGTCAACGAAGGAAAAATAGAAAAAGAAAATGGTGTAGTTTTGAAATTTGGCACAGTCGTTGGGAGTAGTGTTCTAAGCGACATACTAGAAGTCCCCGCCTGTGGAGGGTGTGCTGGGGATGCAGGGGGTTAAAGGGGAGTTTTCAGTTTTTCTTAAATATCTCGAAACCTATATGTTCTATAAAAAAACACTCAATTACAAAATTAAACTGCATGAAATTTCCTACAAAGAAGTCCTACATTGTTTATGTAGCATCAATAGTTAAGAAGATACAGGTGGATTTAAAAGTTAAAATTTCTAAAATTTCTTATTGTAATGGTAAAATCGATTAAAAGTGCTGAATCAACAACCCTCATAAGAACCTCATGCCTATATAATAATTGTACAAGGGTAGTATAGTATGTGTCGGAGCGGGGGGTTATGTCAAACCCATTTGATGACCAATTATGCTCCCTTCCTCCCCTCCACATCCGTTCCCCTTCACAAGTTTCCTTCTACTCGTAGTCCAGTCAACGAATCGTTAATTTAAAAAATGTTATAGTTTTGACATACTAAAAGTCCGCGCTGGTGGAGGATGCGCATGGGTACAGGGGTTGAAATGAGGGATTTCTCAGTTTTTTTAAATATCTCGAAAACTATGGATCATGGCTTAAAAAAACTTAATTATAAAGTTAAACTACATTAAATTTCCAACAAAACTAGTCCCGAATGCTTTGTAGAATGAAATTTTAGAAGATACAAGGGGGGTTTAAAAGTGGATATTTCAAAAATTCCTTATTGCAATGGTAAAATCAATTAAAAGTGCTGTAGCAACAATCCTCAGAAAGACCTCATGCCTATACAATAATTATACGAGGTTAGTATCGTATATGTCGAGAATAGTGGAGGTATCAGGAAGGGGAGGGACGACAAACCTGTTTGATGAACAGTCGTGTTCCCTTCCTCCCCGCACGTCCGTTCCCCTCCTCTAGATCCTTCTACTCAGTCTTTTAGTTCTGCTAACGCTCTAAATGAGTGTATTTAGACAGTATAATCTAAATCTACATATCTATGCTGAGTTTAACTTTAAAGCTCGCAACCAGTCTGTCACAGTTCGAAAGAAACATTTTCTTGCCATTGAAGAAATAAGACCAAGCATTTCAATTACTAACACAGAAAATGGCTGCTAAAGTAACTGAAACGAGAGTCACTACAGGGGATGCTGCAATTTATATTGTGAGATCTGGGTTAGAGAAAGCAACTTCTCATCCCAAAGGAAAGACGTAGACCTAGTCGTGTTACTGATAGCTTTGGCGCCACCAGAAAGCAACATTTATTTTATGAAGCCTGGCAAGGGAAAAGTCGAAGCTAAATTATTTTTTAAGAAGCTGCAGAAAGAACTTTCTTTTGCCCAAACCATCCTCCTTCTCTATGCATTCTGTGGCTGCGACATTACACCAGATATTTATAGGAAAAGCAAAGTACTATAGTTACATTGTTCAAAAATCAACTAAGCCACATAAAAACACTGCTGAAATCTTTTATAACCCCTTATCAACACAAGATGCTATCTCACAAGCCGGTGATATGTTCCTAGTACAAAGCCGTTGCTGATGAACTTAATTTGAATAACCGTAGATATGCAGCATTTCTCAAATCATCAACCAAGATCAAAGATGATTTTTCCTCAATTCCTACAACCAAAAGGAGCGGAGGAGCAACACACTTTTAGCAATGTGTTTCTGTTTTGGCACCTTTAATGGTACCTGTGCCGAAGGTGCACCCCTAGAAGAAGAGGAAGAGGCGTTCGAACTTGATCATATACTAGAAAAACATGGTGAAATTTAATTAGGAACAAGTGCAAAAATGGGTCATGCATATTTTTATGTATATATATAATATTATGTTATAGATATATTGTAATAGATAAACGCTATTTTGAAATATAAACTTTCTTTCATAAAAACTAACATTTCGAAACTAATTAATTAACATTTTCAACCACTTATTGTTATTATGTACTTTTTCAAACTGTTATAATATTCTAAACTATTGAACCTGAGAACAATGTGTAGGACTATTTTTGTAGGAAATTTAATTTAGTTTACTTTTTTTATACTCAAGTGTTTTTTCGCTCGGATCCATAGTTTTCGAGATATTTAAGAAAAACTGAGATATCCCCTCTTTCAACCCCCGTACCTCCTGAGCACCCTCCACCAGCAAGGACTTTTAGTATGTCGTTTAGGGCACTCTCCCCAACAACTGTGCTGAATTCTGAATTTCAAAACTACTACTTTTTTAAAATTCACAATTCGTTGACTAGACTACGAGTAGAAGGAAACTTGTGAAGGGGAAAGGATGTGGGGGAGTGGGGGAGGAAGGGAGCATAATTGTTCATTAAATGGGTTTGTCACCCTCCGCTCCGACATGCAATACTACCCTTGTATAATTATTATATAGGCATGAGGTTTTTCTGGGGATTGTAAATTCAGCACTTTTAATCGATTTTACTATTACAATAAGGAATTTTAGAAATTTTAACTTTTAAAACCCTCTGTATCTTCTTTACTATTGATGCTACAAAAACAACGTAGGACTTTTTTGTTGAAAAGTTCATGTAGTTTAATTTTGCAATTGGGTGTTTTTTTATGGAACCCACAGTTATCGAGATAATTAAGGAAAACTGAAAACGCCCCTTTAAACCTCCCTGTACCCCCTGCACACCCCTAACTGGCGGGGACTTTTAGTATGTTGCTTAGGACACTACCCCCAACAACTGTGCCAAATTTCAAAACTACACCATTTTTTTTGTCGATTTTTGCCTTCGTTGACTGGACTATAAGGCGTCTGGCTATGAAGTGGGTTGTCGGGGGTTCGAATCCGAGGTTTGTCTTCGTACTCTGTTTTTGTTAGAGTTTGCAATGAGTTTGACGCAACAAGCTTGCGGCAAGTTCGCCTTGTGGTGACTAACTCGTCTGCAATAACTTGTTTCAATCTTGCACTCTTGCCGTGTCACACTTGCTGCAGATTTGCAGAGCAAGATTGCCGCAACTTTGCTTTACTAAAATTGCTATCTGGGTTGGACTTCCGCTTTGAAGATTCCATTGACTTCGCATTACACCCGAATTACGTAGTCACCGCATTTAATATAAGTAAACAAAACCGAAAACTCGTCCATAACCATTTGATCATTTTCTTGAAATAGACGAGTTTTCTGTTTTGTTTATTTACATTAAAATGCCGTAACTACGTAATTCCGGTGTAATGCTAAGTCAATAGAATCTTCAAAGCGGAAGTCCAAAAGTAACGCAAATAAAGTCACGGTTTTAATGTATGTAAACAAAACAGAAAACTCGTCCCTACTCTATCTTGTTAACCCTCTGACTGCCAAAACGGCTAATACAGCCCGTCATCTAAACTGCCAGACAACGGTCCAGCGGCCAAAATGGCGTATGCTTATTTCCTTCCCCTTTTTGAAAAGGTTCGGTAAACTGTGGGGAGAAATCTTATCTTTTTAATAATGGTTGTTTCCCTCCCATTGTCACTCTTGATTGATGTCTCCATTAAGTGTTTGGGGGCAGATGCTCAATTTACTTTAAGCTCTCTGCTTAGTTACTGTTAAAAATTCTTGCTATGATGCCTGTTAGTTATCACAAATTGTAAACGACCCCAAAAAGTCAACAAGGGTTTGGATATTAGAAACATGACGATAAAAGAATCCCCCACGACGCAAATGACCACTTGCTAATCAGATGGGGGACGGAAATGTTTACCTTCGTTCATCTCTGACCTCGGCCGGTCTGGATTTTAAAGAAACTAGATTTCACAGCACAGTTGGTTTCAAAAGGTTAAACTGACTAAGGAATTATTTCAAATTTTTGAGAAAGGAAATCAATATATTACCAGCCATCTAATGAAGAAAATAAGGATATGATCAAAAACTCGTCACACTTCTTCGGGACGATGACGAAAGACTGATTTATAAGATTAAATCTAATTAAAATTATTACCACATGTAAAAAATACAACATCGGAGTAATACTTCCTTCTCTAAGCCTTCTAAATGGAGCCGATACTGCGAGAGATCTTTAGAGGAAGCAAAACTCTAACTTGAGATCTGCGATTACGAAGCTAAGACTAGCGTCATGCCATTATGATCTACATTTCGGATCATAAGTATGCAAAAAAAATGTACGCAACCTTTTGACTTGCAAAGGAAAGAACGTTACAAAACGGCTAAGTTATTTTCATATAATTTTTTCAATGTTATGAAATCTCATTATTCATCATCATAAGTAACAATTCTTTATTCCGAAGAAATAGAAGATTTTAGGTTCTTAAAAATGAGAATTAATATTGTATCAACATTTTTCCCGGATAAACTATAATCAACTTTTCAGTATATATTGGGAATTGAAGATTTACAATTTAATCGTGTCCCATTGAAAATTATTAATAAATAATTATTAATAATTTTTTTTATAAATTTATATATATTTATTTTTCCTTGTCATGTGACCGTGAATTGACTCCATTTTTCTTACGGAGTTCCGCGTGGATGAATCAGCATAAAGGAAAAAGAAGTAAAGTCAAAACGAAAATCGCCAGCCAAAACGGAAATCGTGATTTGTTCGTTGGATAATGACGCAGACCAAAGGGGAGGGGTTATTTTTAACTCCTCCTAGCGTCACAGAAATTTCTCGATGATTATATCATAGATTTTAAACAGCGTTCGAAGATTTTATTTTATAAACTTAACTCCATTTCAGTGGACGAACTATCGGATTGCCCCAAGAATCATTAAAATTATTTTTAGACAATTTCAATCCTAATAGAATCATTTGCAGCAAACTTTCTAATTTCAGTGTCTCTTTTTTTGAACTTATCTTCATTTTCAGTTATTTGTTTCGATTTTTATACACGCATGATATCATTGTCGCGAAGAAAAGTAAAAGTGCAAAATCAATACTATGTTTTTTGTTTTGATTTTGTTTTCAAAACTTTATTTTATGTTACTATGTGTGTGTTTTTTCATTCTGCTGGCATTCATCATGTCAAGGACAACGCTACTAGCTATGAATATAGTAATAGTTCAAAACCGCGCGAAATCTATCGGCAGTATCAAGGATAAACGGCGCCTGAGGCAAAATATTAATTGCCAAATCCTTCGTGATACAGTCAAGTACCGTTTATACGTTTCTCATCTATACATTATTTACGTTCATACGTCGTTCCATCACAGTCCCGATTCATTCGTAACCATTGCAATGATAAAGTACTTCGTTTATACGTTGCAAAGCTTCGGCTATACGTCGTTTTCTCATTTTCTAAAATTTACAAATTTTCTGCCTCGATAATTATTTCTCCGTTTCTGTTAAGGAGGAAACTTTTCATAGAAAGCAGGGGGGATAAAACACTTTTCCTTCCTGTCATTTCGAAATGAATGAGCATATAAATCGTATAAAATAAGTAGTAGCTTTTGCTTTAGTGTGCTTTTCTTTAAATAAATAAATATACACAATTGTACAACTTGTGAAGTTAGTTCAACTTTGACGACAAATGATATACCTTTAGGTGCAGTTTTAAAATATTAACTTCAAATCTATAAAATGGCAGTTGGTTCCTGACTGGTTGATTGCGTAACTGCACTCAACTTGATTCCATTAAACAGTTCATTATTTTTCGATATTTTAAGTTGCCATTTCTCATTAAAATTAGCAATCAAAATTTTCATTGAAAAAATATTTAGCAATAATACAACGATCAATTAATTGATTTCTAAATTTTTTAAAAAATTTTATCATTTGATACCTATAAAATCTTTCACATCAAATGTTTAGCCTCATACCTGAAGATTTCATTGCATTTGAAGCAACAGGAAGTGATGTTCTTTAATTAAAAATTGGTTTAAAACTTTTGACTATTTTGATATTGAAATCTAAAGACAATTTGAAGTTCATCATCTTTTTTAAAAACTTATTTTAATGCAGTGATTTTTTCAAGCACAGCACATTAAGCAGAATTTAAAATGAAAGTATCAATATGATTTAGCAAAGCATCTGAAAAATTTTTTTATGCGAGAAAATTTTATTATTAAAGCCAATCTTAACTCTCCTAATAAAGAATACTCGAAATTCTTCAAATCCAAATGAAATTCAATTAACTGATCATTTCACAAATGGTGATGTTTGTACATAATTTTTTTTTCTGAATTAGAAACGACATTCGAACTTTTAAAGATCTCTATTTTTTACGCCATTTATCTTGAGACAACTAAAGTAAAGAAAACGAATTTTTACACGGCGAATAAATGCAGAACCGAGAAAGTGAAAAAAGGAAACGAAAACATATTAATAATTCAAACTCAAAGCGTAAGAAAACAATATTTTGAAAGTCTGCTTTGTGCTTGGGATTAAGAAAAAAAGGTATTCGCAAATTCGTCAAGAAGTTATTAACTTTATTAATTATCAAAAATTATTCTTTGATTTTTTTTTGAAAACAAGGGGCTAGAGCTTTTGGAATAATTAATTTGCGTTTAGTTTTACAGAGAGATTAATTTTTCTTACTTTATTAGCGCCATGACGGGAATAATTAATGAGACTCAACTGTTGTTCCTACGGCTATTTGACATTTATAAAAATGTTTTTCGCACTGGCATTTCGACTGGTGAAAGTTTATGAAAAAACCATTTTTTTCAGGTTCACAGTTTATCTTAGAATTGAAAAGTTGCTCCTGTCCTTTTGTTTTTTCATATTTATGATGAAAGCTTAAAATTTTTATGAATATTTTGATCTGCCCTTAATCATGATAGTAAGCTTGCAGAAATTAGAAGATTCATTTTGATAATGTTTTTACTGCCAGTCAGACTGCAGCTTAAAAAAACTTTTTATTCGTTTAAAAATAAGGAAAGTTTAATAAAGCCCGTAGCACATATAAACTTTCTATAAAGAATATTTGATTCATCATCAGTATTCTGTGTATGTTCTGTTTAGTTTAGTTAGGAATGTCAATGGAAAATCCGATTGTCCGTTTTTTTGTGTGTATGTCGATGTGTAATGTGTACATGTGAAGGTCAAAAACAAAGGCTGCTCGTTGGAATTTTCTTTAAAGAAACTACTTGATTCATCATCAACATTCTGTGTATATGTTCTGTTTAATTTAGTTAGGAACGTCAATGGAAAATCTGATTGCCTTCCTGTTTGTGCATATGTGAAGGTCAAAAACAAAGGCGACTCGTTGGCTGGTTTGTAATAAATGTAGATATATCTGAAGACTCATACAAGTATTATCTTTAAATGAAATTCAGCACTTTCTTCTTAACTTAAATTCACGATTAATTTTGGCTAAAAAATGATTTAAAAAAAAATAATCTCACAAGTAAAGTGCTCTCGATACTCCCCCCCTCCCATTATTTTTTCTGAAACTTTATCATTGTTAAATTATCATTGTTGAGAAATTTAAATAATGCCATTGCTTGGGAACAATGCGAAACAGAGTTAATTATGTCAATATTGTTAACAAGCAATTTAGCATTGTTAATAAACAGAGTAACCTGTTATTAACAAGACTCAGTATTTAATCCACATTATTGTTACAAAGTGTTTGTTTATCTGCTAAGTCTGGTGCTGGTTAAAATGTGCTTTTCTGACGAAAGTGAACTGTTTATTTAAATATTGATTTGAAGAAAATTAATATATTTTTGGAGATGATTACGGCAAATCTTATTGCTTGGCTGCTACCTTGGATCTGGGGACTATTTCAGGAGATGTTTACAGTAAAAATTATTGCTTGGCTGTTTCCTTGGATCTGGGGAGTATTCCAGGAGATGATTACGGTAAAAATAATTGTTTGGCTGCTACCTTGGATGTGGGGACTATTTAAAGTCTTTTTTTGTGGAAAATATTGGTACATCACTTGCATGATCCCCTATGCTTTCCTGATTGAGTACTGGAAGAAGATCACAAATCAAAATAAGATAAATTCCGCTAATATCAAGATTCATAAATCTAATTTGATTCCTAGGAATGATGACTGTGTTTTGACCAAAGATATTGATTGTATTAAGAACAATTATGATGAACTGAACACTGAAAAATGTCAAAATATTGTCTTCTCCAAAAGTTCATCTGTGAGAAGGTATGAAAATCGTAATGCACATGGGGATAAACTTGCCAAAATTCCTTATAACATCAAAGCTGGATGTCAGCTGTATTCACCTGGAAACCCATTTTTTTCCATCAATGATGCAGCTGCTCTTCTCACTGCTGGAGAAGGTAGTCCTCCATTGCTGCCTTCAAATCCATTCTTTCGAGACTGCATCAACAATCCATTTATTGACACATCGGATTTCTTTCCAAACGATTTCAACGATGTACCATTTTATCCTATAGAAAGTGAAATATACTGCAAAGAATGGATTGAGCAGCATAGAGAATACTTCACAAACACTGCCCCTTCATTCTAGATTCATTAGTTTTTTGAACAGTACTCTTCGACAAAATTCACTTAAAGTAAAGTATTCACTACATGGCTAAAAATGACCAAATTAGTTACTTGTTCAATATGAAATACTTTTAATAGCAAAAGAAATGTCTAGACAGTTTATTTCATGGAAATCTTATTCATTATTATTCCTGGTAGCTGCCTGAACGAAACTCTTTTTTTTTGCCACTCACTACAGAAATATTTCATCGTTAGTCTCCAGACACTTAAAAATACCGTAAATCAAATAATAAAGCTGCTTTGTATGATACTTCATCTTCAAGCTGTTATATGAAAGTTGCCGGAATGGGGAATGACTAAAAATAACAAGAACAATTGATATAGAGAAAAATATTTCTGCATAACCTTTATTTTCTAATTCAGAAACGCCACCTAACTAGATTGTTACTGGTTTGAGAACGCTGAAGTAACTTTTCATCCAAATGTTTTGGATCATATTTGTTCGTCTAATAATTGGCTAAAAGCGATTAGTTTAGAGAATAACAGAAGACAGAAAGAAAAATGACATGGTGACGACATGTTTCGGCATTGTTTTCCTGTGCTCCTTTTTGAAACGCCACTTAAATGGATATTTGTTTACATGAGAATTCCACCACACTGAAGAAACTGTCTGCTGAGCTTTTCTGGGTGTTATTTCCTCCTTTAGTGGTTGGCTGAGAGCTGCTAGTCTAGGGAATAACTGAAGAAAGCAGGAAAAATGAAAGAGTGACGAAATTATTCTGCATTGTATTCCTGTGCTCCTTCTTGAAACACCTTTACTAAATGGATATTTGCTTACGATGAATTCCACCACACTGGAAGAAACTGTCTTTGTGCTTTTGGGTGTTATTTCCTCCTTTAGTGGTTGGCTGAGAGCTGCTAGTTTAGGGAATAACTGAAAGCAAGGAAAATGAAAAGAGTGACGAAATGATTCTGCATTGTATTCCTGTGCTCCTTTTGAAACGCCAACTTAAATGGATATTTTCTTACAGTTGAGAATTCCTGCCACACTGGAAGAAACTGTATGTTATCTTGTTGTCTGTTGAGCTTTCTGGGTGTTATTTCACTCCTTTAGCGGTTGGCTGAGGCTGCTAGTCTAAGAATAACTGAAAGAAAGCAGGAAAAATGAAAAGAGTGATGAAAGGATTCTGCATTTGTATTCCTGTGCTCCTTTTGGAACATAAATGGATATTTCTTACATGAGAATTCCACCACACTGAAGAAACTGTCTGTTGAGCTTTCTGGATGTTATTTCCTCCTTAGCGGTTGGCTGAGGCTGCTAGTTTTAGGGAATAAACACAGAAAAGGAAAAAAAATGAAAGAGTGACGAAATGATTCTGCATTGTATTCCTATGCTCCTTTTTGAACGCCACTTAAATGGATATTTGCTTACATGAGAATTCCACCACACTGAAGAAACTGTCTGTTGACTTTTCTGGTGTTATTTCCTCCTTAGTGGTTGGCTGAGAGCTGCTAGTCTAGGGAATAACTGAAAGAAAGCAGGAAAAATGAAAGAGTGATGAAATTATTCTGCATTGTTTCTGTCTCTCTTCTTGAAACGCTATTAAATGGATATTTGCTTACATGAGAATTCCACCACACTGAAGAGAGACTGTCTATTGAGCCTTTTGGTGTTATTTCCTCCTGGCGGTTGGCTGAGAGCTGCTGGTTTAGGGAATAACTGAAGAAAGCAGGGAAAATGAAAGAGTGACGAAATGATTCTGCATTGTATTCCTGTGCTCCTTTTTGAAACCCACTTAAATGGATTTTTCCACTGAGAATTCCTCCACACTGAAGAAACTGTATGTTATCTTGTTGTCTGTTGAGCTTTTCTGGTGTTATTTCCTCCTTTGCGGTTGGCTGAGGAGCTGCTAGTCTAGGAAATAACTGAAGAAAGCTAGGAAAAATGAAAGAGTGATGAAAGGATTCTGCATTGTATTCCTGTGCTCCTTTTTGAAAGCCCATAAATGGATTTTGCTTACATGAAATTCCACCACACTGAAGAAACTGTCTGTTGAGCTTTTCTGGATGTTATTTCCTCCTTAGCGGTTGGCTGAGCTGCCAGTTTAGGGAATAACTGAAGAAAGCAGGAAAAGAAATGAAAGAGTGACGAAATGATTCTGCATTGTATTCCTATGCTCCTTTTGAAACACTCACTTAAATGGATAATTTGCTTACATGAGAATTCCACCACACTGAAGAAACTGTCTGTTGAGCTTTTCTGGATTATTTCCTCACTTTAGCGGTTGGCTGAAGAGCTGCTAGTTTAGAGAATAACTCCGAAGAAACAGGGAAAATGAAAGAGTGAGCGAGGAAATGATTCGATTGTATTCCTGTGCTCCCTTTTGTGAACATAAAATGGATGTTGCTTACATGAGAATTCCATACACTGAGAAGAACTGTCCTGTTGAGCTTTTCTGGGTGTTGATTTCCTCGCTTGAGCGGTTGGTGAGAGCTAGCTGCTAGTTTAGGGAATAACTGAAGAAAGCAGGGAAAAATGAAGATGACGAAATGATGTCACCTTGTATCCTATGCTCCTTTTGAAACGCCATAAATGGATGTTGCTTACAAGGGAATTCACCAACGGTAGAACTGTCTGTTGGCTTCTTTGGATGGTTTATTTTCCTCACTGTGCAGTTGCTGGAGCTGCTGTTTAGGATAACTGAAGAAAGCAGGGAAAATGAAAACAGAAAGAAATGATTCTGCATTGTATTCCTGCGCTCCTTCTTGAAACGCCACTTAAATGGATATTTAGCCACAAGGGGAATTTCCACCACACTGGAAAAAAAACTGTCTGTTGAGGCTTTTCTGGGTGTTATTTCCTCCTTTAGTGGTTGGCTGAGAGCTGCTAGTCTAGGGAATAACTGAAGAAAGCGAGGAAAAAATGAAAAAGTGACAGGAAATATTCTGCATTATGATCCTGTGCTCCTTACAAAACGCCACTTAAATGGATGTTCTTACATGGGGAATTCCTCCCACTGAAAACTGTATGTTATCTTGTTGTCTGTTGAGCTTTTCTGGGTGTTCT
>BGPR01000012.1:4460542-4497765 GCA_013235015.1 Araneus ventricosus
TCATTGCTTCGTTCAGTTACGTATTGCTATGGCAAAGTCGTTTGCAAATCTAATACCTTAGGACTATTTTTTTTCTGTTCGAGGTTTTCATTGGCGTTTAGAAGACAGTGATCCTGATTATGCTGTGAAATTCAGTATTTTTCTTTAACTTACTTCCTTTTAAACACCCAAAATATTTCGACATAGTTTAAAATAACTTATTCTAATTTCCTCCTAATATTACCGATGTTCTAAATTAAAGATTAAAAGCTGTTTTTAAAACACACTCTTATCAGTGTCCAGAAAAGAGTAGAATTTTTAATTTTATTTTTTCTGCATTTAGTCATTAATTTATAACTCATTATTACAAAAAAATGCAGTTATATATAAAGAACTATAAAGTAGAAAAAGTGTTCTGATTTTTTCTCATATTCACTACACAATTGGTACGCCACCCAGATAGGAATGTTTAATTAATCGATTAACGAGATAATTAAGCCCTAAACATATTAAAATAGATTACTCTCATTAAAATTCACAAGTGTGCAAAATAAAGGATGGAAAAACTTGGTAAATAACGCTTTATCCATTTGATACTTTCTTACCTATAACTACATTCTGTATTCACTGTACTGTAAATAACGTTTCATTCAAAGGTCACAGTACCTGCAATCGTTGTTTATCCGCAGGTACAATGCCAAATAACGTAATCACGTTAAATAAAATGAAGTAAAAAAAAATAATAAAACTTTTTAATACACAAGTTGTAATAAAAAATTCTCAGGACTGTTGACACGGTACTTTTACTAACGAATTTGAAAACTATAAATAAAGATCCAACAAATAACCGTCTGAACTATAGAGTGATGCTATTTCCAATTTCAGTAAGTCCATTTGTAAGCTTTTTTATAAATCAGATGTAAGTCCTGAAATTAATTATAAAAATAATAATGTGAAGGTCCCCGAAAGTTGCAGGGGCCCAGTAGAAGCCTACATTGCCTATTTAGTAATCCAGCCCTGAATTCCAGGACGCAATGTATTTCAACTGGGCAATTCATCTTCTGAGTAGGTGTTATTTATTCATTTACACTAGCAGTACGCGCACGCGTAGCATAATGACTTCGGCAAAATAAAAAAAAAGAGATCAGAATGACATACAATAACGTTTTATAAAACAGAAATCAAAATATATCAAAAGTAAAATAAATAATATAAGGAACGATGTGCATTGAGCCACGATTTGTACAGCTATGGCACTCCTTTTGAGAGTGCAGTTGGAATATAATGCAAAATATGATAAAAAATATCAAAATCAACAAATTGGACTTACACGATAGTTCACCTCTAAGGTCCGAGCGTGCTTACCAAATAACATCATCTAAGAGGAAGGAAGAACAAGAATAAAGTTTATTTGAGTCATTGTTTGAGTTTACTAATAGAAAAACAGATGGCGGACAGGTGATTCTTAGAAGAAAATGTATAAGGATATTTAGTACAAAACGTGTAATGAATTAAAGTTTACAAATACCGAAGCAAAATATTTTTATTTATGGAAATTTTGCTTTTTTTTAAAATGATTTCAAGAATGTTTGAAGGCTTCTAACTCACTAATACAGCTTAAAAGAAGGAGATTTTGTAGAACCATCTGCTGCAGAAAGACTTTTTTGATTTTTCGTTTTATAAAGGAAAAAAAAAAATTCTTTCAGAGTATTAGGTGGGGTTAAGAAAATTATAAACGTAAATGCAAGGTAAGGCGGCAAATGATTAAAATTTAGAGTGTAATATATATAAGAATTAAATCAATGACTGGGTGCTGAAATATAAAACACAATAATATAGCAATTCAAAGCTACTCATATAAATCCACCTACCTTTGCAGATCTGAAAAAACTTGGCAATAAAACATTTAGTACATTTGCAAAGTGTGAGAATCAAATTGAGAGAATTAAAATAGACAGAATTAAGTTTAAAAATATTGTTTATTTGAATAATCATTAAAATTAAGTTTTACTCCATGTTTTATAAAGGATATATTTTGATTAAAGGATACACAAAATGACAGAAAAGAACAATTCACATAAAATCACAAATTATGAAATAGCTCTTTAAAAAAGAACAAAGACAATAACGTATCATCAAAAACTAGAATTTTTTTATACTAAAGATTATTTTTACTCCATTAATTTTCAGAGCCAGAATAGAAACAGGTGACGTCTATTCTTTGTCAAGCTTGTAGATGCAGCGAAAATCACAAGATTCAAGCATACGTACTAAGCCTAATTTGTTCCCTAAAACTGAGATTTGGAAAGCAGTGGTATTAGCCAGTTTATTGGCTGTAACTTTACACACCATTAGTTTCACTAAAGATTTTTTGTGATGAACATGTCGAACATAAGCACTGAAAAAAAAAAATCCTTTTCGGCAAGCTTGAAGGACAAAGGTAGATTCCTTTACAATTAATGTTACAAAGTCATAGAATATTACATATTGATCCATACAGACATAGCCAATGACTTTATTGTTTCCACACATTGCAATATTTACGCTGTGATTCTGTTTTTATGTCATTTAATTTTTTGCTATATCAAGGTTTTATCATTTCATTTTCATTCCAAAAGTTATGATAGATTTATCGGTCAGTACATTGGTAAATTTATATTTCACACATAATCATTCAACAGGTAGGAATCATAAAGAAATAAACATCTCAGCAGTGCAAATATCTCTAGATAACATTAAGCCAACCTATCTGAAACAGTAACAAGAAATTAGCTCTTGGCACGAATGAAGAAGGACTCTAATTTAAAAATTAATTTATTTAATCTAGGTTATAATATAATTTGTGCGAACATTACTTTGTCATATGGTAAAACCACATGACATGATACATAACACTACTAAAATGGGCTCATTTAGAGAGTTAAGAGATAATAGTGATTTACTATTATATCTTATCCACAGTTACAGAGATAATAGTCACTAAATTCTTAACATATAAGAGAATAAAAATTGTATTAGAAGCATTGTAGTGGCAAATTGAATACGTGTTTTTTAAAGCATAGGATATAAATGCAGCCAATTTGAACAGCAATTTAAATCTCATGGACAGGTTCAAACCAAATACTCAGGCAGAAAATCCCAAACAATTTTAAAGTTAAGCAGATATTTTCAATAGCAAAAGGATAAAGGGAACTCTTATTTAATTACTATTATTTTGGCTACTTTATGTTGATTTTTATTAAACAAATCAGAGTCCCGCCATGTTTAGTTAAATATCAAATTAAAAGTATTCTGTCGAAAATATATTATCAAATTAACTATTAAAATGATTTGATTAATTAAAATTAACTATCTACTTAATTAAAGTTAAAAAATTGTTACAAACTCCACTAAAAGCCTTTATTAAGAGCATACTATATGTACCAGCAATATTTATCTTATAATTATCTAATAATTATATTAATTTAAATAAAGTCACGCTGTGGCTATGTATGTATGTTTCACATCTCCTCCTAAACCACCGGACTCAGATTTCAATCAAACTTTTCAAACTTTTTATTTAAGAAAGAAAGGTCACCTTCAGCTTTTCAAAACCTAAAAGATGCTTAAAAATTTCACTTAATTAAAAATTAAGCAAGGCGTTTTTTTCAAATGTCTTTCATTTTCATAAATATGTTTCTCTCATTTTAATATTTTTTCAAAATTAATTTTAAACTGGATTCGTAACAATATTCTTGTTGATCAAAAATAATACGAAGAACTGTTTCCAGAAGGAAGAATGCTAAAGAAAATTTTAAAGTAGACGTTGTAACAATTTATATCGGGACCAGCTATTGATTTATTTTCGCTTTAAATTAATGAATAATTAAATAGTTAATTTAATTGTTTCAAAATATTCATTAAAACCTTTCATTGACTTTGTAATTGTTAACAAAATTTGAAGTACCTATATAACAAATAATAAGGTATGAAGAAAACGGATATTTTCAAAATTGTCTGGTTCAATTGATATTCTCATTTTAATTAAAAGCGTTTTAGATCAGAAAAAAGATTTGTGTATTATAATATTTATACAATAGTAATTTTACATTAAAAATATAAACTTAAAAACATTTTAATCCGGAACCAAAGCCAGGTATATAAATTAAGCAGTTATAATTAACAAAATTGAACAAAGATATTAACTATAAATTAATTAGTCATAAATTAATTATATATTATACCGAATAAAAAGTGAAGGTGATGCGGTTGTGGAACTCATAACTCAAATAATTCTTGCTGTCAAAAACTTTCAATATAAAGTAGTTTGTTATGATAGGTGATAATTGCCTAATTGAAATTTCCTTTCTATCTTCAATCTTAACGAAGCTATGGGAAATGATAAATTGGGGGGGGGGGTTATTGAATATCGCTTTTCAGCTCATAACTTATAAGCAATTCTAGCAGACAAAAAACTTTTAGTATAAAAGTTGTTCGTTATCATAAGGTGATAATTCGCCTAATTGAATTTTTTTTTCTATCTTTAGTCGTAACAGAGCTATGGGGAAATGATAAGTTGGGAAGGGGATTGAAAATGGCTTTTTAGCTCATAATTTCTAAGAAATTGTGGCTATTAAAAAAGTTTCAATGCAAAAGTTGTTTGTTGTGATAAGGCAATAATTCGCCTAATTTGAATTTTCCTTCTATCTTGAATCGTAAGGGAATTATGGGAATATGAAATTTTCAGTCCCCCACCATTTCCACCCCCTTTGAGCTGGTTAGCCCATCTGCGAACTCGGCCGAGATTTTCACCCTCCTTACAACATATCCGTCGCCAGTTAAAATCTAATCAAAATTACTCTAGTTATCGTGTTTACAAAATAACACGGGCCAAAGCATTATGCATATACTTCTCTACTAATAATAATAAGGAAAAGAACATTTTGCCCTCTATTCCCATAAGTATTGGAGCTACAAGAATGAAGGAGGGTGGAAGAAACTGCAAATGACAAGAGCTTTCCAACGAGGGGTAACATGCATAGGTTAAAACGCATTTTAAGTTGGGGGGACAGGAGGGGAAGGGTGGGAAAATCACTTTTCAGCTCATAACGTCTAAGCAATTGTAGCTATCGAAAAAGTGTAAATGCAAAAATTGTTCGTTTTGATAAGGCAATAATTCGCCTAATTTGAAGTTTCTTTCTATTTTCATTTGTAAAGGAATTATGGGAAAATGAAAATTTCCACCCCCCACCATTTCCACCCCCTTTGAGCTGGATAGCCTATCTACGAACTCGACCGAGATTTTCACTATCTTTACAACATATCCCAAGCTGGTTGAATTTACGTCAAAATTATTCCAGTTATCGTGTTCACAAGATAACATGAGAAAAAGCGTTATACATATATATATATATATATATACCTATATATATATATATATATATAAACTTTTTAACGAAGGGTGGTTTTGGGTTCTAGGGGTCATGATCGGTGAAGATATGCAGAAATTTTCCGAAAGTCGTGTCATGAGAACCATTGCAATAGGTAGAGTTCCTATAAGGAATCTACCTAAAAACAGTTGGAGGCTTACACGTCTGAATTTCATCACATCACATATATTGGCGGACGTCCCACACTGCACAAGAACTCAGTTGCGATTTTCGCCAGAATTTTTATGGCTGATCTTGCAAACAACACGACTTGTAGGAACATTTTTTAAAATTGACGTTGCAGATTACTACCAAACTTTACGCTTCTCCAGAAGACAAAAAGAAAAAACAGCAAGGGCAAAAAGCAAACAACAGCACCCAGAAGGCCTAACGGCCCTCCAGGAGCCCGCAGGTGCGACCACCTTTTCTCGTTCCTTCAAACCATAAAAAAAAGAAAAGAACACAACGGAAAACGCTTCCAGTGAAAGACGCCAAAGCCTAATAACATATAAATTCATCCGCAACAAGATGGCGAGTAAATAGTCCCGTTGAAAAATTTTGATTTATAAATTAATAAAGTTGAAACATTAATGGAAAAGACAACAAAAGTTAAGACAATTAATATTTAAGTCTAATACAAAGTAAATAATTAAGAAAAATTTAGATATTTAATGAAACTGCTAAAAATTACCGTTTGAATTTCAAAAGTTCCCAGAAATGTCACAAGAGATGAAAGAAACTTTGATGGCGAAGATTTAAAAAATTAAAAATACTGATAAAACCGAAAAATGATGTAGATGCAATTTTTGCAATCTAACACTTAGGAATAGTTTAAAATGATTATTTTAATCCAGGAAACACAATGTAGTAAAAATCTGGAGTAAAAAAAATGAAATTCAGCAATATTTTTAATAATAATAATATAAAATAAAAAAAGCATCCAGAGTATCGAAAAAATTTCTAAATGCGAAATTTCTGATTTAGTAGCTGAATTACAAAGAAATCATAAATTCTCTGATTTTGCTTCCAATCTTGTTCATGTAGAACAAATGCATAAAAGTTTACCATCAACTTATAGACACTTAAGTCAGTGTCAGAAGAAGACATTTCAGGAGGTTTGGGGGGAGGACTTTATTACGAAAAATACTTGAGATTTTATAACAAAGAACTAATCAGTATTGTTAAAAAATATAGTTTGTCTATACATTGTGTTTTTGAGAAATGAAAGTAAAATACAAGCATTGGAATAGTATTGAAATGTTAAAAAATCTTTTGTTGCTAGATATATATTCCTTTTTGGAACTTCGCGAGGGCGAAGGTATTGGAGAAGAACAGTGGCGGCGATTGGATGCCAAAAGTGGGGAGAGCTTTCCCGGACACTACTGTTTTTCTATATACGTAGTTCCTAATTTTAGGCAGCTAAAATGAAGTAAAAATTTAAATTTTTCCTTAAAAAGTGAGGGAGCGCCCGCCCCCCCCCCCCCGAGTAACTACTGGAGACGAACGTCGTAGTTTTTAAGTACAGTCACATGACCAGCACTAAAAAGTTTATCTTACAGCCACTGGGTTCCGGGAAATCGCAATTTTTCATACTTTTTGTATTCCCGGGAATTATACTTGGTTCCCGGGAATTCTCGGAAACAACCAATTGTAAAATTATTCAGAAAATCACCTTTTAAGAATATTTTTCAAAATTATGTTAAAGCAGAGTTTGGCTGTGAAAAGGTGGTTTGTTTAGGCACCAAAACACGCTGAAATAGTTTGTCGCAATGCTTGAAAGAATTTTAGAGATAAAATCATCAATTTCAAAAGCATTAATTGATATTAATATTTTGGTTAATGTAGAATTTAAAACTCTGACTGCAATTGTACAAGGCTTGAAGAACAGTAAAAAATGGCCTAGAAAAACTTTGCAGTCGATAAGCGACTTGCTAACTGCCGAAGGAGTGTTTGCTTTCATTATTGGAGTTGAACGAAGCTAAGGGTATGAAATGTTCTCTGCTCCAAAGAATTATTGAGAGATGTAATGTAATTAGCTTTCGGGAGAAACCTTTACTCCTCCTCTCCCACGTATTTACAACGGTCGCATTTCAGTTTCATGGCCCAGCAATCCAAATAGATTTCAAGAGAGGTTGAAAATCCAAACTTTCGACCACAACGCTCCAATTATCATAGGATTTTTACATTGACGACCTGTTGCTGTGCGACCAAATTTGAACGGCGTGGAGTGATTGTGAATGACCAACTTATGAGTTGAAGATGCTTACCATTCAAACAATTCGTCTAATAGCTTTTGATTTGCTAAGAAACACTTGGAGGGAACTTGTTTACCGCTTAGACATTTGTCTTCATACAAAAGGGGCACACATCGAACTGTACTGATATTAAAAAAAATTGAGATGCTCTTTTTATTAGATTAATTTTTTTCAAATTCTAATGAGTATTTCTATAATTATAACCCATTACTTTTGGGGAGTTTTAGCCCGGGCACCCTATATTATATTGATTAGTTTAGTTGATATTTATATTAACGTTCCGTTTTGAAAAAGCACGAAGGCTATTTTGGGACGGACCTCGTAATTATGAACCGCCGTCATATGACGGGGACGGCACCTGGATTGGTGCTCCTACTTCCCTACTTCCGCACCACACCAGCGGAAGGACGTTTGACCACTACTTTTGATTTGGTGTGCAACGGACCCACATGCGCAGCGGATCTTCGGTGGAATCGCGTTTCGAGCCTGGAATCATCCGGCCCCGAAGCCGAGACCTTAACATTAGGCCACCGCGGCCCCTATATTATATTGAAACCCTTATTGTGAAGGTTTCGTTGAAAAAAGTTCGGATTTCAGTAGAAACTGGGTGTATCCGATTGTTAAAATTAGAGAAGGTTTGCAAACGTTACTTATTAATGTGGAGTTTGCAGTACCCACTTTCTTCCTTACAGAAATTCCACGCCTCAGAAGACTTCTAGAAGCCGCCAAAGTTCCAAAAGAAGAGTCTCTTGGTTGAACTTCCTTAAGATTCTTAGAGTTTGTGGCTGAATATGAACTTTTCGTCTCTGTTACCAATCTCATTTTAGCATTAAGATTTCTCTTAACTTCATGCATTTCTGTTGCATCCCGTGAGAGGAGTTTTTAGAAACTCAAACTAATTACGAATTATCTCAGATCCAGTATGAGCCAAGCACGACTCTCTAGATTAACCGTTTTGTCAATTGCAAATAGTGTAGCTGAAGGTATCGCTTTTGATCACGCAATTTAAAAATTTACGAAACAAAAAGAAAGAGGAGATCTAAATATCACATTAAAGTACAATTTGTTGGGTTAGAGCCTAGAGATTGTACATTAAACTGGCTTATTAATAAAGAGACATTTTACTTTTTTTATTTACAAAATTGTTTACAAAATTATTAACATTATACCCTACTTACTTAACCAATTGAATAAAAAAATTGCTTTCTCAATAAATTTCATTTTATATTTTGATGACAAGTTTAAACTCCGCGCCGGGTGACACCAGACCTTGCTACGCCACTGCCGACAGGGGGCACGACCTGTTGCACGGGGGACGAGTGTAATGAAATTAGTCTCAAATTTTCGCCAGATTCTTATTTATCAACTACATTTGAATACCCCATACAAAAATTTTCCCCGACGGGATATAAAAATTTTTCCCGACGGGGCCCCCCCCGTTCCCCCCCCTGCCGTCACTCCTGACTGAAAGCGAAGCCGCTGATGTTTTTTTAACTTAAAAAAATTTGCCTGGTACACGCTTGAAATGCCACAGGCATTGCGTGCAGAAGTTCTCGTTTTCGGATTTTTTTTAAAACTTAGATCCCTAACGTTCAATGAAAAAGCGAAGCTACTAGTTTCCTGCTATGCTGAAAGCGAAGCCAATGATGTTTTTTTAAGTTAAAAAAATTTGCCTGGTACACACTTGAAATGCCGCAGGCATTGAGTGCTCAACCTCTCCTTTTCAGGTGACGCATGCGCAAGAGAGCAATAAAAAGCTTACTGCACATTCAAAACAGTATTTGGCGACGGCACATGAAATTGCGCCAAGAAAAATTGGCGAGAAACATGTTGGTACCGTAAACTCCACATTTACCACTTTACCATGTCCAAGGAAAAGGTTGAAAATGATAGAAAAATTACTCCAAAAATTTTGAGACAATTCTTTTATTCTAAGTTAGCTGCAGTCTAAGAACAAAGTGAAATCCCTGATTGACAATCGTCTTTGAGCAATTCTTCTTTTAATAACGGAGAATCGTCCCGTGTCAGCCTTAGTTGACGGCGGCAGGCGAAATGAAATGAAAAAATCTGAATGTCTTTGTCAGATGTCAGGTTTATAAATTTGCAACTGTTCCCTTTCCAGCTATTACCTGCCAGCCTCGAGTTTCTTGAAGGATCAGAGCGATTTGAATTATTCACTATCTTTAATGAGCAATTTGCCAGATTAATATAATTGATTTGATACTTTGAAACCCCGATTTGAATTTTTTTCTGATTTTGAAGGATCTGAGGGATAGGAATTCACTGTTTTTAACGAGAAATTTGATACTAAAGGATTTCAGAATTGGTTGTTCAGTAAGATCAAAACTCACTGGCATTTTTAAAAATCTTTAAAAGATTGATTAAATGTCCTCGAATAAATAATGCGACAGCATTAAATTCTCTTAAAATATCAGAGGTTTAACGAGTTGTTGTTAAAATTTCTCCAGTAGAATTATTAACCTTACATTATACGATTTTTTAATTTTAAACAAAAATTGTGTAAATCTGTATAAATAACTGTAAGGATTGCAGGAAAAATAAGTAAGCATTTGAATTTGGAGCTTCATTTTTGATTGAAATGAAAAAAATCGATGCATTAAAAGTTTAATTAAAATTTCTTTACAAGAAGACTTTCTTTCTTCCTGTGAAAAGCGCAGTAGGTAAATAATTTTATTAATTATATAGTAGAATTTTCAACATTAATGGAAGAAAAGTGGTAGAACTGGTAATGATGAAAAAATGAATAGCTGCACAGAGCATAGTTAAGGTATTACGATGCTATTTTATTAACTTCACTATCAAAATATTTTCTCTTCACTCAAATGGGTTCTTACTCGCATATTTTTGGACTAATAATAGGGAATAATAACGCCTTCATGGGATACAGATTTTTTGGTACATGAGATATTATTTTCGCTTGACTTCCCTAGCTATTCATATGAAGCCTAAAAGTGATAGTCAATATAATTTCAAGAATAAGAAATGAACATCTCCAATTTTTAAGTGAAATTTTCTTTTCTTTTTTTAAAGTTCACATCGTCTACGTCCAGTCTACCTCAAGTGATTGCATTAAATTGTTAAATAACTAAGTTTTTTAGATTCGAATATTTTATTAGCTGTAGAATAAATTATTAAGTAGAATTTAGTTGTGGATTTGCAATATTTTCTCCGTGAATTTCTAAGTGAGGAAAACTAGAAGAAACGAATTTCTTTTATGAAATAGCTTTGAAACGGGTACGGAATTTTTGGATAAGTCGTGAGGCGTTTTACATTTAAAAGGGCTAAGATAGTTTTGGGATCTTCACCATTTTCGAGACCACTTACACTAAATCCACAAAATGTGCTCCATTTGAAAGCTATTTTATTGAACTTATCTTTGGAATGCTCCAGTGTATGTCCCAGAGGCTCTTAGGATGTCTAGACAATTTTTCCTTTTGAAATAACAGATTATTTTACTTTCTAGTTTATGAAATATGAATAGAAAAAGTATTGAAATCGTAAAAAAAAAATGACTTTGAAGTTTTGGTGAATTTTGGCTTTTCAGACCTCCCTGAGTTTGAAAAAACATTTTCGAAATATTCTGAATGTGTGCATGTCTTTTCGCTTGCACGTTTACATGATAACTCAAAAATCATGGAGCTACATGGATGAAACTTATTTTGAATCATATCCGACAACTAAAGAGTTAGTTTTTCTGAAATACGTACTTCACTGGACTCAAAACTACAGAAATAAGAGAATATTTATGGACGAGTTTTCTGTTTGTTTATTTTGGGTTCACAGAACTTCCGTACCACTTCGGTTTTCCAGTAATCCTCCGATTTAAGCAATAGCCACATCCATTTGAATACTGTATCAAAATTTAACCGTCAGAGACTATATAAATCGTTTGGTTAAAAATTTAACTGCAAACAAGCCTTAGAATTTGATAAAAAGAGCGATAACGAACAATTACGGAAGCCTTTCCACAAAATGAGATTTATATTTTAGGTAAACATTGAGATCTACAGCATCAAATTTAATGTTCTCAAAGCATCATCAAAACATTAGAAAACTCTACTTTAAACAGTAATTAAAATCTTCAAACTGAGCGTTGAGATTCCCATTGACGAAGAATTACACCGGCGGTCAGTGTAGCGGAAGTTCTACACCTGACCCCAAATAAACAAAACAGAAAACTCATGTACTGTTCAGCAACGGAATCCGAGACTACCACTTTTGGATGCTTTTACACCGTAAAGGGGTGTCAGACAATGAGTCATTTGAGCCCATTTCCGGAGTTCTTTGTTAGATCACGTTCAGTAAAATGTAAACATCACCCTTCCATTCTTCACTTTCCCCCTATTTTGATGAAAATAACTCCGCCCGGCGCATGCGCAAAAGCGCGGAGGGTTTCCGAATCCGTTGCTAAACAATATAAAGATCTTTTCCATATGCGGATGTCGAATGAAAATATTGTTTACATTTTTATTCACTTTTGTTTAACCCGACTTGTTTCATGTTTGTAAAGATGGAATTTCGCAGCAATCGTCATTCCTTGATGCTTCTGAATTTTGAAATCTCGCACACTTGCTTATTTTTGATGACAATACACTATTTTAATATTTTCAGAATATAATTATTGGTTAATCGATTCATTTAACTTAATATTTTAGAATGGCGCCTGTTCATAGAAAATTTGAGAAAAAAATTGATTCAAAGATTCTATAATATTTATAATACATGAATTAAAAAATAAAAACTATAAAATAATTAAAATAAAGTTCTACAGCTTACAGTACTAATGAAAGTGCTTTTAAAAACTGTTTTTGAAAAATTAATTTGTTATCCATATAAATATTTCTCTCGTGAGGCTCCTCGGACACACACGCCTTATTTAGCAACATCTACTGCAATTGTTGGATCACGTGATTTCACTTTCCAAACGTAAAATTACGAGAGCAATTTGGTTTGATCTTTCTTTCCAAGGAATTAAACACGTGAAGGAATTAAAAACGCGTTAAATTTATAGAAACAATGGAAGAAAACAGATTCAACGTGCAAATGAATCAATTGCTGGAAGTTTAGAAAGTAGTCCAGGAAGAATGATCAGCATATTTACATTTATGCGGACGATCAAAGCGTTGATATGAAAGACTTAAGTCTGCTAATTACCCTACTATCAAAATGTAAAATTTCATTGAATAATTGTCGAATTAACTCCATGTCGGTAAAAGCGCTGGTTTCTTCTCTTTGAGTAAGATGAAGCTCAATTAGAAATGATAAAACATGCGCTGTTATGTTTGTCATGTGATTGGAAGACAAGCGAGTTTACCTTATTTGCATTTACCTTATTGCAGAAAAGCAACCGATTTTATTTATTGGAAAAAAATTGTTTCCTTACTATAATTTATATTATGTTGCGTATTTTTGCACTTCATTGTTTAATCATTACAAAAGATGTTTCGTGCTGATTATTTTTTCAATTTAAGTGAGAAAATTTCCATTATTAGAGTGTTAATACCTGAAAATTATGCAGTTTATGCATGTTATGTTCCAGTTTTACATCTTATCGTACAAATCGGCATTTTGAACTTCAAGCACATATTCTTCTGATAGGAAACGCTAGAGACAGTAATACTGCTGCAAATCACAATAATTAATAATCTTTCTTTTGAAAAATGAATATTCCGATGAACAAATACGCTACACGAAGCAAAAGAGTTATTTTTTCAATTAAAATGTAAATTTGATGCAGAGTGATTGAAAGTTTAACGTACAAACTATTGGGGAGAGAAGAAACACAGAAACAAAGCCAAAAACACATAAGAAATGCCAATCAGATGAGCTAGACGGCACTTGCATTTTGATTTTTATCGAAATCCTTTACTGTTGCAAATTTCAAACAAAAAAGTATAGTTTACATATAAACCCTGTGAAGGCATTGGAGCTGCAGATGGTAATTCAATATTTTGCTTTAAATTATGAAGTTACATAAATTTTGCATTTTAAGAAATGGCAATAACACATATTCATTGAGATGGTGTTACACTCACCCCCACCTAATTTTCGAAATTCATTATTAATATTACAAGAGATTTTAAAGACGAAACAATAATTATATCAATCTTCAATTGCAGATCAGCGTTTATACAAATAATAGAAATACTAAACAAAAAGTTAAAAAAGAAAAAAAGTATAAATTATAAACAGAAGATTTAAACAAAAACGATAACAATACACCTTTTAGCGTGCTCAACGCAGCAGCCTCAAGTGATTGCATCAACAAAAAATTACAACGATTAATATTTAAAACACATAAAATATAATTTAGAAAGTAAAAGAAAAGTATTCAAAATGGAAGGATGACGAACTTTTTCGAAGTCCACTCGCCATAGAAGTTCTAAAATGGACAAAATTTTCTGTCAAGGGTAAGATTATAAATCAAGAGTATACTCTTTGTGGCCTGAATTCTGTCCAACTGCAATATAAGAAACATTTTGAAAAATCAAGAGGCAAGAAATCCTTAATGAAAATCCAAAAGATACTAGAGTGTGTAAAATAATTTACCCTCTCTGCCGAAATTATGATGAAGACAAGAGACGCCAGACACACAAGGACAAAGGGAGTACAAAGTTTTAAATAATTTTTGATTAATTAATTTAATTAGTTTATATTTAATATCTTTATTAAATTTTGTTAATTATAACTGTCAGCGTTTATACTATATTTTGAATTCACCTCGACAAAAAGGAGAAAAAATGGCATTAGCAAACAAAACATGAAAGCTTTTGCTTTACGGTTGATTTATATATCAAATAAGATAATATCAAATTTGTAGCTATGCCCTTTAAAATTTATATTTGTTGTCGAAAAGTAAATTACAAAGACAATCTATTCTAACCTTTAATCGGTAAATCTTTAATTAGATGGTTCATATTAAAGTTTGATGTAATGAATGCTCTAAATGTAACATAAGGCATTTTCATATAAGCAACAGGAAAACGAGTTAGCTTTTCATAAATTCTTAGTTCATGATCTTTTCAAACTTTTATTTTTTTTCTGAACAAAGAGACCAGTGAACGCCAATCTATTCTTGATTCAAAGCAGAAACAGCGTTCCATAATTTATTCGAAGAAACAACTCGTTTGTTTATTAATAACCCAGAATAAAACGCGATAGATCTTTCGAAACTATTCTAAGGTTTTTGTTTTCTTCATAAAATGGCTTCCCTCAGGGCTAACCTAATAAAGACCAATACTTGGAATGCTCTATCTTTTGAAGAGTTAGTTCATTTGAATACTGAACAAATATTCATGTACTTATCTTAGAGAAAAAATTCCACCTACATGAATTTCTACATTTCGATAAGGTTAAACTATTTTACTGTTATTTATGGAAATATACCAAGTAATTCATAATATGTGAAATAGCGATAGGATAATTAAATCAAGCATATTTAATTATTTATTGGAATAAATATAATGAAGTTAGGGAGTATGCTTATTTATTAAAATATTTTTAAAGGATATCCTTGGAACTCTCTCACATTATTTGTTCTCGTCAATTCGTTTCAATTGAGAGATACTAGATACTTTTCATAGAAAATAAAAGTTTGAAATTAAATTATCGATTTTTTTAAATTTTAAGCCAAGCTGTAATGATGTCAGTTCATGCTCACATAATAAACGCAAAATGATCCGCGCCAACTAAAATTTTGAATCTGCTGCACATTGTGCTCTAGTAGTTGTAGCGGTGACAACCTTTCTTTTCCTGCTTAAAATAATTGTTTAATTTTTGTTTTATGTTTCTTCGGTAATTTAATTCTAGCACGCAGATTAGAAATTTAACTAAGTTTTAAAATTTTTTATTGATCTCTAAACTTTGCCTAATTGATTTAATATGTAAATTTATGCGTTTACAGAAAATGGAATAGATAAAACAGATATTAAATTCTTCTGATGTAGTACTCGTAAATTATAGAAAATTTGGCATTTGGTATCAAACGGAAGAAAGTTGGTTTAAAAGAAGTAAAAAGACATATCATTAAAATTATCGTTCGCTGAAATTCTCGCTTCTGAGGAGACGAGCTACCATTTTACGATTTCTCAAGAAAATATTTTTTTCGGTATTCATACAAAGTGTACGCTACATTTAGTTGATAGGTAATTCATTTTAAAACTTTGACTGAAATGAAGCAGCTTTAATCAATTCTCCAAAACCAGCTGTGGACGATGTACGACTCAAATGACTGTACCTATCAGAGGACTGAATATAGCTTTTCTGAAAGTTGGGATTTTAAACTCTGAGCTCCTTTTATAATCGATTTTATTGATCCTTATTCATTAGTCAGTTAAGCTTAAAAACCACTTAAAGTGGATAAACTTTCTTTCTGAAAGTAAATCAATAAAGGATCCCTTGATGTGGCTTGATTGTGCATCCGTAATCCAAAGAGTTATTCTTTTTTATTCTAATTTTACTTCCTTGTATACAAATTCTGCACAAAGAAAGAATTGAAAGAAAAAAATCAATCTCGAGGTTTTCATGAATTTTGATGTTTCAAACGTCTCTGAATGCGAAAAACCCCTAATGTGACAACTCATAACGTTATAATCTAGAACAATGATGGGCAAACCGAACAATGATGGCCTGCTTAGAGGTTCTATCTTGCCCACCGCAGATTTAAAAAAAAAAAAAAAACAGAATTGAAATTTCATAGTTACAGTTGTCTCTGTTTGTAGTGATTACGGACGTAACCATCAATCGGTTGCACTGATCAAATTAAATATAAATACTAATAAAGAGAATTTTTAATTGTGGAAGAATTAAAAAAACAAAAATAATAGCAGACAACGATAAGAAGTAAGAATCCGGTGGATGACTTCATCAGAGGCCATTAATCCATGCAGATTCAAAACTAGAATAGGTTTTCTGTAGAGGAAAAAGACTTTAAGGTCTGAATTTAATATTAATTTCCTCTAAGGCCTGAACCCATTCCGGAATGTATTGGAAAGAAAACATTTATCCACAAAGAAGAAATTAAAAACAGTCTTTTAAACAAAGTATGAAAATAAGGGCTTTAAATCTTACTTCTTATAAAAGTTGTGGAACAAAAGAAAGGGCGCCGTTACAAAGTAAACTTGGTAAATAGGTGCGCGCATCTATCTCCATCTAGTGAGGGATACACTAACTAAAACTTTATAATTTTTTTGTATATTTTTCATAAAATTTTTTTAAGATTTTTATTTTGTTTCTAATTTTTAAATTTTTTTTATTGTTTTATGTATTTTTATAATTTTTATTTTCATTACCACCTTGACTTTGACCCAAAGGGATCACTGCAAGCGGAATTCAATTAGAAATACTGCATTTATAGCAAAATAGGGCTTTTACAAATGTGATCACAATTTCACTCATCGCATTAGTATTAACGAATTTTAAAAATAATATCCTTTGTGTTCTTAATGAGTTTTATAATCAATTATATTGGTCCTTCAAAATTTTTCCTTTTCTTATGTTTGACAGGATCTTAAAAATGTTTGCCCATTCCTGAGCTAGAAGGACGAAATTAGGCATGTGCTTATAACATCAAAATTATAGATTTGTATCATTGGGAAGAGGTATATTTTATAAACACAAACTCGGTTTTCTTCACCTTTTAATTAAACTACACAAAAATGGGCCATATTTACAAAATCCTTTTTCTATTCGCAAGTTGAATAAAAATATTAAACTAATTACATTGATTTGATCAAGCTTATAGTTAAAAATAACGCTTCTTAAGCTTGTGGTGATTCACTCCAAGTCAGTTTCTATCTCAGTGATGACGAATAAACATCTTGTAAATAAATCTCGATTCTATAAAAATTAACCATTTCTACTTTCCACTGCTCGTGCGTTTTTGCATTGCAGTTTCTCCATTCCTGCATTGATGCACGAGAATTCCATTAAAAAGGTTTAATTCAGATTTGTAAATAAAATATTAAGTTTGTTGTTTTCAAAGTCGTCCGTAATTTTTTTTTGATTCATTGGTGAAAGAAAAAATATCCTCAAACAATTAATGGTTATTCTAGTTAATTATCTCAAGATATGAAATATAATTGAGCACCTTCTCCGCCAAAGTTATAAAAATCAGATAAAAGTAACATAATTGAAATTGGATTTTTTAAATAAATTTTAAGATGGCATAAAATCTATTTCCATCAGAAAACAGTTTCCTAAATAAACACCAGAAAACATGAAAATTACGAAGTCCTCAAAAAACATTAATGAACTTAATAGCGGAAAAGATAATTTTTGATACTTATTGAGTATTTTTGCAAATACAAATGTGCGAGAAAATTTGTCTGCATAACATCTGATAAAATTAATTTTTGAACACTCTTAATTAACTTGATTTGTTTCCTGATTGTACAGATGGAATTTCGTAATCGAGTTTTCACTCACATCCTGAAACACTGGAGTTTTGAAATTTTGTACACATGTGTGTTCTCGATAAAAAATTGCTATTTTAATATTTTCAGGACTCAATTATCAGTTAAACATTAATTAAATTAAATTTTGATTCGTAGTAGCGCCCCCTGATATTAAGTTTGAGATCAAGATTAGAAAGTAGGAAATAATTAAAATAAAGTTTTGTTCAGTACCCTAATAAAAGTGTATTCTTTAAAAAAAACCTTTTTCTAATTAAACTTAGTATCAGGGTTCTCTGGTTGTAGGTTATATCCTTACGAAGTAGCATGTGAAAAAGACGACAGGCGAAATTCCTAATTGTTTGTGTTCGATAAGTTCTTTGAAAAAATTCATATATCAGCGCAACAGTATAATATTCTACACATAAACAATATTTTAACGCTATAGTGGATAGGAGATAAATATAATAAATAAGCTATTTTGCCACCTATGAATTAGATTCCAATTTATATATAAAATCAAACCACGAAAAATAATTGTAAACGCTTTAATAATTTACTGTGGAATTTTCATGAGACTTAACCGTAAGTAAGGGAAATGAAAACAATATTGAGTCACCGTTCGCGCGAACTTGATTTGATTTGATTTGAAAAAGTTTTTTTTGGGGGATTTTCAGCTACAAAGGTTTTCTACTATTATCTATTCTACTACTATTATCCCCTATTCATTCTAAAATTCTTTTCAATCCGTAACGAAAAAAGAAACGAAAATTGCCATCAAAAGAAGATGGGCTAAATTATTGCCGATCTGATTGGGTCAAGAAAAAAAAAAAAAAAAAAATGGCGCTCTCCAAGAAAGGCCTCCGTATTCTTTTTTCTCGCACGAACTTATTAGGTTGGCTATTTCCTAACAATAGCAACCCTTTTTGAAGCCGCCATTTTGCTTCTCTGGCAGAGTTACGAGAAGTTGTCCGATTTCATGTCTGAATGTGGGTGAAAGCACCACAACCTCCCATGTATTTTTGCATCATGTTTAATGTGTAACATCGCAGTTCATGTTAACATATTCAAATTTAATTGGTATTGTTCAAATCGCATGAGAAGTTTCTGCCATCAGCATATATTGAAAGTATGTAAATAAAACGTATATATGTAAATAAATTTTATATTTAAAATTATTAACACAGTCCGCTATGTATCGATTAATAAACGCAGTTATTCCTCCCCATTATTTATCCTCCTTTATTTTACGTTTTTTTCTATGTTGTAGTGGATTATTGAATAACAAATTTAGATTCGAATTTTTACTGACAATAAGTAACATCTTGATTTAAATTTGAGAGTTTGAAGAGTTTTATCTGTGCACCTGAAAAATGATACAACCTTGAGTTCAAATATAGATTAGCCTATAGCAATGTATAAGAAACGCAAATTCATACTTTACAGTTTGGAAATGAATAGAATTAGAATCAGAGTAGGATTAATTCACACTTATGTGATATACGTCAAGTGAATGCCAAATTATTTTTGGAATCATTTGCGCATGTTTTAGAAATAAAAAGGATGTGGCGTCATAGCACAGCGTAAGGCAATGTGCAGTTGAATTAAGTTTAATTCACTTATATAAACGTTCCGTTTCGAAGCTACACGATTGCTGTTTTGGGAAGGACCTCGTAATTTTGAACTGTGGTCAGATGAAGAGGGTGACACCTGATCAGGCACCCCCTAACCAAGCTAACACGCTAAACCACACCAGTGGACAAGTTTTATTGCAGTCGGATTTAGATAATACACACATTTACGTTTGTCATGTGTTTGGGACTTGATGTGAGGTGACACCATCAAAACTATTGAATGAAACACTGCGAACGGTGGGACCATAAAAAAAGTTAAAAATCAAGTTAATTTTAAGCTGAAAATTTAAATGAATTTCTTTTTTAAAATTACGTTCACTCCAAAAAATAATAAAATACAATATTACTCAGAAAAAGGGCTAAACTGAATAATCCACAGAAGAATTAGCAAAAACAAGTCGATGTAATAAGCAATAAATTTTCAGTTCCATTCGTATTTCTATTACGTGATCCTAAGCCCATGAGTGTCACGATTCTTTTAATGGCAAATGGAATTGAAAAGTTTTGTAAGTTTTAGAAACTCTTTGTATTTCGTGCACATCATGCAGCCAATTTTTAAAACGTATTTTACTAAGCAGAATACTTTTGTCAATATGCCAAAATTCAAAAGTGGTTTGCTCACATGGTATATTAAATTGAAGTTTTCGAAGTTTTTCTCTGAAAGACTCATTTAATGCTCGTATTTGTTTGGGAATTTTTGCAAATGTCTCAAGCTTGCCATTTTTATTTATTCCGTCTGCGCTGAAAGTTTCAGAAAATTTTTTATATTTATGCTTTGCAAATATTTTGTAGGTATTTACATTTGTCTTCAGAATTTCAAAGTAGACTCAGAGTTTGAAAGTAAATTTAACATTTTGTTTTACTTTTCCACTAAAAGGACTGCATTTCAATATCTTCAAAGAAAAATATTCAATTCCTGCAGAGATTTTATTACTAAACATAAAAATAATGATATGAATTGGATGGAATAAATATAAGGTTTTCCACCAAACATACAAGCTTCCATATGCATTAATAGCATAGTAAATCTTGCGTTATACTGAACAGTTTAATGTTGAAGTTACGTTCACTTCATTTTTTTTCTCTATAAACATTGCAATCAAAATAAACATTCTGCCTCATATTATTCTAAATAATTCTGAATGAAATAAATAATTATGGGATTCCGTTTTGCTGGTTTTGGCATTTATTTATTCCATCGGTGTTGTGATGTATTTCAGCATAAAATGAAGAATATTATGCTTCTTTATCAAAAATAATACATTTATTGGACGTTTTCCAGAGCACAAAACATGTAAAACTAGGGATTGCAATCCGGAAAACCGGATCCGATAATCCGGCGGATCCGGCATCATTAGATGTCTACCGGATCCGTCACCAGTTTGCCGGATCCGATCACCGGATCCGGTAAATTAAAAAAAAATACATGAAGCCGATTTCTTGAAAAAATACTCGCGTTGTTGAAAGAGTAGGTACTTAAATGCGTGGTGTGTATGAGTCGTTCGACGCTGACTCACCCGCTTCACATATAGACATTCTTATTGTTCAATTGATTGATGAATTATGTTTATGATGCATTTACGAGTACGAGAATGATTTAAGTAGATAATTATACTTAGAAATGAATTGAGTAACGATCCATATTTCTGATTTTTCTTTATAATACGACTTTCTTCTTACATAGTGACCGAAATAACGTTTTAAATTGTAAGTATGTACCTATTTGTGTTGCATTGCAGGTACTAGTCTAAAAGTTCTAAAACAAACATGTCACTTTTGAAACCAATTTAAAATGAAAACAGGAATATTAATATACTTACAGAATAAAAAAAAAGATAATGATGATACAAGACAAACTGATGATACATTTACTATGCCGAAAAAAAAGTTGTAAGACTAGAAATGAAAAATATCTTAGAAAGAGTTGTTTAAGATGATAGCTTTAAGGAAAACGTAGATATTTTAGTAGAAAATAACTGAGATTCATCGTCATTGAAAAGTGATTTGACATTACAGAAAGAATTACAAATGCAAATCCAGCAAGATATGAAAACCTAGAGCATAAATACCAAAAAAAAGAGAAAGATTATGAGAAAACATTAAGAAAGGAAATGACTCCATGTGAAAGTGAAGGAGTTCGAGGAAAATACTTGTCTTCTATTCATGAGTATTTGTTGACAATAAAATCGACAAGTGTAGAAGCAGAAAGGGCTTTCTAGGCCGCTAGTTATATTTGTAGCTCTGTAAGAAGCCGTTTGACAGATGACATAATTAACACTACTTGTTTCCTACGATAATTTTTTCAAAACCAAAGTTAGTTTTTTTTAATTGTTTTACTTAAAATAATAATTTAAAGTAAGTATATTAAAAAATACGAAGAAGTTTTAAACTCGTTATTGTATAATTGTGCCATTGGTTAAACAGATTCATGATGACTGTCATAATTATAAGAATGAGACTGCTTGACGTGTCTAAAATACCTAATTACTGTGATCTCAGTTGATAAGCATGATTTAGTTAGATTTAACATAGGTTACTTACATAATATAAGTTACATTACAAGTTATCATTGATGTCATTTGTGAAATCTAGTAAGTGAGACTGAACTTAACCGCCCGTCATTATCTAATTATTACTAAACTAATATAACAATTACAATTTAACTAGTTACACTATACTAAATTTTTATTGTTGATTCATACGTAAATGTTGATTAATTATAACTGTGTAAAAAAGTTGATTTCATAAGAAATTAACGCTTTTTTTATAAACTTTGTAATACACTCACTTTATCATCTTTTATACGGTTGATTTTGGAATGAAAAGGCAAAATAGTTTTGATGTGTCCAATCCGGCCGGATCCGACCGGATTGAAATTGGTGCCGGATTGCAATCCCTATGTAAAACAAGCACATACACTTACATCACAAACGTTCTTCTCTGTTACATCATTCACTGATATCGAAATCCATGTTCAATTCCTCATTATTCTTTTCCGTTGCTAGGCAACGTTAGCAAAAAGACAAATATATCGTTGCCACACTATTTTTACAACCTTTAGAAAAGAATTATGCCAAACGATATTTTTAATTAATTTCTTTTTCAGCCAAACGATATTTAAAATTAATTTGTTTTATGACCAAACGATTTTGTTATCTAATTAATTTCCTTTCTTTAAATATTTTAATAATTCTACAAATATGTATTTTTATTCGTTACGAATATCACAGTGTCTTAGAGACGTCATCTTTTTCCAGAATATTTCTGAACATAAAGTTCTACAATCTGGCTTCCTTTTAACTTGTTCAATTTTGGCCACATACAGTGTGCACTCGCATATACCTATATTAATAGCATGTTCTCAACCAGTACAACAAATTTCGACACTAAACATTGACATAGGACATTTCACCAAACATCGAGGTTTTTATCAACTTTCAGCACTTTATAATATTTGTCTGTAAAATTTTATATTGTTTTATTAAATCTCGAAGAGACCAACTGTAAAAGATAGACAACACAAGCTTTTTGAAAAAAAAGAGAGACCGAAAAGAAATTACATAAATTCTTCAAAAATATTAACTCTTTTTTCATTTCCTACTATTAGTTCACACTCTCCCTATATATATTTATTTATATATCTTGTTCAAATTTTCAATCGTTAATAAAATACTTTTTATTCATCCACTCAAGTTCAAATACATTTTTTAAACTTGTAGCGGATGATACTTGATGTTAATGCAGTTTTTTCAAATATTAATTCATTAATTAAATTTAATTAATTAATTTTAGTTTTATACGGGAGAAAGCATATGTCGCCTTGAGTCGTTTGGTTCGAATTTTTCTCAATAGATGGAGCTAGGTTTGCCAGCTTCTAGACCTAATATCCTTTGTTTTCTGGTATGTTCACGAAGGCGTCATTTTTTCAATTATTTTTGTCAGAGGGTAATGTTGATTACTTTCTTTATCGCTTTTAAGCGTGTAGATCGCTGACCTAAGTAGGAATTGACTTAAATTTTTTTTTTATATTACTTGTTTTGTTTTCTTACTGTCTGATTAGATGGCACCTTTTGCTTCAAGAATGCATTGTACCACTGATTCGGCTATGAGTCTAGAGAATATATGGCAGAGAATACTTTTCTTGGTAGTAGATGCTTGCGATTCGGTTCATGTTATTGGGACATCTAATAACAAGAAGTCAAACGCCCGTATTTATACGTATTTATTTTCGAGAAAAATTTTACCAGTGAAATTCAAAGAAAGTAACAGAAAGCATCAATTGTAAATAACTGTGTTTATAAAATTGACATAAAGCCCGCCAATATAACATACCTTCCTCTCAGAACTTGGTTCATTTTTTGGAATACAAGTTAATTTTTTATTATTTTTTTCTGTAACGAAATTTCGAGGATATTTAATTAATTTGAATGGGATATTTAATTCCCTCGCGGATATTTAATTAATTTCAATTGATGCCAAATATATTGATTTAACTCCACCTCATGTCCATCTTCCATTCGTACTCAAGCGATGCCAGTTTCCCATTATTCCAGCACTAGCCGCCTTCGGCGACCAGCTTGTTTGCCGGGAATATAATTTCAACTGAATGTCTTATGTTAAATTGATATTCGTGATTCCCTTAACAAATTCATTTTAAATTGTGATAGACATTTTACTCATGTTCTTTCAATAGCCTTGCACCTATTCTGTTCGTTGTCTGCATGAACATCCCTAATGGAGTAGTGTAACTGTCTGTGTCATGTAGCATACAATTGCCCATTGTCGGCATCAACTTCACTCTCTTATTTCTCTTGCAAAATATGCATTTGACTTTAACTTTAAAATGTCGCGGTACATTTAACCTCCAGCATCATATTAGCTGATTAAAACATATCATTAAACGTTAAGATATTACCTTAGCTCGCAACAATGAAAAAGAAACATGCAAATAAATATTTATTTAAGCAATGAAAACGATTTGAATTGCGTTGCAACAATGAAAAGTATTGTTGTAAATTATGGCAAATTTTTTTAAAAAAAGGTTATTAAAATTAAAGAAAAAAATTTTACTGTAATTTAATTGATATCATTGAAAAGATAATTTTTGCGCTTTCAGATGGTGTCTTGTTTGAAATACCTATCTCCAGCAATTTAACAAACGTTTAAATGTCAAATTTAAAGGATAGAAAAAAATCTTTCAGAAACAATATTTAGAACGACACAGCATATTGGATTTGGGTGTCAACTATTTAAATAACATCGAAACTAAGAGTAGTGCATTTTTGATATTTTTATCACGTTTTGGAAACTCTGCTATATATTATCAGTCTGAAATCAGTTTTTTTATATTAAGAGAGTTTTTTTTACTGTTAGTCATTTACTATGAGTATGAAAGAATTTTTAATTTATTGTAATCACATTGAAAAATAATATAGAACATTGTTATTAACAAGAATTGATATATTTCGCTCGATCATTTCATTCTGCACCGGCAAGAAAGGAATATCTTTTTTTTTTCTTTCTTTTTTTGCAAAGCTGTATATGTAGATGTGTTTAAAAATTTCATTTAAATTTCAGTTTAATAAAAAAGTATTATGCACATATCATTCTAATGGGATTCCTTTCCATCAAGGATAGTTATTTTCTTATAACAAAGCAGGGGGAAATGAGTGCTTTATTCAAATTTTCAAATATGGCATTTTTTAAAAGAAGGTTTGGCTTTATTTTGCTATTTTGATCTGAAAACATGAACAGATGTGAGATTTTAGGCCTATTTGTGCATTTGCTGTTGATAAAAATGCCGCCAAAACGACAAAATATTGGTCGTCGTACAAATGCAGCAAAGAGAAAACGAGAAGAAACACAAAATGAAACAGAAGAAGAAACAGCACGACGAAATGAAGGAAATAGATTACATATATCACAGTCACATGCTCTTGAATCATCACAACAACACGAAGCACGAAATGAAGCAAGTCGAATAAGAATTAGAGAATTAAGACAATTTTTGTCACATAGTGATCGAAATGTTAAGCGTGGCAATAATGGATTACGCATGCAAATGAATCGATTAAATCAAATGGTAAAACTTGATCGTATCGCATTTCAGTATAATTCGGAAATTGAATATAGCTTGCATCCAGTTGTGGTTGTTCAAAGTATGAATAAAGTTTTCACAAGTTGCAAGGCATTAAAATTCAAGAATGAATCACCTGGGATGTGTTGTTTGAATGGTAAAGTTAAATTGCCACGATTGAAGGCACCAGTTGAGCCATTGTTCTCATTGGTCGCTAGTACTACAACACAATCTCAGTATTTTTTGAATAACATACGAAATTATAACACATTCTTTCAAATGACTTCGTTTGGTGCAACGAATATAATAACTGAGAATTATATGCCAACATTAAGATTCAAGGACAAATATATAATACAGTAGGCTCTTTGTTACCATTTACGGATGCTGACCACAAATGTTTGCAAATATATTTCATTAGAAATTCAAGTGATCAAGTAAATCGATATACACACATCAAAATTCATTTAATCTACTATATATATTCTAAAATCTAGCAATAGCAAAGCATTGCCGGGTTCAGCTGGTTATTAATACTTTTGGAGTAATATTTTAGCATATGCGTAAAATATTCAAACTCGAATGCATTTAAGACTGAGAAAGGCAATAAAGATACGAGCCGAAAATAATGAGATGATATTTTGGGGATTAAAAGTTAAACTTTCAGAGCAAATTCTCAAAATAATGTTAATTTTCTTACTTTTATTCCGAATTTCCCTAAAACATTATTATAAAGGATAATAATTAGAAGATGAAAACTTCGCTTTTCGGAGGAGCGTTTCGTATGAATTAAAACTCTGAAAAGCGTTCTCTATTCTTAGTTTATGAATATTTCAGCTTCTAATCTAGACTCAGAAACTCGAGGGATTTAATTAGGTGTCAGTTACTGGTAAAACTTATGGTAATTATTAACATATAGTTTGAGTGTATTGAAAAATTAAATCCGCTTTTAAAGTTTCCAACAAAAGTCTTAGACAATTTTTAATAAACCAACTCTTTGTTTCATTGATAAATGAATTTTAAGAGTAATTTCTTTTTAAATAACTGAAACCAGTTATCAGTGCTGCAGTTTTAGATATGTTTGCATTTACAATATCTACTGCTAGTTACAATAAATTGCACCGTTATTGAAGGTATAATATTCTTTACACTTTTATTACACTTGACTTGTTTCATGTTCTGAAAAAATGGAGTTTTGTAATTAATTTTTCACTCTCTACCTGATACACTAGAGTTTTTAAATTTTGTACAATTGTGTGTTTTTGGATCCCAATGCACTATTTCAATATTTTTAGAACTTAATTATGTTAGTAATCAATTAATTTAATTAATTAAGTTTTGATTCCATAGTAGTGGTGGCATCTACAGGAGAATTTGAGAAATACTGATTTCACGATACCATGATATTTGTAATAATGAATTATGAATTAAAGACTAAAGAGTAGAAAATCAATACTTATAAAAGGCAATGTTTGCGTATGTGTGAGCGATGTCCAGACGAATCTATCGTATTTACAGCCATGAAATTTGGCACACAGGTAGTCGTAAAGGTGACTCAATGCACCTCGAAGCCAGAATTTTAAAATTTAATGTATGTTTGATTAGTAGAATTTTGTTTGTCATTTTTAATTTGAAAAAGGTAAACGAGAATTTTATTCTTAGATTTTACTAAAACGCATTAAAATAAGACACATTATGATGAAAGTGTTATAAATATCATCATAAGGAAAATGACTATTTCTTAAATTAAGTCTTCTTTATATGTATAATGACATATTTTGGAATATACAGGGTGTCCACTAAAATCCTTCTACCCCACATTAACTTAAGAACGCCGACAACTATTGCCACATGGTGAGATCAATTACAGAGCCATCTGTCGGCAAACAACAGAGTTAGGGTTTCTATCTCGAAAACGGTACAAGATACGGGAAAAAAGTCCATTAAAAATTGTAGAACGTCTTCGGTTTTGTACGAAAAGACACCTTATGAACATTAATATGTAGCACAGAACGCTTAAAATGCACATTTGTTTGTTCTCATTTTCCGAAACTGTGACGTCTCAAAACTGGTTAAAAAGAGAAAAACGATTACTTATCACAATTACCTTTAGATTCTTTCAATTCTTTTACCACAAGATACCTTTATTTTTGTGTTCAAACTGCTCTCCGTCATCTTCAACAAAGATTTAGGCTCTTGTTTGAATTTCACTTTGCAAGCTTTTTAGCATATCAGTTGGTCCGCGAGTACAACTACTGTAATACGTCATCGAAAGTTCTGCAATGTTGGCGGAAATGTCCATACACCTGATGTTTGAGTTATTTCGACAGGAAAAAGGTTAATGGTGTCATTTTTTGACCGCAAAATAAAATGTTCTTCTTTTGACCATGTTTTGTGACATCATAATTTCGGAAAATGCGAACAAACAGATGTGTATTTTAAGCGTTCTGCTATTCGTATTAATGTGCACAAGGTATCTTTTCGTACTAAACCGAAGACGTTCTACAAATTTGTAATTGACTTTTCCCCCGTATCTTGTACCGTTTTCGAGATAGGAGCGCTATCTCCTCTGTTTGCCTCCAGATGGCGCTGTACACAATCTCACCGTGTAGTGCATAGTCACTTTACTATACCTAGACACCAAGTTTGTGGCAATAGTTGTAGCCGTTCTCAAGTTAATGTGGGGTAGAAGGACTTTAGTGGACACCCTACATATAAATGTGCCTATATGATTTTTATCACTGAAAAGAATAGACAAAACTCAGTAATAAAAAGTGGGGAAAAATGTAAATTTACATGCTTTTGTTGAACTCAGCATCTTTCATATGTGAAAAGAAAGGATTTTGTAGTCAATTTTTCACTCTTTTCCTCATGTGTCAGAGTTTCGTAGTTTTCTATAGTTATGTGCTCTCAATGACTATACGATTTTTTAATATTTTCAAAACTTATTTATTAACTAATAAATTAATTAAATTAAGTTTTGGTTGTATAAAAGTGGCGCCATTTGGTAGTGAATTTGAAAAAAGTTGGTTTCAAGATTCCACATTATTCATAATAATGATTTATAAATTAAATACTAAAAAGTAGAAAATAAATAAAATAAAAAATTCTTACTAAAAAATCTTTCGATTAATCTAAATGAAATTGTTTCGATATGAGATAGCGCCATCTGTCAGCAAATTTAAGAAAATTAAAGCAAAAGATAAAGTAAGAATAAACTATCTCAATAAGAGAAAATGACATGCTTAAAAAATACTGTTGAAAGTTCTTCTGAGCTTGGTTATAGAAAATTTTTGAAGAATTTGCAATTATATCAAAAATATTTAATATTTTAAATACTATTTTTGTCTAAATTAAATTTAATAAAATATAGGTAGCAAGGGTTTGATGCTTAGGATGGAGAGATTTTATAATTCTATATTCTGTGCGAAGTTCCAGCCTCGTGATATCTAGTAGGATTTTTTTTTATCTTAATATTTCAATCTGAATACTTTAAATGTGTTTTTGAAGAAAACTGATATAAAAAAAACCTGAAAAATAAGAGGAAAATTCAAATTCAAATATAAATAATAATAAAAAAATGGAAAAAGAAAACAATAAAAATGAAATTAAAACACGCATTTATTAACGTATTTAAAAAGAGAAGATATTTTTTTACCAGAAAATCTGGATGTATGGTTAACAACTTAAGTTATTCTTACGTTATAACTCAGCATTTAAATTTTGATTAGAATTTTTACGACGTGTTTTCATAGCTGTTTCAGGAAGAAAAGCTGAAGCTTTACTTTTCAAAAGTTTTAACGTTTTTTCCCTGCATTAGCTCTGAGCAAATTCTTTTTTACGATGATCCGTATGAAACAAGCTCATTAAACATTTTTTGTCGATGCAACCAGTTATTAATTTTTTTCTTTGTTGGAATGTGAGAAAAAATAAAGATGAGGTTATGAAAATACGCCCTTCAAATAAATGTCAAGGAGAACTAAATAAAGTACGGGGGTCTTAAGCGTTTTTTTTGTTGCGAGATTAAATCTCCTGAATTTGAGATGCAAAAGTTATGCCAGGCTATTTCTTTCTGTGTGTTTTGTGAGAAATCAGTTAAACCAGTGATGGGCAACATACGGCTGACTTAGAGGTTCTATCCGGCCCGTTGCTAATTTTAAAATAATCTCTTCTAATAATAAAGGAGAATGTGTGTGAGTGTTGGAGCGCTACAGGCCAGGCCTCGAGACCTAGAGCAACGAAATTTGGCACAAACATACCTTGGAGGGTGGGAATTTTTTTGAAATTTTAATTCGAAATTTAATTAATAAAAAAATTAAGCGAAATTTTGGCGTTTTTCTTTAATAACATCCGAATATATTACAGAACAAAAATTATTTTTATACCATCTGAAAATTTAAAAAAATTATCTTTTCAATGGTTAAATTACATATTTATTAAAATTACTCTAATTTTAATAAATTTTTAAAAATATTTAAATAAATTTTTAAATACAATACTTTTCAGTATTGAAACGCAATTCAAACCGTTTTCATTGTTTAAACAAACATTTATTTGCGTGTTTCCCTCCCATTGTTGAAAGCTAAGGCAATATCTTAATGTTTAATGCTATGTTTTAATAAGTATATTTTCATCTAGCTAACATGCTGTTATTAATGTTGAAATCAAATGCATATTTTGCAAGAGAAATAAGAGAGTGAAGTTGATGCCGACAATGGGCAATTGTATGCTAAAAACACAGACAGTTACTCTACTCCATTAGGGACGTTCATGCAGACAACGAACAGAATAGGTGCAAGGCTATTGAAAGAACATGTGTTAAATGTTTATCACAATTTAAAATGAATTGGTTAAGGGAATCGAGAATATCAAATTATACATAAAAGATTTAAATGAAATTATACTCCTGGCGAATAGGCGGCTAGTAGTATAATAATTTAGAATAAGAGTATAATGAGGTAATAGGCACATCCCAGGATTCCGTACATCCAACATCCATAGGAATTTTATAAATGCAGTCACAACTTCATTCTTCGCATTAGTATCAACCCAATAATGTCAAATTCGCATTTTTTTCTATAATATTTTGTATTCTAATATTTCATGTCATGAAATAAACTGGTAAATTACTAAAACACATTCTGCCTGAAAAATATGTGTTTTAGTGCCCTCCTAAACCTACTGCTTAATGTAAAATAACCTAGCAAAATCTAAATATGTGAATTTCCAGAAGGAAAACATATTCTATTAATGGTTTTTGCTAATATATTTGGCAAATGCCAGTAAATTAATTTATAGATAATTACCCTTTTCTTCTTCACTTTGCAAAATGGTATTTCGAGTCTGACTTGAAAATAAAAAGGCTACATTATCTAACGAACGCTTGATATGTGCTACTATCGATTGAATATAAAAGAAAATAATACTTAAAAAATACTTTTTTTGTAAAATTTATATTGAAGAAACAATTCCTCTGAGTTTGAGATGCATTTTTAGATGCTAGGCATTAATAGGTTAAAGAATTTTTAAAATAATATTTTTTTGTATCCTTGTTGAGTTTAATAAAAAAATCATACTTGCCCGCCAAATTTCTATTGGCCCGCTTATAAAATTTTTTTCACATCCTTGAATTAAACTAGTACTGAAGGAAAATATAGGTTGAAAAAAATTCTGGGTCTCCAAACGTAAAAGTTACGGTTCAGAGCAAAATGCCTTCTTTGCTTAATCAACCGTTATTTAATGAATTTCCATTTTATTTACTTTAGTTGTAGAACGCTTTTTTTTATATCGCCTTCAATGATGTTTATTTTTTTTTTGGGGGGGGGATGTTTTAATAAGTCACTTAACGAAAAAGTTTCTTTCTTTTTTTATGTTTATAGCCGCTAATGCTTATTTTTAAATAATCTGTGTCTTAGTTATAACTCCTTAATTTAGATGACGTTATTAAGTAATGGGAGAGATGCTGTTTATCAAGAATAACGTAAGTTGTTTATGTAGTGTGCTTGTGAGTCAGATACTAAAAATGTATAATTTTAATTAAGCTACAAAAGAAACTATTAGTCTGATTGAAAGTCATGTCATTAGGGAAACTAAAAGGATGTTATTATATATAAATGTTGTTTCGATTTTTTGCCCTCAAATTATAGTTTTTGGGGTAGCGAAATTGTTTTATTTCATTAACATCGTAATTAAAAGTGAAACCAGAGCCTTTGGATGTCGGTCCCGTTCAGTAAAAGACAAGGAAAGTGTGTTTTAAGTGTGGTTTGTGCACATCTGAATTTTTTTTCATCTTATTGTGTACTAAGTACAAAAAGAGAAAGTGTTCCTACTAACTATAAAAAAAATTCAAAGAATTAATTAGAATCTAAGATCCATATCCGATGACATGAATTATTTTAATTAAGACAATTCGAATTTTTCTTATAAAAGATGCAAACCATAGTATTCTCCAGCACTTGAAAAGCTTTGATATCTTACAGGTAAAAGAAAAGAAATGTTTGTATATAGATTCCTCATAGGAAGTCTACTTTTGCAATAGTTCTCATGATGAGATTTTAGGAAAATTTCTACTCAGTCTCGCCGATTATGGTCCGTCGATGGCTATCCAGCTCAAAGGCAGTAGAAATAGAGGGAGGCTGAAATTTTGATTTCTCCATAACTCCCTTAGGATTGAAGGTAGTGTTACGGTTCTAAGGTCTCCTGAATTGAATGGACTTTAATCAAGACGGCATAAACAGAAATTTATTTACAGCTGTTTGTAAATACAAATATTTACAGTTGATAAGCAAAACGATCCAGCCTTCAATGGACTACTACAGTTCAAACTAGCTTAGTCACAGAGCACTGGGAAAACTCGAAACGCTACGCTGCAAATTAGCTTAGATTCTCAGCCAAATTCAGCAGTCTCGTTTCGGTCAAAAACACCGATTATCGTGTATCACACTCGCTCAATGAAAGCACAACAGCAACTGACTTCTCGGCGATTGCAGCGAGGCTTTTATATACTCTTGGGATATTCAAGAATTTTCTAGAAAAGAGTAGAAATTTCGTGTTACCAAGTCGCCAAGAAGCCAAAATACGTTCAATTTACGAAATTCATAACAATAGATAGGTAATGCAAACTAAGAAAATTGTATCGCCTCATCATAACGAACATCTTTTCTAGTTTTTCGATAGCTGCAATCCGTTAGAAGTGAGGGGCATATTTTCAAACCCTAACTTCGCCGGTTTTTTAACCCTTTGTGGTCGGTGCCGCTACAGTGGCGACATTCAGAAGTCGTCTTAGAAGTCAGTTTTTTTGTTTTCTTTTAGACCCACACCGACCAGTTTATCTGTGGACGGTGTCGGTATAAAACAAACAAACAATAAAAACCCCGACTTCTATGACGACATGCGAATGCCGCCACTGTGGCGGCATCGGCCACAAAGGGCGGCAAAATCACCAAAGCTTGTGATTATCTTGTTGGAAAGTTCTCATGTTGCATTCTTTTTCATTCTTTTCTTTGTAAAATTTGGGAGGGAAATGGCAGAGGGGGGATTTTAATTTCCTGATAATTCCAAAGGAATTTATCTTCCTCTTCCTTTACCGACGGATTACCGACAGAAATTTTTTTTGCAATTTACTTTCTCGTCTACCAAGTATACAAAGAGAAAATCTTCTGATCTTCAAAATATTCCATCTCAACAGTGGCGAATCCAGGATTTTGGTCGGGAGGGGGGCTGAGGTCATAAAAATTTTGTATCGTCGTGACCGCATGGCTTCTGTAAGTCACATTAACTATAATAACCTGACAATAAGAATCAAAAAGGACACTACAATATTTTCGATAATTTAATGATAACGCAATAAATAAATAGCCAAAAAATGTTTTCGACCGCGTCAACCCTACAAGTACGAACCTACAAGTGCGGAATGACACAAAAGCGGAAGAAGTTTCGAGCCTGTCCAAGGCAAAAAGCAATGTTGCCCCCTTTTATTTAAAAAAAAAGAAATTAAGAACAAACAGGTGTAGTGATTTGACAAAAATTAAGAATTTTGGTTTGGCTAGGGGGGTGAAGCCCCATAGCAACCTCCCTGGATCCGCCACTTGATTTCGAGTTTTTGACGTATCTCCGTTGTTTAGATTTTCCAAAATCCGAAGAAACCATTTTTGGAATTACACCCATCTATTTGTCATTGAATATCGGAACATGATAAATAAAACACGCTACAAGCTAGAATTTGGTATCATGTATTCGCATCAAAATTGTAGATTTTTATCACATTTTCAGTGAAATCCATATAAGGGAAGTCTATCGGAAGTGAAGTGGGGATGTGAACATGATAACTCAAAAACCCAATTTACTTTTTTGGTTAAAGTGCGGTTAAGCTTTGACTTATCTACATAGCCCAGTTTCACGATGAGTTTCGTAACTATCTATAAAATTCCTTCAATTCAACTCTTTATTTACCGAATTAACTTTTCAATTTTATTTTGGCACCATTAGATACGTTTTAATGTAGAATAACCCCAGGAAAGATGAAAGACTTTTTAAATTAGATAAAATAATCTAGTTAATTCAATTAATAATTAAAAAATTAAATTTTTGTCTTCATCTGCCATCTGCTGCTATCTGTCGGAATTACATTCTTCGAGTTCATGTGAATACTGTTAGAAAAAACGGTCAAATTACGAAGAGGTAAGAGTGATTCAAGTAGTACTTTTACGTACCGTAGGGAAATAAAGGGCTAACAGAAAATTGAAACTTAATACTTGTGCTTTTACATTTTTTTTTACTGTAACTAAGCAGAAACTTTTCCACATATTTGAAACCGGCAACATATCCGATTGATTCGCTTAAAGCATAGCAATACAGTCTACGTCTGGTCATCTAAAATATTTTCCACTTCTCTTTCGCAGTCGAAGTAAAATTCCTCTCCGCCATCAAATACTGGAAAATTTTCAGTCTCGCTTCAAATAATCTTCCTTATGAAGTTATATTTTGGAGTGCTTCAGACGTCAAATTCCGTCTACAAGTATGCATCAACAAGAAAAAAGGTTAAAAAAAGGAGACAAGTTGTCATGGATATTTTATGTAAGCTTCCGAAAAATACTTGAGAAACCGGGAAAAATTTCTTTTTACTTCAAATACATTTCTGGAGGTGTAAAAAAGTGAGAATAAAATCTTTTCCTTCCTGAGATACAGGTTGAGAACCCTGGAGTTATCTCTTGGTATGGTAGTAAATGGAAATGTAATTTCGGATTTCGGCGAAGCATTTATTGGTGGGAGAGGGGTGGAAATGATACCCCTCATTCTCCTCCTCCATACTTTGGAATCGGAATAAAATTCTTACGAACATGGAATGTCGCTTCCCAGCAATGTTAGTCTTATGGTTTGGAAAAGAGTTCTACAGGGGTATGTATGGGAATGCCGGGGAATGAAGCCATCAACCCCCAACCTTGGCGACAAAATGTGGGATCTCAAAAGTACTGGAATTTTCTCGATATCTCTATTAGAGGCCAAGATCCGGATTTATCCAGATGATTCCATGTGACGTCAAGGCCTGTCGTTGAGACTATAAAAGGACCGTGATCGAATCACAGAGTAATAGTGTGTGTTGATCGACTGGGATTGCCTTTGGAGTGCGACGGTCTTTGGAATCTCTCTTTGGAGTTTTATCCGCTGTGCGAGCTAGTAAGCTATTAGACGCCGAGCGGTACTGAAAGTGCTGTTGCTGTTCCTATTAGTGAATTGCTGTCTGTTTGTGTTGCTAATCTGTGCAAGTGCTGTTTTTCCTGTTACCTGCGCTTTCCTGTTGCTACTGTTTTCAAGAATATTCGGGAATAAAGTGTCATTCTCCGTTATCCTACTTGTTGGACTGTTTTCACTGTACACACAGAACGATTTTCGCAACAATATGTTGCGGAGGCGAACAAGAATTTAGCTATATCGTGAGAAGAGTGTACCTCTCGTAAATTTTATACCTACAATGTGTCTCAGAAGGTCGTTAACAAACTTTAACCCTTAAATGCCTAGTATTGACTTTAAGCAACATACCCAATTTTTGTTCTAAAATATTGAGAGGAAGTCTGAAGTTCTAATGCCTGTTGTTGCAATACGATACATACTGAAAATGTTTTTAATTCAATTTACAGCACATAGATGGCAGCCTGAGTGCTGATGAAAAAATAAAAATAAATTCATGTTTCTCACTTGCAACGACATCTTTTTTTTGCTTTGATTGCGCTCTTGAGAATACCATATTTTATTCTACAATATTTAAAGAAATTCCTTATTCGTATTATAAGTTCTTAAAATTCAGCTGTGTTTAATATTATAGAATTTTTTGAAGGAAATTTTTTCTCAACTAAAGCCCAGTGTTGCCGGTTGGCAACAAACTGTTTTTTAGCCGTAAATCATCTTAAAACAAAACAGGATTTTTTAAAGTATTTTTCCCGTGTTTTACAGAAGAAATGAAAGCAAAAAAACATTATCAAATCAATTTTTAAAAATATCAGACATTTAAGGATTTCGGAGACGGTCAAACATCAGGGGTGGCGCCAGGGGGGTACCGGGAGGCAAGGTCCCCCCGTCGAGGATGCTGCGGTCCAAAGACAGATAAATTTTTTGTACTTCTTTCACGCAATGGTCTATTGAACTAGTAGATAAATAAAGATCTAGTGAAAATTTGAGAGGGTCATCATTACGGACCTCCCTTTGTATAGCAGGTCCTGTCGGGGGGACCATGTTCTCGTCGGTCGGACTCTAACGCCACTCCTGACAGGCATCCAAAAATAAGTCGTTTTTGCAATAAAACATGGAGTCGCATAAACAATGGACGGCTGCAATAGGTTGCTCTTTGCCAGTGAATTCAATAAAAGAAAAGGATACACCAAATATAGTATACAACGCAGATTTAATGGAATACAGACTCGCAGCAGCACATAATTTTTCATGACGCATCACTCAATTCACAGACAGTATGCTAGCCAATAATCATTATCATGATGAAATGCAAAGCAAAGCCGCCATTGTATGCTAGATATTAGTGATCAAATAATAAATATCGAAGGATACTTAAATCTAGCGGTTTTACCCCCCTCCCCCAAGTCCTGCCTTGCAACCTCAACGTGGCGGGCACGGGGGCGGGGGAGGGGTGGCACTGGGCGGAATGGGTGAAGTACGTCGGGAGTCTATTCTCCTGGTAGGCCCACCCTAGGCATGAAGGCCAGTCTATTATGCTCAGTTAATGCTTGGCAGGCACTGGAGCAAAATCGTTCTACCTTCGGGTGCTCAAGGTACCTGGTACCAACGGAAGCTGCTGATTCTCTCTTCTTGAGCGTACGACCTCATGGATATGATCTGATTTAGATCAGAAGGATTAGAAAGAAAAAGAAGAAGCGGTTTTAGAAGCACACTCTGTGTAGTGCGAGGTTGTCGAACTCGCGGCCCACTACGAATATTTTTGGATCTGATCT
>BGPR01000012.1:4497814-4522242 GCA_013235015.1 Araneus ventricosus
AAGAAGAAGCGGTTTTAGAAGCACACTCTGTGTAGTGCGAGGTTGTCGAACTCGCGGCCTACTACGAATATTTTTGCGGCCCAGCAAACATAACAGTATGCATTAAAATTTACAATAAAAATTTCGCAGCTTAATTTTTAAAGTTCTTAATAACCTAAAAATTGACATATGAACGTATTTACAAGTTTGGGAACACTTATCTGTGGGAGCAATTACTTTCACTTATGACAGGGAAATAGGAAATCTCCTGTCAGATCCAGACTAACTGACAATCACCTTGAGTAAGTGTTGAAATCAATCTCTGCGGAAAAGATGTCCCACAGAGGGATATTTGACTGACTCAAGGTGATTGTCAGTAAATCTGGATCTGACAGGAGATTTCCTATTTCCCTGTCATAAGTGAAAATAATTGCTCCCAAACGAGTATTTGCGAGTATTTGAGTTTGACACGTATAATTTCATTAAAATAATAGATAGAAAGTTCAGCCGAGAATGCACAAATCGGTTAAAGCATGCATATTCAAAGCAATGCAGAGAACTGCATCTACTTAAAAATGGGAAATATATAATTGCACTTCAATTTAGATAGTATGCACTTGGTACATGGAACTATAATTCAGATACTTTGCACTATAATTCGAATACTTTGCACTATAATTCGGATACAATGCACTATATTTAGAATACTTTGTACTATAATTCGGCTACTTTTCACTATAATTCGAATACTTTTCACTATAATTCGAATTCTTTGCACTATAATTCGAATACTTTGCACTCAAAATCAATTTTTATGGCAAAGTTTCAAAAATTTTAAATTGGGCAGATTGCTTACTCAAAAAAGGAAATAAAAAATATAGATATTATAAAAAAGTTGATTACAAAAATGAAAGAGGTTTTAAAATGTGTAAAGCACGAGTGAAAGTTACTTTTGGTACGAAATAAACAAACATATTGAGAATACAGAAATTATAAAAAAGTAATATAATACTACACAATACTTATTGTATTAAAAGAGCATCCTTGGCTTTAGTGGGTCGACCTCTCTTACGTTTCTGCCCAAGAGGTAAACATTTAGATTCGTTTCACGCTTTCTCCTGCCCCATACGTATTAAGATGGCTAAGCTATGTTTACGAATATATTTTTTGCAAAAACAGGACAAGAATATGTGGAAACAGAACCGTTACTTCCGGGGGTAGATACTGTCATTTTCTATACACATTTATTGTATTCAGTTTTATATTCATCATATGAGGTCCATATGAGATATGCCCTTTCATGTGAATGGACCACTTATGCTTTATATTGTGTTTCACATGTAAAGATGGCAAATAAAAAACAGATTGGTTTCCGTTTCTTTCTTCTTAAATTTTGACTTCTAATTTTGCCCTCTGATTTGGTTTCGTTCAAATCTTTGTGGGAACATGCAAACCATTTTACATACGGTTTCAAGTAAAATAGTTTGTAATTCGGGTTAACTGGATCACGTTCATTTGACAATTTTTTTCACAATCTCATTTTTAAACACAAGGAACTGACCAACAGGGAGATGCTCACGAAATGTATGTTTCTCTTTCTATCGCTGCATTGATTTCCTCTAATCCATTAATGGTAATAGGAAAATAATTCCGAGCACCTATATATCAATAACGGTTTCTCGTAAGCTATCCGATTTGGAGTATTCTGTGAATATTGTGATATTCACATCATTTTTTTCCTTTCATTTCTTTAAAAATAATGCACTAATTATGTTGAAGGTATCGTCATCAGAGCATAAATGAAGACATTCAATATATTTTTTTCATCTTTGTCTTTAATGCCACGCAGTTTGCCATCAATAGTTCTTACTACATGTAAATAGCACGTCAGTCGTCGGAAGGGAAGGCCAAAAACAGCTTTGAAGCTATTAGTTATTACACTGTTGGCAACAGTCAATAAAATTTTAAGATTCCACTCAGTTTCATTTATTTTATAGAATGAGTCTTTCATACAATTAAATGGTGCTTCCGCTGGTATGGTGCGAAAGTTTGGGTAGGGGGTGCCAGCTCAGGTATCGTCCTCGTCATCTGACCTCGTTTGAAAGTTAGTAGGTCCGTCCAAAAGTAGTCCTCGTGTTACTTCAAAACGGGTCGTAATATAACTAAACTAAATACAATGGATTTAAATTCATACCTTCAAATTGTGTTACTTTGAGTTTAGCACATTAGTTTATTTTAATTAATGTCCTATTTTTGAAGCAAAACGAGGCTATTTTGGGACGGACCTCGCCATTTTGAACCGTTGGCAGGTGACAACGACAACACTTGAGCTGGCACCCCCTCTCCAAGCTTCCGCACCTCACCAGCAGGAGGACGTTTGGTTCCATACGTATGATTTGATGTACAACAGGTCCATTACACGACGGATCTTTATTGGAATCGGGTCTCGAACACGGAGCCTCCGGTTCCGAAGCCGGCACTTTAACTCTAGGCCACCGCGGCCTCAATTCAGTTTGAAAAGATACAAAAAAGATGTATAGAAACAGTGATGTTGCAAAATAAGCAGTGCCGAGACACTCTAACCTGGGGGACAAAAATCGCGCTGTTTTAAGGACATTTTCACAATTTTTTCTTGCTTATTTCTCATGGAAAAAAAAGCAGAGCCAGAACGGTGTTCCGGCTCCACTACACCCCTGTAGAGAAGCAACGACGCACCCTGCACACAAACGAGTCACGCCAATGTACGGCGCAGAGCCATATTATCAAATTAACCATTGTGGCTAATTTGGCGGATTAAATTTCCGGCTTTGGCTTATTCTCGGACTTTTTCCCTTCCGAGATGGTAAATCCCCAAAAACAGGGATGATTCCCCCTATTGGCAACACTCCAACCAATGCAATGTTGCCGGCTGCAAAAACTGCGCTGTGTTTAGTTTATTCAAAGTAGAAACATCTCTTTTATAGTGGAAAGTAATTAATGCAAGTGATAATATTTTTTATTGAGTGCATCATATTTGTTCAAAGTTCAAACATTTTTTTTTCATGCTGAATAAATTTAATTATAGTGGAATAATTTCTTTTCGCGTGCAATTTATTTGTTATGAGTGCAAATTATTTTTATCAAAGTGAATTTGATCCAAATTAAAGTGCAAATAATTCCCACCCCTTAAAAATTCCTATAGAGATATCTACTGAAAAGAGATAATTTATGATAGAATCATTTCGCTTCATTCACTAAATAAACAGTGAACTCTTGATTTATTTGAGACAATTTTTCTTAAAGTTTAACAAAATTCTTCCTTAATGTATTACAGAGAAAAAGATTTTTAAACTTTAAATAACTAAAATATCTTCGTTCCCTACAAAAAGCTAATTAGTTTCAAAATTTTAAATTTGTTTGACTATTGATTCAGAAGTAATTGAAAAATATTCTTCGACACTTACATGCTACTAATTAAACAGAAGGACAGCAGATTTATATAAAACTATCTATTTAACTATTTTACGCTCATTAATTAAACAGAATAGCATTTTTCGTAGTTCTGAAAATAAAGTAATTTTATTTCAATACATTTGTTTTTTGCGGTACAAATGTGTTTTTGAAAATAACTTTTTTCTTTTGGGATAGAACTTTTTTCATAAAACACCGGGAATTAGTTTCTTCCGTTTAAGTTTTACAAAACATTCCAAACAAAATTTTCGATCGAAATCGGTGTTTGAATTCTGTTTGCTATATCCACATTCAAATTATTTCTTTCACATGTCGCATTCTAAGAATGAAAAGAATTTACCTCCGCCTTTGTTTGATTTTAATTTGATCGTTTGAACCTAATTACAGAAAGATTAAAAGCCACGAGTTGAAAAAAGTCTTTTGTAAACTTAATTTCTTATGAATGCATAAAAAAAGACAAATTTTAATTAGAGCATGAAGACAAAAAAGGGGGGAAAAACTAAAATCACAAAAAAATGCCGAATATTATCTAAAAAAATCACGCACATTTTTTAAAAATAAGATGTCAAAAAATATTAATTTTATCTATCAGAAATCTCTAAATTATTAATATATTTTTGAATATAGGGCTTAGATGCCTTATTTGTGAAAATATATTTTTTTATAACAAATATGGGTACTTACGTATTAACGCCACCGAGGCTACAGATTTGGCGGTTTTTAAGTGCCGCCAAATTTGGCGGTTTTTGTACTTACGTATTAACGCCAATTTGGCGGTTTTTAAGTGCCGCCAATTTGGCGGTTTTTGTAAACAAGATTGCTCTTTATTGGCGCATTACGGCCAATCTGTAGCATCGGTGGCGTTAATACGTAAGTACCCAAATATGTATGCTAATTACAAGCATTCACTTTCTAATACAGTGGAACCTCGCTTAACGAGCACCTCTCATAACGAGTAATTCGCGTAACGATTAAAATAAATTGGATAAAAATGGCTCGCTTAAAGAGCGACGTTTCTCATAACGAGTGCCCAAGAGAGAGAAAGTCCCGGATTGTGCGCTTGCTACACCAGTTCTTGAGTTAGCACTCATTCCGCTAGCATCTTAGTGTCGATTATGATCACTTGTGTTCAGACATACTATTTGTGATTTTTTGCGCAAAGCGTAATAAAATAACCCTTTCAAATGTGACCCGAAGAAAAGGCCGCATGAAGACAGGTTTAAGAGATGCCATAGGTATATGACAGGTATACCATAGGTATGCCATGACAGGTATAGCCGTAGAAATGAAACATAAAATCATTGAAAAACGACATCAAGGTGTGAGTGTGGCTGGTCAAGCGCGCACATGCAATCGGTTTACATCAACGATTTGCAATATCCTCAAGAACATGATTGAGCAGACAGATGCTTCAGAAGTAGTCACAAGAATGTCTACGGGCAACGGTTACGTATTCTCGACGACATCTGGAAAAGTTGCTTCTCATATGGTTAAACGAAAAGCAATGGCAACACTATTTAATGAAAATATCATTTGTGAGAAGGCGAAAGAGATTTTTGAAGCGTCGGCAGAAACAAATATCTCCAGACAGCTTTCTAGTAAAAAAATAATCAGACATTACAAATAACAAACTATTTTTGAAAAGTTTTCTGCAAATCGAGTACTCATTCCAGGTTGGTTTATTCCGCGATAGAAGAACAGATGAAAGTGATTCACATTCCTTAACAATGATATGTATAATTTTCTTTGAATATACGATATACCTAAAATATTTGAGAATTTTTTAAGCATTATCGTATTTTACATAAATTTATATGGGAAAAATTGTTTCGCTTAACGATCGTTTCGCATAAAGTTGCGTTCCTACGGCCTGTCTTTCCACGAGTTCCGTTCGCTCTTCGCGTTATTGCCCATCGTCGGTTTAGGAAGAAGCGATGTGGCTCGTGGGCTTGTGAGTGCATCTGTTGTTTCCTGCGTTATGGCGGTAAATATCTCGCACATCAAAGGAAGGTGGAGTGGCCAGACGGCGTCAGGACACCCGTTCACTCGAGCGCTGTCGAGATATTTGCAAAGACACGCGCCGTAGGAACGACGCGACAGTTCGAATTCCACCGACCACAAGTACGAACCTCAAACGACTCCTCGACATTTGGTCAAGCCACACGCCGTCGTCGGAACAAGGCTTCTGGAACGAATTATGGTCGTTAAGCGAGGTTCCACTGTATTTTATGAATAAATATTATATCAAAATCGCGACTATAGATAAAAGGAAAATTAAACCAATAAAGATGAAAATAACTGAAAGTAAGACAGTTTTAATAAGCTGTTTTTTGATGCAAAAACTAATACTACATGGAAAATATCTGCATCAAAAGTGGTTCTACATTTTTTGATTACATTTTATGCAAACGTTGTCTATTTTTAAATACATTAACATTTATTCAGGTTCGAATACAAAACTTGAAGCGCAATCTTTTAATATTCACGTAAATAACAGATATGCGATTTTATTTTTATCCAATTATTTCTGGATCACTGGTAAATAATTTGTGTAGAAGCTTCTTGGAAAAAAGTAATTGAGGTATTTTTTTATATGTCGTTTTGTATTCGTAATAACTTTCCACTCGGTATGTTCTGTTTTATTTCTATACTTCGCATAAATAGCATTCCTTTCTCTTTTTTTCTCATCGTTAATGCCAATAGAATGTTTCAAATTAATTTCTGCTCGTTTTTTCTATCGTGAGAGAATAAACATTTTTGTAAAAATGAAAATCTTTAATTTCAAATACATAGTGCATTTGCTGAAAATGAGAAGTTATTTTTAAATTACTTTTCATTAAAGCAATGTAAAACGGATAAATGTGTTTCTTTATTTCATGTTTTTCGTTTTTTTCATTATATGAAAATGCTCAACATTTTTTTAGACATCTTATGTTATTAATTTGGCATGAGAAGGAAAAAATCTTTTAACGGTTGATATATTTTTAAATTAGTTTACATGGAAAAAAATTCAAGCTTTATTTTTAATTTCGAAATTGTAATTTTAATGATTTTGAGCACACGCGACCATAAAATGCAAAAAATCAGTTATTTTAAATAATTGGTGTAATTAAATTTATTTTTGGAAGAATTATGGATATGCATATTTATTTATTTATATTTAAAAATTAATTTGTATCGAAATTCATTAGAGTTGTTTTAGAAAGGTTCTTATAAAGTATTTTTATTAACAACCAACCGAGCTTCCAGTTTCCTAGGTCGATTTGTAGGGTAGCGCTGAGTGAAGATCCTAAAATCTTCGTTTTGCGACTTTTACAAACAATTTAGTCTTTTTAATTTTCGTGTTCATTTTATTACCAATTTCTTTATTTTATATTCCCAATTGCTTTATTTTTAATTTCCCCACTTTTAGTGTTCATTAAAGCACTTTAGTGAATGATGCTAATACTAAAGCTTCATTTTATTTAGATGAACTTTCCACTCTGAAACTATACGAGGGCTAGTTTGGGACTGAGGTAATAACAAATAACAAATCGTGGTAAATTGACGAAAACGACTCTAAAGCCGGCCGCCCCTCTTCAAATTTCCACACCGCATTAATAGATGCAGTTTTACCCTAGTTCACCCCAAGTTTTTGTCTACTTCCCAATTCATTTCAGCGTTAAAAAATCTTTACAGCGTTGCACATATTCAATTGTGAGTCGTCTACTCTAACTATCAACACACCGATTGTTTTCATTTTCAGCTCAATTGAAAATGTTGTATTCTTTCTCCCTGTTAGACATCTCGAAGTTTTGTAGGTCTTGTAAGTAGTAGTTAAGAAACATTTGGATGGGGGTTGGGTATAATGGAATGGAATAAATATATTTCGAAATTCTTTTGTATAGTTAGCGGTAATGTTGATGAAGTTATCCAGGAAAAAACAGAAGGTCTCGTCAGAAATAATTCTTTTTCATAAAATTATATGTATCATTGCCTGGTTGTGCGAATTGTTAGTATGCTAGCATGAAATTAAAAAGAAACAAATTTTTGTTGAAATCACTGTTTCATTTATTGTTTATTAGCCGCCTTCGGCGACCAGCTTTTTCGCCGGAGATTCAATGATATCAGTTGAATCTTGCATCATTTTATATTCATGGTTCTCTTAAAACGTAATTTTAAACTTCAGATTGCAGTATATTTAACCCATGTTCTGTTGCTGACCTTGGACCTGTTCTGTTCATTGTCTACATAAATGTCCCTATCGGAGTCAAATAACTGACCATGTCATGTAACCTCTAATTCCACGTTTTCAGCCCTATTTTAACTTTCTTTGTCCTTTTGTAAAATATGCATTTGATTTCAACATTAAAACAAATAAGATTAACAGACATTTTGATTTTGGTAAATGTAATTGTTAAAATTAGTTTTGATAAAAACGATTATGATAATGTAAATTTTAATTACCGAGAAACACTTCGGAAATGTGTGTGTGTGCTAATACTTTTCTCATAAAAATTTTAAGTTTCATTGATTTAAAAAAAATTAAAGGACATTCGAACATCTAGTCCGAAACATCGTGGCTCAGGCTTGATTGGTCAGTCTTTATTTTATTTTCAAAAATTTACTCTTCATCATATAGCAATGATTTAACACGAAACATATATTTAATATCGCTGCAACCGGCGTGTGTTTAGATACAGTAATAAAACAATGAAAGCGCTATAAAATTTGTTTAAAAATATTTTTAAAAATTTATTAAAATCAAATAAAAAAAATTGTACCGAAATAAAATTTTTATCAATGAATTTTTATCACTGATACAAAAAAATCAAACACCATTTTACTCAATAAAGTGTCAAATGAGCATATTTTAATATGTGGTAAACGTGAAAAGTGCCTGGCAGTCTACTGTCTGTCCTCCACGAGAACTGTCGCCGCCCAGTTGTCTAGTTTACGGCTGTCGCTATAGAAACAGATTATCGTAGGAAGAATCCATTTCTAGTAGGTGGCAGTACATTCAAATGTGTTCCGCCGCAAACTGGCGCCAAAAATAAAAAACTGCGTCTTCCGTTGAATTCCTCCTATTCGAAATGGATCTTCCCTAGCATAACCAGTTGCTATAGCGACCGCCCTAAACTAGAAAATTTGGCGGCGACAGACAGTACTAAGTAGTTCAAAAGAGCGTATAGAGGGGGTCGCTTGTGTGATGTCCCTGCGGGGCTGATCAAATAGCTTTCAGCGATTTACAAACATTTTCGCTTTTGGCACTTACTAAGTTTACCACTTTCAGTCCAAAATTGCATGCGTTGGATCAAATCTCCAAGTGTCACTAAGCTGGCGTGATTTTTGACAGTCAAATGTCGAAGTTCTATCTGCAACGTTAAATAAGGACTTCCTACTTTTACGTATTAGTTTAAAATTCCAATTTATTCAGCTTTACATTTTATTCAAGGATTTAATTCATCTCAAAACTACTCCCAGCGCAATATTTGTCATTTGGCTAACATTCTCCAAACGCCGCCCGCTATGATAAATATTTCAGAAATTTTTACGTACCTCCCATCACTCGAATATTCATCGATCTTTCATATTACTTACCACCAGCATTATCGATGGTGTGAGATCAATAAAGCCAACCACGAAGCCGCTTATTATCGAAATGCTTCAATTAAGCTTAATATATATGAAAAATCCGGAACGGCACATTTCACGACTTGGATACCTTGACGACACCGCCCCATAAAAGCTGGGATCGGAGATAGTGTTTGGAGGCAAGAACCCATAAACGATGTATTTGCATAGTTATGGCGAGACCTGAAATGCGAGATTCCCGCTCTCTAGAATCAATGGGAAGGAAGATGCATTGAGGCAGGCTAAACACCAGGTGGAATTGGTGTTAAATTTCGACAATGTGTCCAAAGCTGTAAGTGCTGAAAGATGGAGCTGTGTTTTGGCGGGAAATGGAGCTGAAATTTCTAACGGTTTCAGTTCAGATTCCCTTTCCTTCTAGTTTTAGAAGGGAAGGGAGTCTGAAGGTTGAACAAATTTGTTTCCGTCGAGAGGCGCTGTAGAAATTCGTAAGAAGCAAACGAAATACTGACTTTACAGAATAAAAAGGACTTCAAGTTCTTTAGTTTTTTTATATCTTTTAAAATCATCATTTCCTTTATACTTAGTTTATTTGCATAATAAACAAATGAGTTTTTTCTCTTGACTTTCTCATATACATCCACAATATAGTGCTTTTGAGTTTAACCTCAACGTATATTTAATAAATTTCATCCAAAGTCGAACATCAATCTACAGTTTGAGTGTAAAGATTGCTTACTAAATTTCATGTATCTACCTCTTTTAATTTTTGAGTTATTGAGCTCACTTACACACTAATATACATATCAAAAGACAAGTTACCAAGTGTTGGATTTGGTCTAAATTTTTACATATATCTACAATTCCAGGTTGAAACCACATACCAAATTTCTTCAGTCTGCGTTCCTGAGGTATCGTGTTCGCAGGAAGGCAGAATTTATTCAAAATTTGATACATATAGGGGAAAGTAGGGTAAAACCGGGTAGCTAAGGTTCGAAGGCCTTCTGAGCTAAAATATTCGACATAGAGCTTCTCAAATTTTATTAAAATATTGAATGTTTATCGGAGTACAATATATCTTTCCAGAAAAGTCACAGTTTCATTACATTTTTTATCAGTGATTTTCTTATAAAAAAAGTCAGACTACCCGGTTTTACCCCACTAGTGGGGTAAACCCGGGTACACATGTTAGCGTTAGTGGAAATTAAGAAAACTCGAGTTTCAGAGGAAAAGTTGTGATCATGTCCATTTTAGACAATTTAAGAATATTAGTTACAAAATTCACATGCAAAGCAGTTGTCTTCTTCCTCCGCGCCACTGCAGCTTTCGTCTACACAGATAAGACAGTTTTTACATTGAATTAACTCTTCTTGTTTATTTAAAGTTGAAAATACACCAGTAAAATATAAACAATTAACGTCTGATGTGTTTTTATCATCTTAATCGAAGGAATCATTACTATTGACTGCCATGGTCTTATGCCACTTGGAGTACCCGGTTTTATCCCGAGCGCAGAGGTTATAAAAAACGAAATGGAACCCGCGCAGTCATTGTAGTAAATTCTTATTTTTTGATAGTGCATAAATCCTTAGTAAACGTATAATAAGCTGGACTAAATATATTTTTTATCACTGTAATAATTTTTAAGTAAGGACAGTTTAAATTCAAATGAACATTGGTGAGTTCACGTCTTTAATCAAATAAACCTTCACAGATGCAGTTAATTCAACAGCTGCAACACGCCACTATGACTCCCTTTTTCTTGACTAGTTGAGTGTAATTCAACATCTGTCTGAAAGATAGGAAAAATATTAGCGCCAGAATCAAAGGTACCCGATTTTAACCCACTCTACCCTATACAACTTTGTTGTAAAGACTGTATTCCAATTTTCACCCATAAGTTTTTTCCGTTTTAGAGTTATCCTGTTAGCAGACAGACCGACATATAGAATTCCAAATTTTTTTTCTCAGACTCATGGAGGTCTGAAATATGGGTAGCATCAAAATCTCCAGGTGGAATTGTTTCACGATTATAGAATTTTCTGTTACGATACTTCGCTTACGAGAAAGTAAAAAGTCAACGGACTGTATTATCTATTGGCCAGAATTATATATTTGTGATATTTAAATATCTACAGCAATTAGCCAGAAATCCTGAGTTATTCTCATAATAAGTCAAATGTTTTTAAGTTCTACGTCGGCACGTGTAGAAGGACACAAGGTTCAATTATAAATCATAGAAACCTGAGGAAAGAAAGACATGGAATTCGATCGAGATGGATCAAATAAATCTGTATTCTCCTGAGATCGTCGTCTTCCGAAGGATAGCTGTTGTAATGGACGGGGAATTCCCAGAAGGCAAGGTGCATGAGATGTTAATGCCGAATGAGACGCAGTGATCATCCGAGAAATTTATCACACTATATCCAGTAGTGATATTTGATCTTCTGTGTGTATAACTACTGTTAGGGACAGGCAACTTGACTTACAATTCTTGTAATAAAGGATTGCTGCTAGATGATACGTTATGTCCAGAAACTTCCAGGCCCTTATGTGGAAATTTCGATGAATGATAGAGCCGTCCAATAACATCAGGGATGACGAAAGATAAGTTAAAAATCATTTATTGGGACGAACATACTTTAGGAGCATATTGACAGTTATAACACTTTCACCTCACGGAGTGGGTCCGGAGTAAAAGAGCCAACTTGTCCCGTGTTACCTAGACTGGATGATGGACACATAGTAAAGACAAGTATCTATATACTCTGTTAACATTTAGTGGATCCACATATCAGCTGCGGTTATCGTATAGACTAAGCCATACGATTCCTAATAAATAACTGTGAATTTATATGTCAAGTGAAGTGATTAGCGCAAAGCAATGACGCAAAACATTGAGGAAAGAATGCTTCGAATCTTATAGTAAAAAGTGCGAGAGGCAATATGAATTCAGAAATGAAAGTAAGTTATTTCGTAACTTAAATGCCGAATTTACTAACAACTACAAAACTTGATAGCCAGAATTATCTGTTACAAATAGGGTGTAAACAACAAGTATCTTATGTAGACGTCAAATAAAACTGTCGTTTTAAAAATATAGCTGTATGAAAATTTCTTAATTTAAGTACAGTAAGGCGGAGTTTTCGTCAATAACACATTACACACAAGACAAAATCCTTAATATTAACTTTCAATGGAAAAAATGCGTTAGGTAAAGTTCAAATTAAGAAAGTATGTATAATTTAAACAAATTAAAATATAATTGTATTTAAATTGGGAAAATGAAACAAAGGGTTTTTATTTCTGTTCAATAAGTAGGTTCATGATACAGTTAGAAAGCTGGTGATTTGTGTTCGGGTCAATGACTTACTCGAATCTTTAAAAATTTCTCTGTATGAACTGAAAATTTTTTCAATGATTCTCATAAAGTGCCCTCTTCTCTGGACAACGATTTGGGACAATCTTCATTGGAAAATCACAGTTCTTGTGCCCTTTTAAACAACTAATTCCTCGTGAATTAAAGGCGCCATATCTCTCGAAATTTGTATGTCCGTAAGGACAGGTCAAATTGCTATTTATTATTTACCCTCATTTTCAATATGACGACGCGGCCGACGCTCTTCAGCGTACCGCGTAATTATAGTGTTTAATTACTGAGATTATAGTGTTGGGTAACTTAAATGGACAGAATTAAGATAACCCATATGTGAAAAATCGCGCTCGGCAAGAGTTTACTCTTAATGTTGGCATGTTCTATCAAAAAGTCTTATCTTGAACTATTTACAGCATATGGAATTTTTAAATCTATTAATTTGTCAAAAGGCGGCCATGTATATCAGTATACTTCAGTGTATCTCAACCTTTTAGTGTTTGCGACCCAATTTTCAATCATAATTTAATTCAGTCCCCCCCGCCTCTCATACAAAAACAATGCATAAATAATAATGCATCTTTGGTATATTTTGACGATTAAGCTATACTTCAGCCTAACCTTGCAAATTACCAAGAAAAAATAAATTCTTTCAATAAATTAATCAATTTTTTAATAACATTTTCTTTTCGATATTTTCGCGCCCCCCATTTAGTGTTATCGCGCCCCTTATTAGGGGCGCGCCCCACAAGTTGAGAATCGCTGGTATACTTTGAAGATGTATTTCGCTTTTAATTTAATTTTTAGAAGTTTTTTTATTTTAGATTTACTAGAGGACTAATTGGTATATCCCATGTAGCACAATATGTTGCCCGATAAAAAATTATTAAATATTATACACTGGTGAAATAAATTAAGAGAAATTGCATATTTTATCGAATTTCATGAAAAGAACTGAACTGAATGTAAAACCACTGCTTCTAGACGGAAATGCAAATCTTGTACGTCAAATACGTAAGCGTACACGTGTGTGTAGGCGGAGCTAGTAGAGAAACAGGCTTGATAAGTGCGCGTAAGGTAAGACGCATTTCTTTCGCTAGCACACCTCGGCGAATTTCTTGGTGTTATTTTGCAGCAATCGGTAAAATTCAAATTGTAGCAGTAAAAATGAGTAACCACCAATGTTTAGATGATGGAATGAGGTGGCGAATTGTGGGGAGGCTAGAAGCAGGCCAATCTCAAGTCCAGATTTGTAGAGAGTTCAATTTAACGCCCAGTGTCGTGTGTAACTTATGGAAACAGTTCCAGGATACCGGATCCATCGAGAGAAAGACTGGGCAAGGTCGTCCAAGAGCCACCACGGCAATAGAAGATCGTTATTTGTCCATTATAGCGAGGCGTAACAGGGGTGCTACAGCTTCTCAGCTCTCCCGTGACTTGTATGCAGCCACAGGAACCCGTGTATCAAGGGTGACTGTTTCCAAAAGACTTCATGAGACGGGGTTGTTTGCAAGAAGACCTGCTGTTTGCGTCCCGCTCACTTCTACGAACAGGAGAGTCCGTTTAGCATGGTGCAGAGAGCATAGAGATTGGAGTATGGATCAATGGGCGACCGTTCTCTTCACTGATGAGTCCCGGTTCAGCCTAAACACCGATTCTCGCTGTACGTTCATATGGAGAGAACCAGGGGCCCTCTATCTACCCTCCAATGTCCGCGAAATCGACCACTATGGCGGAGGGGGGTTTAATGGTCTGGCAGGCATCATGTTGGATGACCGAACACCTCTTCATATCTTTGAAAGAGGCACTGTGACTGGTGTGAGGTATAGGGATGAGATCTTGGAGCCCTATGTTAGCCTTTTCAGGGGTGCAGTTGGCCTTGAGTTCATTTTAATGGACGATAACGCGAGGCCACATAGAGCTCTTCTGGTCGACGAATTTCTAGAGAGTGAGGATATTCGCCGGATGGATTGGCCAGCCAGATCTCCAGACCTCCACCCTATAGAGCATGTCTGGGACGCTCTGGGGAGGGCAATTGCAACTCGCAACCCCCCCTCCGAGAACCATCCAGTAAATGAAAACAGCGTTGCTGAACGAGTGGGACCAATTGCCACAGGAAATGATAAACTGCCTTATTTCAAGTATGAAGTCAAGCTGCAAGGCCTGTATATCTGTAAGAGGGGACCAATAAACAATAATAACAACAACCAACTCAGTATTTTGAGTAAGTAATGTACATATTGTAAATATTTCATTATCTATTTTTTTTAACTATAAATTTCTTGTTATTAATTCTTCCATATAGATTTTTTGTTCCTCTTCGGCATAATATCCTGAATCCCTGTGTATCAGTTCTCAAAGTTGCAATTCATCTGCGCCAGATTATTTTCTTCATTATAAAGACGTTAATTGTCATGATACTTATTTTCATTGTTAACGTTTCAATTTTAACAACTTGAGCAACTCATTTAAGCAACAATATTGTATGTTATCATCCAACAAATACTTCTTGCCATAATATTTAAACTTTTTGTTTAGCAAATGTATTAGTAATAATCTTAAAATGTAGATTGGTAACAACTTTCAAAAGTACTGGTACTTGCTCCTTTTGGTAAAGTTTTTGAAAGCAATTTTAATTAACAAAATATTTTTTCCATTCACTAACCACAGCAATTGTTTACTATTGATCATATAAACAAAACGACATTGTTAATCATTTCATCAAGACCGGGCCAACCAATATGTTTGTGGCCTGCAACTCTCTCAGCCATGTACAACATCTGTGAAAAATTATTCATTGTCATAACTCAATTCATATTATATGTAATGTATTATTTTTAAATTATCAAATAAAGTTGTTCGGGGACGTCGTTTCGGTGCGGGGCCTTGTGTCCCGTGGGGTTGGTTGGTTAATCTCTTGTTTCTGCGGACAGCCATCTAAACCGCGAAAAGAGTTCGCAAGAACTCAAAAGCGGGGCTGCCCGTAGTGTCAATGTAAGAGGGGACCATACCCCCTATTAACCCATTTTTTTGTTTATTCTGTAACCGCTGTTTCATAACTTCAGACTTCAACGAGTGTTACGCACGATCATGCGTGTGTATTACAATTGTTGAATGGTTATTTGTTTTGTATTGTATCAATGTATGTACATATCAAATTTCATTAAAATCGGTCCAGTAGTTCTAGAAATAATCGACCAAGTCTGCAAATTCTCTTAATTTCTTACACCAGTGTATAATATTATATGATATTGTAAAATATTATACAATATTGCGAATATTGTTTAATATGGTACAATATTGTGCAATATCTTTGTGCTTCTGGGGATTATCGTTTAAATAAAATTAATCAACTATACTTTATTCCATTTTCAGGAGTATCAGAATTTCTAACGTTAACTGTAAAATTTAACAGGAATCGCAAGATAAATCAATGTTTGCAAAATATAATTTTTAGAAACATAGATACTACAGTAAATATTTAATTTAATAACTATTCAGATAATTTGGACTCCTCCTTGTTGTTGGGTTGTACTTAATTAGTGGATTGCATTTCAGTTTGAATGATTTCAGTTTTGAATTGAAGAAGCTGGTATTCTTTCAGTAAGGAAGTTTATTTGTGTGTGGTTTGATGCTTCCGAACTGAAGACATCAGAGCGTCACAACTTTCACAACACAGTCTAGTAACCAATTGACTAAGTTCAGTAATAAATATAACATAAACAACCGTCAAACGGGGTTACATTAAACTCAAACGAAATAGTTTGAATGCAGGGGTCAACACTTATCTTTGAGAATGTTTTGGATCTGGGTGGCCTGGTGGAGAAATCTCGGATGGTGTAGTCAAGACTTGCTTCCACCAAACAGCCACCGAGTGTCTGGTCTGGTGGGCATTAAACCTGTCTTTGTGGTTCAAAGATATTCATGTTGGTGTGGCATAGAAGGCTAGGGGGTGGTGCATCGTCTCTTTTCTCTTAAATAATTTTTAATTTATCATAATTGTCTCCACTTTTATTTCAGATAGAAAGAAGGGAAACATTAGTACTTTGCATAAAACAAGCCTCGTGCAATTAATCATTTAGATAATCACTTTTTTAAAATATTCAGATGCTTTATCAAAAGTGTTAAACAAATCTAACCTTCGTCTATCAGTGGACTGAAAATAACATGCACAAAAATAATGTGGGAAATTTATTCCAAAATACTAAGAAGTGTGAGAACAGATAAAATTTATCATACCATTATTTAGATACCATTTATGGAAAAACAACCTCCACCGACATTAAATTCATATAACGTTGAGTGCTATTTACAAGTACAGTGATCTCTCACTTATGCGCGTGCGCAATGACAGCGAAAAAAGTGCGCACAAGTGAGAGACGCACATATGTGAAAAACCACAAAAGGGAGCTTAAAAGTGAAACATCAATACAGTGTACAAGTATTGTTAATTAATACTATGTATATACTACTGAAAAACGTAAATACGATGTTTCAAAATGCAAATACGTGTATAACTTCCGTTAATTATTTTTTAAGAACACAAGGAGAATGGAAATGCTCCCGATTTTTTAAAATCGCTCTCAATATCGATTCTGGGACATTAAAATGCTCCGCTAAAACTTTTTTCGAGGTGCAAGAATTTCTTTAATAACATCCATTTTAAACGTAAGCGAAGAGTTCGTTCTTTTCGCCATTTTAAAACGTAACCATCTAACCATAACCAAAACTCCAAAGATGGTTCTTTCGTTAGTGACCAATGCCACGTGGTATATAAAATACTAACCTCTCTAATTGGCTGCCGTATAAATGCGACTTTTACTGACGTCAAACACAAGAACCCCCTCGTACACCCCTGTGTATAAGTTAGAGGAATGTTTTCCTGGAATCTGAAGAATAGAGGAAGGGCGAGGGAATGCATTCCTAGAAGCAGAAAAAAGGGGTTTTGTTCTGCTGAAAAAAAAACTTTTTGAACTAAGAAAATTTTTGCGACGCGCACAAGTGAGAGGTGCTTTTTTAGTGTGGCGAATAAGAGTTATCATTGATTTCCTATATCCCTGGCCGGGACCGCGAAAAAAACGCGCATAAAAGAGAGCGCATATAAGTGAGATGTCACTGTGCTAATTTTCCAAGAATTTGCTAGCAAATTCTTGCCATACTTACTCATTTTCTAATAAATTATCAACTAATAAATTCCACGTATGGTGGAAGTACTAATTCCTTGCATAGTAGCAACAGATTTTAAGGCTAAATTTAACTCTACTAAAAATTTTCGTAGCGCCCTTCTTTAAATGAAGACAACAAGAACAAAATAACTTTCAACTCGCCGCTTCATTTTCATTTTTTTTCCTCTATATTTTTCATCCCAATTACGAGCGGATAAATGTCAAAAAATTAATCCTAGCGAAATGAATTAGCATGTTGTTTTAGTTTTGTTTTCTTACGGCAGTTTTAAAATCAATTCGGTGCTCTTAATTAATAAAAGAATGGAGGCATATTGCCTGTGTTTCATGGCAATATTCTTTCAGGTATGGAATATTAATCTTCTAAAGGAAGTGCTCAGATTTCTTTGCTGAAAACAAAGCAGTTAAGTTAACTTCAAAGATTGATGCTCCCAGCATAATTAAATACCGCTCTTAAAGCAATGGTCTAAAATTTGCACTGTCTGGCTGAAAAATTTCGCGTCAAAAGTTCTTCTGTATTTCTGATGGCTTTGCTTTAGTTTGTGTTGTACTTTGTTAGATATGCTTTACTAGGTCTTACATTTACACAAAGTAATTTTTTTGTAATGTTTCGTTTTAGAAATAGTGATTAATTAATTCCTTTACAGCCAATCAGGTAACTAATTAATCTATACGTCATTTCTGTGTTAGTGAAATCTAACATACAGAGCAGTTGATTAAATGCTTCAGCTGAAAGCAATGACTGCAAACAAAATGTATCGTTTGTTATTTGAATTTATATCTTTTTTTTTATTTTAAAATATAATAATATATTGAAGGTACTGTATCTGAGTTTATATTTTTCTCTTAACTTTAACCCTTTGTACTCGGAGAAGTAATAAGATGCTGGATTATACACGTATGAGTGATTCTTTGTTAAATATACATAAGCTGGGTTTCTTAGTTAAATTATACATAACTTAAGTTTGGTCTTTTGTGTTTATGTCTTGCTTAGAAACATCCCAGAAGCAATAATTTTTTTACAGGCAATCAGTTCATAATTTCTGTGTTTGTGAAATCATATATGTACAGTAATTAATTAACTGTTTTAGTATTATGTATTCAATATTCACCATACAGAAGAGCAGACGTACTCGTATTTGAATTTATTTCTTATTTTATGTGTTATTCGAATTTATATCTGATAACTGAATTATTGCAATTTTATATTTTTATTTTTTCCTTTTTTAATAACATGAGAAATTATGCCGTAATAATTTGAAGAAAGTCCATCCCATGTTTTATATCCTTTTGTTTACATGAAGCAGTTGAATCATCATAAATTTTTTGCTTCTGCACAAGGACTTTCCAAAATATCTGAGGATGAGTCTTTTATATATCTAAAATAATTTGCAAAATCAAAGAAAGAATCCTCTAGCCACAACCTCTGGACCAATTTTGTTAATTTTTATTTCAAATGAAAGCTTATGTTCCCTAAATACGTAATCAAAATTCACCTGTCCCCAACTACCCACCATTTTGGAGAAAAATTGCAAAAAGCATATTTCACTGTACATTCTCTATGGGGAGAAACCTTGACAGAGTCCTCCAGCTCGAACCACTGTACCGATTTCGCCAATTTATTTCGCCCCTTTGCAAGCATTTCCGACCAATCAGAATGCTCTACGTTCATTGTGAAAGTTTAAAACAGTATTTTAGGTCTATATGCTCTTAGTCAAGATGGTGTTTCAAGAATTTTATTAAATACCTGTTGTAGGTGATGGAAACTGTTTATTTAGAGCAATATCACGCTGCATATTTGGATTGGAATTGAAAATTAAAACAAGACCAGCTAGCTGGTCGCCAAAGGCTGCTGGTTGTTATTATATAATGTGTAACATGCGGTTTTGTGGATTTAGATGAGGGGTTGAAGGACAAATTGATGCATGGAGTCGTGTCATATTCTTAGTCATTTAGAAAACTGTTTGTCTGAATGTGCGCTTGGCTGAAAACTGTTTGTCTGAATGTGCGCTTAGCTGAAAACTGTTTGTCTGAATGTGCGCTTATCTGAAAATTGTTCAGCAGTCAGGATGAATCCTAACTTGTTCTCCTAATTTCTAAATACTGTTCTGTGTTACTGATGTGTGAATCTTCACCGCCGGCTAACATATACTCTACACACTTTTTAGAAAGCGGATGTGTAGAGAATTTAATAAATGAATAAACACATAACTTTATCACAGATAATGCAAACGAGCCATCCCGACCTGGTGCGAAGCCGTGAGGTAAAATCTGAATAACCTGAACGACACGACAGCAACTCGGGCACTAAAATTGGAGTCCTAACGGCCATCACCAGCCACGGCCGAACTCCTCCCGTAGGAGGTACGTCCCGTAATTGGAGTGGAGGGGGATACCCCCACATCTTGCTATACTCTCCGAGGAAGCAAGAACTCGCTTACTTATCCGGCGGTTTCTTATCCGTGTATTCGCGGTGCCCATGAGAGGGACTTTATCGCATTTAATTCGATCCAGAACACCCTGCCCAAGCTTCGGTCATACAGTATATCTGAAAGACCGGCCGCCACGACAGAAAATTGGGCACTGTGTCCCCCGCTTAAAAGCCCCCATTACTAGGGATCATGCGAAGTTCCTCCTTTACAAGGGTACGACCCGTCTTCGGAGATGGGTCTAAGGCCACACCACCGTTACTATATCCCACCGGAAGCGAGACTCTGCTTACTTATACAGCAGGTTCTCATACCCATATATGAGTATACCCATACGCATACCCTTAAGAGGTCACACTTATATTAAATGGGATTTTATAAAAGATAAAATTTTATCTTTCAATCTTGCTCAATTTTGGCAGAAAGAATTTAAATTGTACATTAGAAAACAGCTTTTACAGTCTTCTTAAGCCGCAAAGTAATTATTGTTCATACATTGTTCCATAAGAAGTATGACTAGTAAATAACTGGACTGTTTATGTTACAGTGGAACGACAAACAAGTCAAGAACAAACGATGCATGGGTGTATCACCTGTTGCCCCCTCTGCCATCTGCTCAAGTTTGAATCCCACATATCACTCAATTCGGCTGTAATCGTAGTTAGAAATAATTAGTTCGTGTACACCTCGTCTGAAAACAAATTATAAGTGTTCAAAAGAAACAGCGTCTTAATGTGATATTCCTATTCAAACCTAGGCAATCAGTGACAAAACTTATTTGCTGATGTAACAACTACGCAGAGGAGTTGCTCATCGCGTGCACAAGTGTTAAGAGGAATTTATAGTTCCTCGTTTTACTCCTTATTTTGAATGGTTTAACCCTTTCGCGTTCATTGGTTTCGCAGTGACACCAATTGAGTATTTTTTAAAAATGTGAATGAACGAAACATAGCGTCATTTTTCTTTCATAACTTAAGAGCCAGATATATAGGCCAACTTATATAAAAAATTCCAGTTCAATACCGTTAGCATTCACAAAGATATCGGCATTGCAAGTGCTAAATTGCTTTTGATTTCGAAGAGAAACAATTATGAAGGTTCTTGCACAAATTGATATTTTTAAAAATTGAATCTTCGGAAGTAATATTGAATTTTATGAAGGTTGAATATCCTGAATACTCTCGTATACTTATAAATTAAATACAAAATTTAAATTGCATTTCGATGATAACTTATTCGGAGAAAAAATAGCCCGTTACCGTTCATTGGTTTCACTGTGAAACCACTAATTTCTCGAAAATAAAAAATGCTAAATTTTTTCCTTTACATATTTATGATCATATACATGTCTAAAACTCATTTTTGGAATAAATTTAGTAATTTTCAAAACAAAACATGTTGTTTCTTGACAACTCAAACTCCTTTTCACACAACTTGAAAGGGTTAAAAGTGTCAAAAAGTGTCGAAAAGAGATTGCCTCATGTCCTGGCTGATCAAATTCGCCAAATCTTTTTGTTATCAGAGGGATTGTAAGTACTGATTGGTTACCAGAAAATCAAATAGTCAACCAACAATATCACATAGTTATCCTCACTACGGAGAAAACGATTTGATGTGTGGAAAAACAAATCATGGCTTCGTCACCAGGACAATTCTCCAACCCACAATTCAACGTCTGCCAAGACGTTTATGACCAAGTTCGATATCCCTTTCGTAGAACACCAACCCTATTCACCTGATCTAGCTCCCTGTGACTTCTTTTTATTCTCCATGGTCACATTAGAGCCAGATACGAGAACTACAGATGCAGTGAAAGCAAATGCGACGGCGGTAATGAAAGGGCTTTCAGGCAATGACTTGAAGCTGTGCAAAATTCGAATGGAGCGGCGCAGCGTGAGCATCGAGGAGGAGGTTGCTTTTGGATAACATCAAAATTATAAAAAATAAAGTGTTTTAAAGCATTATCCCGGTTATTTTCTAGTTACACAACGTATATAAAAGTTTTCAGAAAAACGCAATGTTGCTCTTACAAAGAATATTGTTTTTAAATTATCTTCTTCAAAATAATCTTCTATTCCGGTATTTCCTGAAACCAATTTTATGCTATTTAACACTCAGTAAAGGGAAGGAAATGGAAGAGGAAAAATGGCGGAAAGAACTCAATGACGCTGAAAATACCCAGAATCCAAACGAAGAAAATATAAGGTTATTAATGGAAACGTATTACGAAATCGAGGAAATCCATCTTCCTGATTTCACGTTGAGTTCAGAAACAGCAGAGTGCTGTTTTCTTCCTGGGTTCCAAATTAATTTTCAAAGCAATATTTATCTTTCGAGAATAAAAGAGGAGTTACTCTGTTGCAATCGTTAAATTATTTCCGGTATCATCATTATGAGGATGTTTGCATAGATAAAGGCGAGTATATAATTTGAGTTCTTTCATTTTAAAGCAAATAGATAAATGATATGACACTATGGAGGACTTTTCAAGTATGCTCTTTACGAGATGCATTCAAAGGAAAGAAGTAAAAATGAAAGAAACAGCTTTAAAACTCCCTTTGTACAGAAGCATCTCATAGAACATATTAAGAACATATTTTGATATGATTTCAGCTTATGAATTATATTATATATTCTTGTTATTTTAATACCAGAAGATAATATTTGTTTTAATTAAGAATTAACTTTTCAAGTTGGTCCTCTTCCACTATTAAAAATTAAATAAAGAATATCTACATTATTAAAATCTGTTTCACGAATCTTTCAAAACGGAGCGTTAATATAACTAAACCAAACTAAACTAAACTCATGAATCTTATTAAGATAAATGCCATTAAATAATGACATATACCAAATTTTTTAAAAATAATAATTTGTTTGCGACACAAACCTAATTATATAAGGCTTCCACAAAACATTTAACTGATATCGTGTATTCAGGTATGGCTAAGGAATATTAATCAGAAGAAGGTTATGGGTTCTATTCTCACAGGCTGTGCTCTTAACGAGCATTGTTTATAAACTGGCAGATCGATGTTAGCTTTAGATGCTAATTGCTGACTGCTGTTGAGCTGGTTGTTACAGGTTTCCCTCCAAAGAAAACTCAAATGTGGGTAATTTTTTCCCGTTTCTTCTTCCATATTTCTTTTATCTTCTAAAATCTCGAGAATAAGATTGAAGCTCTAATGCCTGTTGTTGCCAATAGGTTACATGCTGGAATTTTTATTAAATCAATTAACAACATATAGATGGCAGCCTGAGTGCTGATGTAAAAAATTAAAATAAATTGATGTTTTTCTCTTGAGGCTACATCCTTTTAGCTTTATTTGTACGCTTGAGAATACCATATTTTATTCTCCAATGTGGAAGGTAATTCCTTATCCTTATTATTATTTATTAAAATTCATCTGTGTTTGACATTATAGAATTTTATCAAGGAAATTTTTTCTGAAATAAAGCCCAGTATTGTTAATTGGTAACAGACTATTTTTTAGACATAAACCATACTTAAAACAAAAAGCAAAATTTGATCTTTTAAAGTACTTTTCCCAAGTTTTATTCAAAAAATGAAAGTCAAAAAACATTTTAAAATCAATTTAAAAAAAATCGGGATTTTAATGGTTAAAATTACTTCAGCTGTCATAAAATATTAAGATGGGACTCATCAATACATTTTATCTCTATTGTCTGAAAAGCTTAGATATGAAATTGGAACGTGCTAATGTAATCAATATGATACTACCTCTGTCCCATAATAATAGTAGCAAGTTAATATTCAAACGGGAATTATTGGCGAATGCAGCAGTAAGTTATGTTTATAGCGCAAAATTGCGGAGCCTTCAATCAAAATCATTGTTTCATGACATCTGTTATTTGTTTTGACACATCTTTCAATTTTTAGGCTAACCTAATTATTACGAATTATAACAACTAATTTTCTAATTTCATCCACTGATCGAAATCAATTGTTTTATTTCAGTTGAATATCAACCCATTGTAAAAGTAAGATGAAAAAGAGAGAGTTTTCAAGAAAAGACCGAGTTGCGATTGTCCAGTTCTTGATGCATCGAAAGGAAAACGAAAAGTTGCAGAAAGGTGCAATTACGTTAGCTGCAAAATAATTTAAGTGCAACAGAATGACCTATGATGAATGAAACTATCTGAACACTCAAAATAAAAATTAGGTGTAATATTTTTAATTTATTATTTAATTTAATCTAGTTTTTGATAATAAATGTTGCGCTCCATATTTTTTTCCCTTTACTACTATTATTATGGAACAAATTAACTTCATCAACTGCTACTATTATTATGGGACAAATTAAATTCATCGACTGCTACTATTATTATGGGTCAAATTAAATTCATCAACTTCTACTATTATTATGGGACAAATTAAATTCATTAACTGCTACTATTATTATGGGTCAAATTAAATTCATC
>BGPR01000012.1:4522252-4540407 GCA_013235015.1 Araneus ventricosus
TAAATTCATCAACTGCTACTATTATTATGGGACAAATTAAATTCATCAACTGCTACTATTATTGTGGGACAGAGGTAGAAATATTTATAGGTTGACAAAACTATCGGTAAATTCCGTGATGCAACATGCATAATGCAAAAATCGTTCCAAACGCTCTAGAGGGCAGACCTTTGATCCTAGAGCCACCAAATTTGGCAGGTAGTTCCTTCTTGCATAGTACGTGCTTACTATGAAAGGGATTTTCAAAATTTTAAAGAGATTTGTAGTTAAAAATAATCAAATTTTAATATTTTTAATATTGAATAAAAATATTTTTACACCACTTTAAATTGCAAAGATTAGTATTTCAGTAATAAAAATTTTAGATCTTTACAATTTTTTAAATTTAATTTTAATAAATTTTTAAGTAAATTTTACAACAATGCTTTTCATTGTTTTATAACTGCATTTAAACACACATGCGTTGCAACGATATTAAACACATATTTTATGTTAAATCGTTGCTATATAATTAAGAGTAAATTTTTAAAAATGATATAAAGACAGACCCCTATTCAGGCCTAAACCATTATGGTGCCACGATGCTTCAGATTAGGCGTTCGAATATTCTTTAATTTTTAAAAAATCAATCATACTTAAAAATTTTTTGAAAAAAGTAATAGCATACACACATTTCCGAAGTGTTTCTTCGGAATTAAAATTTACATTATCATAATCGATTTTATCAAAACTAATTTTAACAATTAGAATTATCAAAATCAAAATGTCTGTTAATCTTATTTATTTTAATGTTTTTTAAAAATTTTATTGAAGTTGATCCTAAATAATGTGCGTTGTTGCGTGGGAGGTAAAATATAATGCTCAATTATATTTTACCTCCCACTATCAGCTTAAAAGAACAAAACTGTTAATCACTTTTTTGTGAACATTTTTTTACAGATTATTATATCGTATATGATGTATAACATTTAGATTCTTTTTTTTCAAAAACAAAGCAAAAATGGTGTTTGTACTTGATGCCTGAAGCAGCTTACATATTATTGACTTTCTCATTATATATCAACACAGCTAAAGTGTCGAATTTTCCTAAACAAGCAACATCCATTAAATGTGGCTACTCATGCATTAAGCCAAAAAAATTAATGAAAGAACATGGAGAGTTCTTACGTGTTTTTTTCTTGTAGGCTTAAGTAATCATCTCTTAGATTAGCAAAATATAACAAGTAATTATTTTTGTCCTTTAGGCTATGGTGATGATTTCGATTCTCTAATTAAAACATTTTCTAAGGAATTATTCTGCAAAGTTGTTTATATTGCTTGTTTCAGCAAGGTAATCCGCTTTAATATTTAAGCTGCTTCTTCTTTCTAAAGTGAACTGTATGTCTTAATGTCACATTCAAATTTTTAACAATTATGGCTTAATAAGGTGAAAAAACGCTTTTAACATCATAATTATTTTATTTTTCTTTATTACATTTAGGAAAATCAAGATAAATATAGAATAAATAAGCATTATTCATGGAATATATATATATATAGAACAGATTAGAAAATAGTACAAATGTAATTAGCAAAGCAGATTTTGAATAAATCTCATCTCACATTCTAGATTTGACTGAAAAGATATTTTTTATGAAATAATTGTTTTAACTGACACGTTAACTAATTAATTGTTTTAACACGAGTGAATTTTTTTTAATACGAAATATGCTAAGGGTAAAAATACTATTCTGAAGAAATGTCCAAAAGTCTAGAAGTCTCGGGACTAAATTTTTAATGCATTATTATTGAATGAGGTCAGTTCTCATGTTCATATCAGATAAAAAACCTCAAAAATGGAAAAAATCAGAAATTATTAATTGCGAAAAATATAGTTTTTTCAAACTCTTGTAAAACTTCGAAAACTGAACTAGGTGGTGTTGCTTAAGTTAAGCGGCGATATAGTGGATTGCAGACGGAAATGATTTTGGGGTTTCTAGAATGTTCTATAGCACTTATAAGAAGAAATGAAAAAATTACAAGATATATTTTCGTTTCATAGTTTTTGCGTCACATCTAGGATCGATCCACGGGCTTTTACATTAACAATCAAGCACTTTAGAACCATGCTATCGGGCAATCACGTTACACCATTCGTGGCAATATAAAAAAAGTAGCATGAAAATTATTACTTTTTGAAGTCATCCATAACCAACACCAAATGTTGTTCTCAGTCTTCTCATAAAGAGAATGCAAAAGAGATCAAAAAGATTATTTTTGAAGCTGATTGATCTTCTTACATCATTATTATCTTTGATACTATTTATAGATAGCTTAAAGAGACAAGATTCAGTATGAAGACTATCATTCATTCAGGGATTTCACTTCATGGTGAATTTTTAAAATTATCTAATGGATGTGAATAACATAATTATCAACAACTTATCCAATTAAAAGCCTACTAAAACTCATATTAGAACATGATCACCTGAAACTTATTTCTCTTGAATTCGATTTTTATTTATTATTTTTTTTATATTTTGACGCAACTATTATATAGATACCTGTGAATTTCCATACACATACTCTTGAGAATATTGAATTTCGAAAGAGTAAAAAAGTATTATCAGAAATAATTAATTTCGAAGAGAAGAACTTCAGAGTGAATTAAATTACCCATTTGGTTAACTCCTGCAAAAGAAATTTGATTTTCTTTTTAAAAAAACATTAAGTGCAAGATTTATCCATAAATAACTTTAAAGCTATTACTTTTTACTTATAAATAATTTAAGTCTAATGCAGCCTTATTTCTATATAAACAACAAGCATTAAGTGCCAGAAGAATGCTTAATTTGGAGGTAATAAACCACGATTTTGGAAAACTCAATTTGTTACTATCACTACGTTTTAGTATCTCAGAAAACAACCAATTACAGGCATCTTAAGGTTATCTAAACAATCCACTTATGAAATAAATTTAGAGAGGCAAAAATTTCGCTTTTAAATGAATTACTTATGATTAATGAAATTTCCTATTGTGATGCAATTACATTTTTCTTGATTACTTTAATGCAGTCTACTTCACTAAGCACAATCTTTTTCATAGTGTTTGAAAAATTATGGCTGAAAAATAACCACTTCTCCCTTATTCTTAATTAAAGCTTGTTATCTTAACTAATCTTATTACTTTGGCCACAAATAATTATGAGTAGTTAATTTAATCTTGTGTAAGGATAAATAAAACAGAAGAAAATGCATTAATCAAAGTGACCTACTTAATTTCATGATATTTCATAAGATTAAATTACTCTTTTATTGAGTCGTTTATAAAATTAAGTTTTTAATAATATTTTTATTTCCGATTTTAAGAAAGCGTCATTTTTTACATAGTATTTTTTAACATGGAATGCATCTGGGAAAGTGCTGCACTTCGACCACTTTTTTTTTCATTTGAAAAAAAAGTGGTCAAATCAAGTCTAAAACCGAAAATTTTGGGCGCTTTAGACACATCAGGAAATCAGCTTGTTAGTTCCCTTTAGTATTTCCTCCCACTTATTGCGTAGAAAAGAAAAATTAAAAAAAAAAATCTTTCATTTTTGGTAAGGTACAACAGGACGTTGTACCTTGGCCAGGACAACAAAATGTGACTTTGTCACGCGTGAATTTGGCACAAAACTAAACTTTTCACACTCATAGCACAATATTTAGGTAGATATGATAGATGAACTATATCACAACTGAAAAAGGAGGTTGGTTTTCTTAAAAATATGTAGATAATTAGTTAGAAAAATTTGTTCCCCCAAAAGCAAGTTATATATTAATGACTCTAAAATTGTTTGGACTAGGAAAAAAACTACTAGTCTTTCGAAAAAAAGAAATATCACAGTGTAACTACTAGCCGCCTTCGGCGACCACCTTGCTTGCCGAGAATACTGTTCTGTTTTATTCAGATGAATCCGTTATGCATAATTTAGTATTCATGGTACTCTTAAAAATTTTTTTTAACTCTCGATTTACTTAATATCTAAGAGGACTATATTTACAGCTTTCTAAAAAAATTGATGCATAAAAAATTATGTAAAATTCATTACGCTTTTACCAAAGAATATGAGAAACTAAGCAGAATCTTCATTCCTTATCTTTCAACAATCGAAGAGAAACACACAATTAAATATTTATAAAAACAATAAAGATGGTTTGAGTCGATTGCAACAACCAAAAACATTGTTGTAATTATGTATAAAAAATATTTTTAAATTTCTAAAATTAGAAAAAAATCGGACTTCAATTTCATTGGAATCATTGAGAAAATAATTTTTAAGTTTTGAAGTGTTGTAAGAATTTATTTTGTGCTGTAATATTTTTGAAAGTTATCGCCATCAAACGCAAAAAGTTTGCTCAACTTTTGATTAAATGAAATTCTAATTAAATTTACGAAAAAAAAATCGCTCCACGGTGAACGTTGACACCCTCTAAGGTATATTTGTGCTAAAGTTTGCAGATGTAGATCCAGCTGTCTGCCCTGTAGAGGGCCAAGACACACAGAGAAACAGAGACACTCACACTCTTCTTTATTATTAGTAGAGTTAATAGAGCAACAAAACAAATTCTTTATATAAATAAAAAAATTCTCCGAACTAGGAAAAAAACTAAACTAATAAATTTTATAGATATAAAAAATGAAACCAGAAATTTATATTAGCTTCGGCGATACATTAGCGGTGCAGACAAAATCATGACAATATCTACTAATTTTATATTGAAAACATATTCAAAATCTGGCTATACAAATACATTTTTCCTCTGTGTTAGGAATTCCACTACGACTTTTTCATATGTCAGGCCCTTAACCATCCCGCATAATGTTTTGTATGCTTATTTACGACAAAAATCTATCTAAAACCCACTTTTTGATGTTGATACAATGCAACTGTATGCTGGTTACAGGCGGCCAAGGTACACTGGCCGAGGTACAGCACCTCCTCCCATATTATTTAATTTACTCTCAGGTAATTATTTATGCTTTTATTGATAAAAAAATTCCTTCAATGTGCGTGTCCGCTACGTCGTTAAAAGGGGAACAGGCGAAAAAAATTTTCTTCTTGAAAACAGGAGGAAAATTCAGCACCTCCGGAAGCTTGAACCGGCATCCGGAAAATTGTTTTTTCATTTCGGTTGAAAACTTATAACCCGAGATGACCACGTGCAAGGTGAAAATGTTGCCACTCTAAACTAAACATTTTGGGAGGGGAAACGAAATTTCTCTACACTCTCGTTTTGATATATCGACAATTGGCCGAGGTACAACTCTGGTCAAGGTGCAGCACCTTCCTCTATATATGTAAAAGAAGGGAAAGGAAGAGCAGAATTTCCCGTTGAACTACATGTTTTATTATTCTTATTAGTAATTAGGTAGAAATTTTCCTCTTAGAGGCGACTTTGAAGGTACATTGCCCATTCATAATCATTAACCAAATGACATGTCTCTGTTTAAGGACAGAAAAAAAGACGACACTGAGAAATGCCTCCACAGGTTTTATGCACTTGAAACGGGACTTTCTCTCATTTTTGCTAAGATCAGCAATTTTTGAGTTTTTTCGATGGTTATTCGTAAGCGTGGGTCGTTGTCAGATAGTTAAAGTTACGGTAATTGGATCTTGAGAGACGGATAAAAAGAACCGCACGGATAAATTGATTTAAATATCAAGGAAAATTAATCATATTTCTCAGAAAAGATCTTACAGAGATTTATTTGCAGTTACAATAAAAATGTATATATGTATCTGAATCTTTCCTAATATTTTACACATCTGGTACTAAGATATTTCTGTAACCCTTTAACCAGCAAACGGGCTACCCAAATGTTGACCTTAGCCTGTTTGCCTTACGGTATACGGGTATCGATAATTTCTCCTTTCCTTTTCCAGTTTGTCCTGTATTTTTAATTCGCGTAACAACACTATAAAAAGTTTTCAACAGATGGGGCGTAGTTTGTCCATGTCACTGAAATGCTCTCAATCCGGGTCTTCCGTTGAAGGGTTTTTTAAGGGCCGAATAACAGAAGCGTGAATTTATGCAGCAAAAAATATGCTTTTTTTGTGAACGCTTCTGTTAAAAAAAATTGACCGGCTAAGGGGTTAAATATATCACATCATAATGACAACATTTTTGTCTGAATTTTAAAGACGAGACAATTCAAAATGGCAAATAGGACGCCATATTCGATATTGTTTTCTAGTTCTCGGAATGTGATTATTTACATGTACGAATGTTTTTGTAACGTTATACTTTTTTTAGTTTAGATAACTAAGCTTATTTGACACACCACCAACCTATGGTAGAAATAATGAAAATTATTGGAAATAATCGCTACCCTTAGCCTTTTGCGTGTCCGTCGCGGTAGCTTAGCCTTTTGCGTGTCTGTCGCGGTAGGCACTTCCCAATATTCCTGGCCTGGTAATGATTTTATATGTCAATTTTATTTTAATTTTTCCTTGTGTATTTTAATATTGGTGTGTATTTTAGAATTTTGTTGCTCGCCTTGTTAATGTATTGAGAGTCTATAAATGTACACCTTTATTAGAGCTAAATTACGGATTATCAATTTTGGGCATGTACAAAGAGAACATTTTGTTATAAAATATTTGTATCCATGCTAAATTACCGCCAATACTTGGCGAAGTGTTGGTTGCTGGGATGTTAACTAAAAAACGTTAATGCTAGATTGGTGCCTATTGATAAAATTAAATTAATTTATCAATTATTAAACCAAAAATACGAATACAATGAAATGCAATTTATACTACACACATATAATGCAAGTACCTACCTTTACAGACACAGGTACCTAAAAATATTTTTTATTGGCCGCTAGAGAAAATTAATAAACTGAATACATAAGAAACATTGCGTTGTTAAAAATAATTAGAGAAAATTGAAACAGAATCAAGTTGTAAATTTTAAATATTTATTTTTTAATAAATGTTTAAATTAAGTATTACTGCCATGTAATATGAATTAATAGTAATAAGGATGCAAATAACAATCAATATAAAAATACAAATAAATGATGAATGTAGCTACACATTAATATAAAAAGAACACTGCAGACTTTGAAAATTACACAATATACTGAAAAATTTGAGTAAACCGTAGATCTGATAATTAACGTTATATTTTGTGGTTGTCGAGCTCATGCTTTTTTGCTATACCAGACACTCTTGAAACATTTTGTTGAATAAACAGTGTACACTGCCACACCGATCACCAATATTTCAGAAGGCACTCCTTGATCACCATTGTAGTTGAGAAATGCAGAAATAAACTGCCACTCAGTTCACCAAATTTAGTGATCACTTTTTAAAAACATCACTGATGAGAGGGCGGATTTTACCGCCTTGTCATTCACGATCTGTGATCTAAATGCAGTTATCATTAAATGCAGTCAACATTAAAAGCCAACACACTTTCTTTCTGCGGTAACCCATTTCGGTCAGCATTCAACACAGATGAGAAAAATCAAACGCTGGTCTTGTAGATCGTTCAAACAACGCTCAACACCATTTTCTTTTAAAATATTATTGGAGAAACACAGTTTTTTTATTTTACTTCATCTCTTCTTACGTGATCATTTCTCATAAAATCTTCTGCATGCTTGAGAGGCCGAGAACCGAAGGAATTAATCAACGGTCTCGAGAACCTCCAGACGTGCGTCGGTTACTTTCAGTGTAAAAAGGCAATCTAAAATCTAAATCAGACAAAGGAAAATGCTTCCAGTAAGAGACGCCAAAGCCGATTAACGCAAAAATTCATGCGCGAAACAAGATGGCGAGTAAATAGTCCCGTTGAATTAATTTGATTTAAAATTTAATTAACTTGAAACATTAAAGGAAAATACATCAAAAGTAAAGACAATTAATATTTAAGTCGAACACTAAGTAAATAATTAAGAAAAATTTAGATATTTAATAAAACTGTTAAAAATTACCGTTTAAATTTCAAAAGTTGCCAGAAATGCCACAAGATTCGAAAGAAACTTTGGTGGCGAAGATTTAAATATTTAAAAATACTGATAAAACCGAAAAATGATGTAGATGCAATTTTTGCAATCTAACACGAAGTATATACAGTTTCCTTTTATTTGACTCTATAATTAGGGGGGATTTTCTTTCGCTGCACTCTGGAGTTCGGTTTGTGCCCTCTCTGCCCTTTGGGGTTAGGGGCCCGACTGTCTTCTTCGTGCTGTCCGTGCGATTTCCCTTTCTCCACTAGTGCTTCTCAGGACTTAAACCCTGCTAGGATAGTCCAGACCAGTGTCAGTATCACTCATACCCTATTTATATATTTAAAATAATTGGCAAAACGAGAGGGTCAGTACCCCAGCCCCAACCACTGGACCGATTTCTGTAATTTCACATAGAAGTTATGATGTCTAGATATGCCCCCCCCTCATTTGCAGGAGAAATTGAAAAATATAACTTTGCAGAGTCCCTCAGCCTCTACAACTGCCAATTCGCCAATTTATTTCGCCAAATTTCAAGCATAAATTCAGGCTATTAAAATTACTTGCGAACAGCTGGTCGCCGACGGTGGCTAGTATAGCGAAAGATAATTTCATAATTAACGGCTCCCTTCAGCAGCATATTGTGATTTAGATCTGATGTCCAGGACAAAACAAATTGCATGTATATTTAATTTTTAAGCTTTACACGCAATATAAGACCAATAAATTTATTTTTTTGTGTTTTCAAAGTTTTCGAAATGTATAAATGGTGAATTTTTTGATTTTTAGAAATTCCAATTTCGGGAAAAAAAAAAGCGGTAAATCCAGTTGTAAGAAGGAAGTACTTAAGAAGTACCTACGTTAGGAACAAAATTTTTAAAAAATTGTATATTTTAATGAGTTTTTTTTGTTTTTTTTTGTATGCATTATCAATTATAAACACAAAAAAGACCAAAAAGATTCTAATAAATAACTTTTAATGAAATTTAACCAACACGGTTAACACTCTACACCAAATTGTAATGCAGCAATCCTAATTTTCTTTGTACACAAGTTATAGAGGACAATGCTTTATGAAATGAACTAAAATCTAAGAAAAAAATTGAAATGCAAGTAAATTAGGGGTAAAAATATGTGTAAATATGCATTTTCCCATTAATTCGCAACTTAATTTTTCTAAAAACACCTGTAAATTAAAAAATATTTCACGAGCAATAAATATTTTATTTCATTTAATTGCTATTTTAAACATGTGCTGAAAATTTCAAGTGGATCTTTATTAGATTTTGAGATATCATATTAACAGTGGGGAAATTTTATCAGAAACGAAGTTCTGAGAAAACTGCACTTAAAGATTTCCTTCCGGTTGTTTCTGCTTCAGACAAAGTATTTTAAAATCGCTATAACTTTTTTCTAATTCACTTAGAAACGAAATATAAACGGAGTTAGAAAGACGACAGTCTGGACTACAAGAAAAAAGTCAAAAAATAATTTTAGCCAAAGTGATCGAAAATCAGTGTTCTCAACGTAGCCGGATACCTTAATTACTTTTCTTTTCAATGCATTTGTATTATTTTGATGCCAAATATCTGATGTTACTCGAAACGAGCTGTTGTCATTCTGCATTTGACAGGAATAAGCTAACGCAATCAGAATCAGCACTCTCCCAACACACATATCTAAATGCAATTATCTGCTCGATCGAAACAGAGAATTAAATTTGGCGTGCTCCAGAATAATATGTGATTATACTAAATGCTAATTCAGGACTATGTGGGCATGAACACACTGATGAAGGTCAGCTGGGGATTGAAGGCTGTTTCCGACGTGGGTAGCCAAACGTTTCGATAACATTGCAATAATTTTTATATGTATAGCTTACACAAAATATTTTATCGAAAGCTAGCATGTACGTAATTAAATTATTATAAGCAATAATTTAATGATATTTCAACCATATTTTATAAAGTTAAATGTATTGCCTAACTTGGCATTGTTAATTCTTTTGTAAGTTTGATGATTCTCGGTGAAAAGAAAACGGACAAACACATAATGAATCGGTTAAAAAGGTGAAGGCACGAATTCACTGATAATCAAGAAAGATTATAAGTGAATTCACTCCTGTACTTTCTTAAACTTGAACAATATGCAACGTTTTAGGCTTAGCTACCTCTTTCCTAATATGGATTTTGTCCAATATTTGGCACAGATTTTAGCAAAAATTAATTGCATTATTATGGAAGTTAATGAAAGAATAATTATTTCAAAAGTGAAGATAATAAAGACAACAAATAGTTTGAAATTCACTCTATCTAAATGAAATTTTGTCATTTTTTAATAGATTTTCCAAAGTTTCTGGCATGTAAGAACCGAATAACATTCAGAAATTCATTTACAATTCAGTCGAAATGCTATTTACCTACTTTTTGTACTGAATTGAAGTAAATTGCTCTTCAAACATTTTTTAATTTGTATTTATCGTCATCATCAAATAGTCATGAAAGTCTTAATGTAGAAAAGTAGAACAGACTTCGTTTTTTTAAGTTCTTTTCCAAACAATAATAATGTTATGTAAATGGATTCCCATTTAAATTTCATTTTGTACTCAACTGTCGTTACAAGTACAATGAATTCCATAGTTTATTACTTTAATGGCGACCCTGAGTTATAATTGAACAAATAAGGCGTAATAACCACTTCTTGTCTGTATGTTTCCAAAAGATATTATACGACTGAAAAAAAAAAATTCGAACTCAAATCCAAAACGACGTAGCATGATAATATTATCATATTAAAAAAGCATTTCTTGAAATTTAACGCCTACGTTTTTATAATACTATTTCGCTGTCACTTCTAAATCAGGCTTACAAATTCATAAAATTATATCAAAATAATACAATACAAAATGCGAGACACTTCCCATTAAATCTGAAAGAAAAGTGAGAAAATTTCAAGAATCAAATTGTAAATTTGCTTAAATTTTGAATTAAAGACTATCCTGTGAAAGTCAACTCCATGATTAAAAAGACTATTGAGCATTTCAATATTGAATCAATGGTAAAAAATCTATCGCATCAAACATAGCATAAAATTTGAAATTATTGAAAAATCTATTAAAATTCAAGGAGAAAAAAATGCGCTGAAATAAATTGAAATCACTGAAAAGCAAAGTTTTTGAATTTTAAAGTGGTGTAAAAATAGTTTTTGAGCGATAATATGTTCTTCAGCTATTGCGAAAAAGCTTTAAAATTTCGATTAATTTTTAACTAATTAAAAATCGAATTAAAACTTTGTTTAAAAACGCTGTAATGAACAATGAGCAATTACTGCCCAAGAAATAACTACGTGTCAAATTAGGTAACTCGAGGTTCAACGGACTGGCTTGGAGGGTGCTTTGAACGATTTTTGCATCACGCAATGTGCAGAAAGCATACTAGCCTCAAAACATTATCATGTTAATAAAAAAACAAATTTAGATATTTCAAAATATTAAATGAAATATCTCTTGAGATTTCAGGAACTTGGAATACGTGGGGCGGAACAGTCTATTGGCTCGTAATTATTACTCATTTAATGTATTATTTGACTGTTAAACATAAACGAACGATTTAGAGATTATTATAATATGACCATGCTGTCCATTAGATTGAGTGGAGCAATCATATGTCTAAAGCAATACTTCCATTTGTGTCAGTCAGACATTTGACTTCACGTGATAAATTATCACTAAATGCAGAGGCCAACGCGTGGGATGTTGTTGCATGGTCGCACTGGAGGCTCGTCCATTAGAGCTGAAGAGCTGCAGTCCCCTCCTGAAATTATTTGAAAAGCTTGTATTTTCGTTTTTCTTCTTATTGGCTTACTTTTCCATTTAGATAGTTTAATGGTCAACGGAAATGGCGAAAAGGTAATAAAAAACGTAAATGGAAGAAGGAAAAATCAATTAGTAACTAAGAGAGACACAATGGCCAAAACTGCATAGAGATTTGCCTCCCCCCCACTTAAAGATCAAAATTCGTGCACTGAGCAATGCTGAGCTCTGGATCAGAAGGAAAAAGCAGTCCTTTCTCAGAGGCACTCGAGCTACGGTTTTTACAGCTCTCGTTTGGCGTGTGACTTCCGCCTTCTTCTTCCTCGTCTGGCTTATTTTCGCTTTCTATCTTTGGCTATTTTATGGGTTTCTGTTTCGCTTCATATTTGTCTCGACAGAAACGTGTCTTGTTTATTGAATATTAGTTTTCTGTTGTTAAAAATCACTTTTCGGAAACAAGTTTGAAGATAATTTTCAAAAATATTATTCAGATAAAACACTTTATAAGATGGGACCAATCCTTAATTATTATCAGAGGTATCTAAGAAAAGTTGAATTTTGCACGTATTTTTACAGCTTTCAATGAGCGAAAAATTGAATTTAAAAACTGCAAGTCGCATTGTACAGGATTTGAACATTGTTCAAAAAACCAGTGCTAGCGAAAACTTTTGCAGTTCTGCTTATTTCTGAGCTGATGATCCACCACTGCATAATCAAGAATTGCTAACAAACAACAGTAAACAAATTTTTTTCTATGTGTGGTTCAGGTCGAAGAAATACATGCATGGATTTCAAAGTGTCAGTTCGCCGAATTCGAATGGACCGTATCCCGTTAAAAATTAAACTAAGCAATTGTTGTGAACCAGCAAATGCTTAGTTTACATTTTAACGGGACACGGTCCATTCCTCTGTTACCTACACAGATGCAAAAAACTAAACTCACCACTTTGCCCTTGTGCTCGACCAGGTGACGCGGATCACTACGTTTTTCATTGCCCGCTGACTAAGGAGCATCATCTTAAAAAACCCGCACTGAATCACAGGGTCGAGAGTGGTTCAAAGATTTATTAAAAAATAGAGAGTGCAATTTGCGACTTGAAAAGATCCTCATAGAAAAGAGAAATTTCCAGAGTTAAAAATACATGCTCTTTCTGAGGGAAAGTTGATCATTAAAATGGAAAAGATGCCCTTTATCGCTAGTTTCATCCTTAGAAATGATACCGTTGTGTTTAAATATCGTCTAAAATATATGGATAAGGGAGTTAAGGAGTCTCTAGGGATTCATTATCAGAGACAAACCCACAAAATGTAATCATAGGACGTGGGTATCATATGTAATCACAGACACTGTGGCCTGATTGTCCTTCGAGTTTATGGAACGGTCCTTTATTTCCAGTCATATGACTTTAGGATTTATCGACTTTTCTGGAATAAGGGTTTCCATTTTGCATATAATAACGATGCTTTTGAAGGGTAACTTAATACCACGAACGCGATATAATGTTTCAATAAAAGCTTTCTGTCAAAAAGAAAATAGAATCTGGAGAAAGAGAATAGAATTAAATAATTCTCCTTATCACGACTCCTTAGGGTCAAAATTCTATTCATTGAAAGGGCACATTCTAATTTTGAAATGTGTTTATTACCCCAAATCAAACCATTAGATGGTTGGGGTGCTTAAAAGTTTTAAATAAAATTTATTTTGGATGCTTATGGCTGCAAATGGCTTGATTTTAAGTTACATACACAAAAATTGGATTATTCTATACACGTGTCTTGCATACGCAAAGATGTAAACGATAAATTCATTCGAAAAATTCCACTTCGAGACATGAAATTATGACTTGCTGCTAGAATATAATTAAATAAACATCATATTTGTTTTCATACGGCTCATTAGTACTAAAAACATTTAAAATTTCAAATTTAAAAGCTTTTTCGATCTATTAAATTGTTTGTACCGGGATTTGTTTCTGAATTATTTCCAGTGCTTTATTTTGCTTTAGTTTTAGTTTAGAAGATTTTTTCAAAGTTTCTATAGATAGCTTTCTAAACATATTTTACCTATTATGGTTTATTAAATACATTCGATTCTTAGTAGTGCTTGTATTTCCACATTTGAGGCAGAGGTTCTTTTTTATCATTTTTTAAGCACGGTTTTCCTTTATTCTTCTATTCAGGTTGATACTACGAGAAAGATCAGAAATGTTATACGAGGGTCGTCAAGAAAGCAAAAAATGATTAGGTCTATCTCAACAAAACAAAAGGTATCAAACAAATTTCATAATAAACAATAATATGAACAATAATATAAAATAACACTGCTTTTCGACATAATTACTATTGTTGTTGAGGCATTTAATCTTAAAGAAATACAAGTTTTTTAATGTCGATGACTCATTTGTCGTCAATGGCTGAAGCCATGAAGTTTTTGCTTTTTAAGTGCTTCACCACTTTGGATGTGTGTTCGCCCGAAAAACTTTATTTTTCGGAAAAAAAGAATCTTCGTCGTACTATCCAAAACAAGAGACATGGAATGTTGTCTGTAGGGATTATATTGATTCGTGATAGCGTGCGGCCTCGTGCAGCAGCAACAGCACAACAAGAATTTCAGTGTTTTAAGAGGGAAATTTGTGATCAACCTCTTTACAGTCCGGAGTTGGCACCTACAGATTTTCGTCTTTTTCAGAAAAATGAAACGCTTTTTCGGGTGAATACACTTCTAAAATGATGACGCGCTTAAAAAAGCAGTGACTTCACGACTTCAGTCATTGACGGCAGAGGCGTATAACATCGGGATTAAGAAACTTGTGTCTTTTTATGCTAAGTGCCTCAATGACAACGGTAATTTTGTAGAAAAGTAGTGTTAGGTTTAGTATCGTTGTAAGTAAAGTTTAATTTTGATATCTTTTGTTTCTGTTAAGATATAACTAATCGTACTTTACTTTCTGGTCGACCCTCGTAATACTGACAGCGAAACTGAATACTTGTACGTTTAGACTTGAAATGAATCTGGAAGATGAAATGACTGCACTTTTCAATATTTTCTTCTTTACTTAAACACCTCACACCCTTAGCTAATGACTTGAACTCTACCAATACATCGTCGTCGGGTCGCCAGTAGGTAAGTAGTAACGAATAAGTAGGAACGATAGTTGTTTGGGAGAGTTTATTTACTAATGATCAGTGATTGAAAGGTTCGATGTAGTTAACATGGTTAACAAATTTAGCTGCTAGAGTAAATTTGAATGAGACAAATAATGATGCTCCGGGAATAATCAATGGATAACATTTAGTATCTGCAAAACCTGGAAGGCCAAGCTCAGCCCAGCCAATACTGTGTTCCAAGCAGAAATGCTAGCCCTCAAAGCAGCCATCGAGTGGGCCAACACTGCAAACGAAGATGTCAACATCTGGAGCGACAGCGAGTCTAGCCTCCAAGCTCTTAAATCCTTTAATGTAAAGAGCAAAATCACTCAAGAGGCACAAATGACCCTTCTGGAAAATGCCAGAATCAGGCTCGGCTGGGTTAAAGCACACATAGGCATAAAAGGCAATGAAATAGCAGATACCCTTGCGAAGGAGGCAACCACGGATGGAATTCCAGCCAGCCTTCCATTCCCAAAAAGTTTCCTAAAGAAACAACTTCTACAGCTCTGACTCTCGCGTTGGCAAGCTGAGTGAAATAATGGTGAGACTGGCAGATCGGTTTACAACATTATACCGAAAATATCCAACAAACAGCTGCACTGGTCCAGAGAATGCATCCAATTCGCCACTGGCCATGGGCCTTTCCCCAGCTACCTCAAGGTATTCGGTCTCCCCTCTACAGACTACTGCGGATGTGGGAAAATAGGAAATCCCCTTCACTACGCAACGAGATGCCCACTTACTTTATCTTATCACTACAAGGAACCAAGCCCACAATTCATAGTCCATTGGTGGAAGAGCGCCCTATCCAGAAAACTCTCAAGACGAATTATAGATCGTTTAATCACATTCCTGGCGACGAACGAAGACCTAATTAAAAGCCAAAATACAACACCGTCACATTATCCTGCCTAGAAATAGTTACTTCCAAAGATTCAACTCCTAGAACCAGAAGTTGGAAGAATTCCCAGTTGAGCAGCAGAGCACACTAGCTTAAAAACGGCAACCAGACACCACCAATTCTTCCGTAATTCATTAGAAAAATTCACCCTTTTCATCACTGCCAACCCTTGAGTAACAATTCCAGCGATCCCTCAGTATAAATAACAAGACAGAACCAAAAAAAAAAACAGTCCCACGATTTTTAGGATGGTTGCGACAATTTTCATCAATATAACCGGTGGTAATATGTTACTCAATTCTTCTTTTTCGTCGCATCGAACACCACTATCAGCCCTGAATAATGGAGCTGCAACTGTATGAAAAAATGTAACTAAATGAAACATTCAACCCTTTCACTGTACTCAAATTTGATAACTCCTCTTGTAAATTTTTTATATTATACTCGGATTGTAATCCTCAATGTTTTTTTATTTTATTCTTCTTTGTTCATGTATAATTATGTTCCCTTTCAAGTGTTTTTATATCATAATGTTGTAATTTTTTTTGCTTTTGCTTTTTAATAAAGTTTCACACATACTAATCCAACCGACAGGGAGCCGTTTAGGCGCCGAGTTCTGGGGGTATGCTGTGGTGTTATGAACGGAGAATCGGTAGATAGGAACGATAGTTGTTTGGGAGAGCCTACTTACTAATAACACTGGACAACAAATTTTCAAAAAGTTCCTGCTTCCGAGATGAATATAGTCTCAGCTGAATTGGCTATGGTTTTTTGTAATGCGTACACATTGTTTAGATAAGTGTGTATATGTACATATATTATAATACATGTTAGGAATACCTTAATCTGCTTCGGACTTTAGATTTATTTTGGCATGTCTCTTGCGATAGACGTGGGGAGCATCTCTGATGAGAGTCCAACACTATCATCCAACATTGCCGTGGACCATTTCTCCTGGTACCGTTTTTCCATGGTGGCAATGTCCTGGTGAAAACGTTCGTCGTGCTCATCACTGAACTTGCCCGCAGTTATCAGGGAAGAAATTCAAGTGGGAGTCCGGAAAGTGGATCTTTAAGGACATATTGCAGCCGAAATCCTGAAATAAAGCCAACATATCCTCAACCAGATCCTTGCAGTTTTCAGCCTTGTCATTCCCTAGGAGGTTTGTTGACACTTGATAGAACGCATCCCAAACCTGTTTTTCTTTACTTCGAAAAAGTTTCTGAAACTTGGGGTCTCTGAAAAGCTGCTTAATCTGAGGTCAACAAAAACGCCTTCTTTAATTTTTGCTACACTGAGTCGAGGGAATTTTTCATGCAGGTACTTGAATGCTGGTCCGTTCTTATCCATGGCTTTTACCAAGTTTTCGACAAGGCCAAGCTTGATGTGCATAGGAGGAGTGATGATTTTATGCAGTTCTGCCAGAGTTAGTTGCTCTACATTCATTTCTCCAGGCTTAAAAGATGCTCTCTGAGTCCAATCTCTGTTGATGTAGTGCAAAGAGATTGCTCTGCTGTCCCATAGACAAAGAAAATAGCAGTACTTTGTATATCTTAGCTGAAAACCCATCAACAGAGACACTACCTTCAAGTCAGCACAGATCTGCCAGGCATACTTACTGCAGTTAATCATCTCCAAAAGCTGTTTTAGATTGTGGTAAGTCTCCTTCATGTAGACAGCATGTGCGACAGGTATGGATGGAAGCTCAATCCCGTTATTCAGCAAAACCGCCTTGAGACTCAGTTTTGAATCATCTATAAACAGCCGCCATTCATTGGGCTCATGTGCAATGCGGAGTTCTTTTAGTAGGCCATCAATGTCGGAGCAGAACACAAGTTTTTCTTCTTTTTTAAAGAGCAGATGACGAAAACATTTCGTAAGCATGTATTTATCTTGCTAAATTCCATTATAATAACGATATATATATATATATATATATATATATATATATATATATATATATAGGATAAATTATTTAAATATAATAATAATATTCAATAATTAAATAATATAGTAAATATAATAAAATATATAATATAATACATATATTAAATTATATTAGAGCACCTTTATAACACAAAAAGCGTAAATACCTCTGCAACGAGAGCCAATCAGCTTTTTTCAATGTGATATTCATGTTCAACACGTTAAATTCATTCAGGATTGGGTACTTTCACCTAAGAAGCAATTTCATTGTTGCCCAGTGTAATCAGTGATTGTAAGGTCCTATTTAGTTAACATGGTTAACAAATTTCGCTGCTAGAGTAAATTTGAATGAGACAAATAATGATGCTCCGGGCATAACCAATGGA
>BGPR01000012.1:4540417-4576473 GCA_013235015.1 Araneus ventricosus
TAAATTTGAATGAGACAAATAATGATGCTCCGGGCATAACCAATGGATAACATTTAATATCTGAGTGGAGAATCGATAGATAGGAATGATAGTTGTTTGGGAGAGCTTACTTACTAATAATCAGTGTTTGAAAGGTCCGATTTAATTAACATGGTTGCCAAATTTAGCTGTTAGAGTAAATTTAAATGAGACAAACAATGATGCTTCGGGCATAACCAATGGATAACATTTAATATCTGAGTGGAGAATCTTGCAATGAAATATGTTCGATGCAAACAAAAACATTATAATGAAAGTTATTTACACTCAAGTAATAAGTAGTAGTGGTATAATACAATAACTTTGGTATTCAGATCAATTTAAGAAAAGAAATTCATTTAGCTTATTGAATGACATTATTTTTTTGTTAATTAATTAAATTAATTAATAATTAATTACCAAGTCAGGACACTTCGTTATGGTTTTAGATAAGAAACTGGAACATCCAGGTTTTTGTTTCATCGAAAAATTGCGAGAAATTACGCCAACCTTAAAAAATGCAGTTAAAAATTGATGAATTTGGTGGAAAGTACATTCCCACGGCGTTATAAATGGTTAACTAAACCAATCCATAGAACGTCGAAGCAGATCGAATTCAATTAGAATAGAACTGGTTAATTAATTTTTTTCTTAATATTATACTAGAATTTTTTATATTAAAAAAATTTAAAAGCTCACTTTTAAAATAAAACATTTGTGTGGCAAAATACTCATTATTGATTTTTTTCTCTCATGAATCTGTATGATTGAAACGCTATATTTTAAACATCTAAACTGCACAAAGTGTTCTGCATGCATAGAAACACTTTATTCATACTTTAGAATGCCGGGATTTTATTTTTTAGAAATCATTGTTGAAAGAAAACCAAATATATTGTGGCATTAGTAAATAATAATATTATAAAAAATAACATTTCTTAAAAATAACGATATAATATTTTAAAAAAGAAAATAATAAAATAATTTGTCCGGCGCCAGCATTTGTGAAAAAAAAAAGAAGTAGAATGGCAACGCCACAGTTTGTTTTGCGAACGTCACCTGGCAAAGGTAAAAAAGAGTTTTGAGAATTCTATGTATTAACTAGAGAAAGTTTTGTTGTAAATAGACTATAAATATTTCATATTTAAAAATTATGAAATATTTATAATCTATTTACAACAAATGTTATGCTTGTTATGTAAGTCGAGAATAAATATGTTTGGAACGAAAGAGTCAATCTAATACAGTAAAGCTCCGTTTATACGTGTCTCATTTATACGTCGTTTCATCACAGTCCCAATTCATTCCTATTCATTATCATGATAAAACACTTCGATTTGTACGACACAAAGATTCAATTATACGTCGTTTTCACATTTTTTAAAATTCGCAAATTTTGCCTCAGTCATTATTTCTTCTATTATTTTAAGATTTTTTATATTAAAGCTTTTTTAAGATTTTTAAGTAAACGCCTATCTGTATGCACATAAATCTAGGAAATAAGAAATGTGCAATTAATACAGAATATCCAATAAAGGTACCATTTTACTCACTTTTATAATAACTGCTTAATTTTAAAATTTAATTGTTGAATTCAATACTAAGATGTAATGTACTAGTACAATCTTTAAAATCACCCATCATGGTATCATGGACGGGTGTAAATTGCATTTTCTTTCGAGAGATTTCCCGTCAAATTTAATGTGTTTAAATAGATACATGTGCGAGAGAAATGTTTAACATTGATTGAAAACAAATAAAATAAACATGTGTTTTATGACAGGAAATATTTTTTTATTTACATATTTCTTTATTCAAAAAACCTATTGGTAAACAACAATCCATGTGAAGAATTTTTCGTTGTTTAGCAATTTTATTATAATTCAATAACCATGAAATGCTCGAGAAATATTGATTATAGAGAGTTAACTTTTATATCAATCGATAAAAATTTTTATTTCACTATTTTAGAGCTATTAAATTTGAAATTAGAACTGCAATTACTCTTTTAAATTTAAAATTACTGAAATTTAGGTTCTCTAACAATGAAATAATGCTGTTTAACGTCTCACAGTGCTATGGCGCGAGTTTTATTGTTGGTGACATCAAAGCGTTACCGAGAGACAGATCTGGGCTATTAATTAGTAATATTAGTAATTATTACTTTTAAATGAATTTCCATTAGTAGCATTAAATTTGTAACAATCAAAGTTTATTAAGATTTCGATTAAACATCTTTTCATTTATACATCAGTCCCTTGAAAGACATATTAAGGTGTTTTACCGTATTTCAGAGTACAGTACAATATATTACACAAATGTTCATTTCTTAAAAATATTTAAACCGATGTTTTACAGACGTTTATCTGAGAGTAAACATCTTCATTTTCAAGCTGTTAAAAATTCTGATATAAAATTAGATTTTTCTTTTCTGTAGTTAATTTCGAACTTTTAAATTCATTTTTTGTACCTATTCTATCGTTTTTACATTTGCAATTTAAATAATGCAAGCACATTTTTCTTTTTTTATCATGTACACACTAATGCTGCTTAGTAGAAAAATATCAAAAATGTGATATGAAAAGAAAACAAACAAAATAAAGGCATTAGAACCCTCTCATTTGAGAAATTAACCCGTTTACAAGGTTTCTAGACGCCGTATTTGAAGAAGAAAATATTTTCTTTTATCTGAAATTTTATGTGCTGCAAATTAATTAAAATTACTGCAAATTACTTTTATTCTCCTATTACGTAGAGGTAAATATAATTACGTAATATTTTAACACAGGAATTTTCCCTTTCATTACTCTGTCCTTTATCTAATGAAATTTTATATCTGAAAAAGCCCAAATAGATTTTAGCTTAATGTACATGTTGTAAATCTTTGCAGGGTAAGTTTTTAAAAGTTATTATATACGATTGCTATTTTTTATCCTTTGTTTTGCGTGTTCTGAAAAAAGTTGGTAAAGAACATTTCATGTTTTTACGAGTTTATGAAATTTAATGTAAGCAAGAATTAGATATCACGGAAAAAATTAATTAAAACTTTAACATAGACAAATGATGAAAAAAGAAATGTTCCGTGATTCTACAACAGGTTTATTATACTAGAAAAAAAATTCAAAACATTGACACGATTTCGAAAGGATATTTGCTTCTGGTGAGTCATTTAATATAATTTAATTGGGCCTTTTTTATATCAAGATAATTATTAAAGTAAACAGAGTACTTACAATAAACTAATCAATTTGTTGATCTCTTTATCTAGTTTTCATGCCATAGTGTGGCTTTAAAATTAGTAATGGCTTTTAAAAAAATTCTTTTAAATCGGTTTTTATAATGTTATTAGTTTACCTTAAGAATATATATGTGATAATGAACAACATCTGCATGTAAAATATCGTTATTTACATCTGTTGAAAATAAAAGTCGTTTTTATGAGGACGGTGTTGATGAAGTTAATTATTTGAAGCATTCTATTAAACATATAAATTACAAAACAATAACAAAAAACGTTGATCTGCTTTAAATAATGTTCCGTTATGTGCATGGTTAAATCGTTAAGACGAAAAAGAAACATGCTGTTGACAAGAATTTTTTAAAAATTTTTTTCTACGATACTCCAGAAAGGTTTAATTGTTATTCTGAAGTTAAAAGATTACTTTTATTATTACTATTTTTTATTCTAAAAATACGAAAATACTTATAAACAACCATGCACTACTTGACGATATAATTTCACAATAATAAGTTTTCATATAAACAATCATGCACTGCTTGACGATATAATTTCACAATAATAAGTTTTCATTTATTAAACCTTAAATGCCCGATTTTTTTAAAAGAAGATTTTTTTGACTTTCATTTCTTCAATTAAACATGGGAAAATACTTAAAAAATCTTATTTTGTTTTAAGTATGGTTTACGGCTAAAAAACAATTTGGTTTCCAATCAACATCACGGTTTTAATTGAAAAAATCTCCTTGATAAAATTCTACAACATTAAACACAGATGAATTTTAAGAACTAATAATATGGACAAGGAATTCCCTTCAACATCATAGAATAAATTATGGTATATTCTCAAGAGTGCAAACAACGCAAAAAAGATGCAGCCGTAAATGTAAAACATAAATTTATTTTTATTTTTTCATCACTGCTCAGGCTACCATCTGTATGCTGTAAACGGAGTTCATAACATTTTCAGTATGTATTCTATTGGTAGAAACAGGCATTAGAGCTTCAGCCTTAATCTCAAGATTTTAGAACACAAAATTGGGGATGTTGCTTAAAGACAGCATTGTGCATTTAAGAGTTAAACAATGTAAGAAGTCATTGGTAGAGTCAACTTGACTCTAAAACCTTACGATTGAGTCTGATCTCCTCCTTGGTACTAAACGAATGAAAGAAGTCATTAGTAAAAATTCGCAAATTTTTTTGGTAAAAAATAATCACTAAACTAAATTTTCTACATGAAAGTGAAACTAAATAAAAATTGATCATGAAATTTCAGAAATTGTAAAACTTCGACAGACTATTTTTTTCATTTTTTTAAGATACCGGATATATTATGAAAGAATGCTCATACATCTATCTTCCTTACTATATTTATTCTTTATCTTTATATGTTTTCTATTTATATCTTCGGTTGTCTTCTTTTGGTAACATTATGCTTTCGTTTCCGTTTTCTTTTTATATTTAATATAACTTCAAGAAAAACAGTGGCCTTGTTATAGAACAATATTTCCCAACGTGGGGCCCACGCTCCACAGGGGGGGGATTTGATTGCTAAAGTGGGCAATTGAAAAATAGACTCGTCCAGAGTTTAAAAGCTGTTTGCTTTGTTAAAAGCTTCCTGTTTAATGTGATTTAACTAGTTTATATAAATTGTCAGATCGAAACGGCAAATTTTTTTAGAATCTACTCGCTGAATAATTTTCAAAAATATACATAAAAAGTTTTTAATTCTCGCAACCGTTTTTTAAAAGGATGAACTTACGAAAATTTATTATTATTAAAATTATTTCGTATTGCAATTTTAGTTCTCATTTATGTTTTGAAAATTTACTTATTGTGTTCCTCAACAATTTCCTAGTGATTTCTTCCTAAAATCTATAATTTAACTTTCTTCTGTTAAGAATTTAATTTTTGAATTTCAAAAATTATGTATATGTTACATGGGGACATAAGAATTTTCAAAAGGCTTGGGTGGGGTATGGCAGGAAAAAGATTGGGTAATGCTATTATTGAGTCACAGCCTTATAACGGAGGTTTGCTACTTCTAAGAAAATTTGGTATTTTTTCACTGAGAAAGGATTTTCAAAATTTAATTAGATTTTTAATTGATTCAAGGTTTATCGGAATTTTTATGCCTTTCCTTTGGAGCATATTATCGCACAAAATCAAATTTCACACCACTCTGAAATATAAAAATATATATTTTCAGAAGTACCAATTTTATTTCCGTATAAAGTTTTCTCTAATTTCAATAAATTCTTCAAAATTAATTTTACATACTACTTGCACGAATTCCTTTTATTGCTGTAATGAAACTCGAACCAATTGTGTTGTTTCATCAAATCTTTCATTCGCGTATTTTTGCGGGTGTTAACGTTATGAAAAGAAAAAATAACCTTTCTTTGGACATTAATTCCAAAGCAGAATATTCAATTTCGCCTTTATTAACTTGATACTTATTGGCATTCTTTCTGTAAACTGCATAATATTCGCTACACACAGAATGGAACGCAAATTAATGTTTGAGGTCGGTTTCCATTGGCTCTCGGTGTCACCTGACTTGGTATGCTTCTAAATGATGTCAAGCAGTTTAACCTAAGTTTTTTAAATAAATATTTGATATATTTGGCTCAAATAATGACTCTTTGAAACTGAAACATCAAGAGCGTTTAATAGAAATTATAAAAATATATTTTACAAAAGAAAAAAAAACAGTTTCGCATTAAATTTACAGAAGCCAGAAAGTCCACTTACGAATGTAGTAGCAGACAGAATAATAATTTTTAAAATCCTGCCTTAGCGTGGTGCTATGATGTCATTTAGAAGTATATAAGTCACGTGACGCTGAAAGTCAATGAAAAGCAACTTCATTTACTACCATAGTAGGATCCGAAATATGCAAATGAAACGGCTGATGCATTCAAGTCAGGCGAAGACAAGACAGATGAATCAAGTCTTATCACACGTGTCAAGTCTTATATCACATTATCATGCTACGATGTTTCGAACTAGAGGTTCGAATTTCCTTTAATTTTTGTCTTTTAGTAAGACCTCTGCTAGGACGATACGGAGGCAGGTCTGTTGCTTTTGTAAATCTTCTTTCGTACCACAAACAAAATTATTCAATGTTGGTGAAAAGCGGAAACTGTAAACTATTTTTCTTTGATTTTGTCTGGTCATTCTGTGTAGAATTTCTTTTCCAAGTTCGTTTTTAACAAGCAAAGATTCCAAAAACTAGTCTTAAGAAAATGTCCACATTCTTAACATCTATTGGGTTGAGTAATAATTCGTGAGTGCTTTTCAAATTTAGCAGAAATAAAACACATTTTCAAAATGTTTTATAATATTTGAAAGAGAATTTAAAACTCTATGGGACTGTGCATTTTGATTTGTTTCATTCGATTGATTTTTATGTATTAATTCATAATAATGTAATGCATATCTGTAATGTCGCATCCCGTAATGTTAAGATTATGGTTGGAAAAAGACATTAACAGAGGTTCTTACTAGCTATCGGGGGAGGTCAACCCAATGAATCCCGACCTTTGCGACAAACTTGGCGACTCTGGCAACAAAATGAAGGTTCTCGAAGATGATTGAATTTTGGTCCTATCTCTATTAGGAACGGAGATATAGAGAATTCACTTGATGATTCTATGTGATGTCAATTCCTGTCGGAAAAGGTGTAAAAACCCGTAGGTGCTGAGACGAGTTAACGTCTTTGGAGTGTGTTTTAACGTCTCTGAATCTTTTTGGAGTCTTGTTCGTGTTGCGAGTTGGGCAACCATTAGACGCTGAGCGCTGTTGTTCGTGCTATTACTGTTATTATTAGTGATTTAATGTCTGCTTGTTTTGCTAATTTGTACAATTGCTGTTCTTTTCGTGATGATGGTGCTTCAAATTCCAAGAATATTCGTTAAATAAAGCGTCATTCTCTATTATCCTACCTGTTAGACTGTTTTTACCATGAATTCTCCTGACGATTTTCGCAACAATAATTTCTTATCATTAAAATGTAAGGTCAAGAGGACAAAACTGAGCATTTTTGACACCATTTGCTTTCTGAATTAGTCAAAGTGTTAAGACATCCGAAGTCACTCGTAAGATTTATGCTGTGTGTGGAAAAGAAGAAATGCCTCCAAATACTCTCCGCCTTTTGTTTGTGAGCTTCCAAAAACACCCGTCAAAGATGAAGAACGCTTGAACAAACTTCTTGGTTAAACGACTAGAAAATTTAAAAAATAAATATATTTATTGAATGCTCATGAATTGTTACTCCACCGGATAAAACAAAAATGAAAGAAGGAGAAAAATGTGTGTAAAAATTTATGGACAAATTATTCAAATCGAAGATTAAGAAATCTGTGCTGTTAGAAAAAAATTCTATTTTCTACAATTTTGATTGTTCTTAAAATTAATTTACCTATTATCCTTCTAGAATTATCTTGACTGGCATGCGACTATGTATGGAAGCACAAGATAATTGTGCTTTTTTGAATTTCACACTTTATGAGTATTTTTATTATATTACAGATGAAATTCAATGACGGAAACTTAATTTGAATATTCATTTATTTCTAAAGTTGGAAACTTAAAATAGCTTATTTATTCCTAGAGTTTTAATTTATTGAATCAACCATCATTTTTTGAATAATCTTTTCATATCTCGAATGCATTTCTGATACGAATATAAAGAAAAGAAACTGTATCTTTTGAAATTTCAATTTAGCTGGAAAGCTCTGAAGAAAGACTAGATAAATTAAATCTAGAGCATCATCGTCAAGACGTAATTTCACGAAGCTATTGATTTAAATGTTTCATTCTGATACAAAATATAACCTGAAAACTAATTAAATTTTTTTGAAGTTTTCTTTTAATGTGCAATGAAAAGCAAAGGCTCTTCAGTTGCTTAACATACTTAATTAAAATTTATTTTCCAGTAATGAAATGCAGAAGAAAGACGCATGAAGAAAAAAATATTTTAAGCCGTTTCATTCATATTATAATTTAAAAGTGATTTTAATTGAAAAGATCACGTTCTAATTCTTAAATCTTTAGTATCTTAATACTTTCATATTATACAAAGTAATTAACAAAATAAATTCCTCATACTTAAAAGAATGAAGTACGAAAATGTGTTCACTAGTAACTAAAAAAATGCCAGTGATTGCAAATTTTTTTTTAATGATCTATAAATTCATCATACTTGAAAGAAGGAAGTACGAAAATATGTTCACTAGTAACTAAAGAAATGCCAATGCTTGCAATTTTTTTTGAATGATCTATAAATTCCTCATACTTGAACGAAGGAAATCCGAAAATGTGTTCAATAGTAACACAAAAATGCCAATGATTGCAATTTTTTCTGAATGATCTATAAATTCATAATACTTGAAAGAAGGAAGTACGAAAATGCGTTCACTAGTAACTAAAAAATGCCAATGATTGCAATTTTTTCTGAATGATCTATAAATTCCTCATACTTGAACGAAGGAAGTACGAAAATGTGTTCACTAGTAACTAAAGAAATGCCAATGATTGCAAAATTTTTTTGAATGATCTCTATAATGTAGTTTAGTCATATTAACGTTCCGTTTTAAAGCAACACGAGGGCTATTTTGGGAGGGATTTCGTTATTTTAAACCACGATCAGATGACGAGGACGACACCTCTTCTATCTCTATATAATGCAAAACGCACCATTCTTAGTGACTAGAAGATGTGTGCCCGACTAGACGGCTGTTATCCTGCCAACAATATCTCAGATCTGATAGTCACAGATTTACTAACGAACAGTTTGAGTAGTAAATCTCATGAACATTGGCAAAGTATTTAACATATAAAAAAAATTTAATTTGCAGTACACTTTATATACATAGTAACATTAAAAGTTGAGAATAAAGAAACGGAATTATTTCACTAAAAAACTTCATTACAAAAAATATTCTTTGTGAAACATCTGTTGTCGTTTAACAATAGTCCTTGTTGCGTGGAGTTTTTCATTCGAACTTAACCTGGTTGGTAATCCGTCATCTTGATAACGCAACATAAAGAGTCAGCATTAATAAAAAAAAGAAGTGAAACTGCTGAACTCAGCTCATTGACCTTTTCTACAATCCAGCATGAATAAGTAACGGTTAGATGAAGTGAAATTTACTATCCTATAAGTAACGCCGATATATCCATGAATTTATACATAAAATATGGCGACGGGTGTAAGGATCAATAGCACAGTTGTAAAAACACTGCACTTCAAACCCGACGTTGCGGGTTGGTTCCTCGCTTAATTTAATTTTGTCCAAAAAAGCCTGTCTGAGTTGTTTGTCTCAAAAAATTGAAAATCCGAATTTTGCGTCCTATAATGACGCAGACTAAAAGGACGGGGATATTTCTAACTCCACACTGCGTTACAGACATCTCTGGGTTTTTATTCTTAGTGATTTTTACTTTATCGTATATATATATTTTTGTATATTGACAATATTTCAAAATATTGTAATCTTTAAAAATTCAACCTCGAGAATTTGATTAATTTCCATGTTTTAGACTGCACGAATCCGAAAAACCATTTTTGGAATTGCAACTATCCGCCTGTCTGTGAACTCAATTGTTCAAAAACGCAATCGAACAAGCTAGTTAAACGAAATTTGGTATGCGGTCTTAGCAACAAGGCTGTAGATTTCTATCAAATTTTGGTCGAAATCCGCGAACTGGAAGTCTGTCTATTCGTCCGTTTGGGCGCATGTGGAAACAATGACTAAAAATCGCAAAGAGCTGGAAGAATGAAATTTAGGTCGTGGTTCTATTATCCGAATTGTATATTTGTTGCAAATGTTGGACACATTTGATCAAAGGGAAGATGTCCAAAATGCATACAGTAAAACCTGCTCATAACGATAATTTAGGGACCTAAAAATATTGTTATAGTCAGGTTACCGTTATAGACAGTTTGATCATGCAATTTATATGTGCGTGTGCATGTACTAATATATTTACCAATTTTATTTCACTTATTCATTCATCTTACAACTATTCGCTGATATAAAACTGTATTACGAGTTTATAAACTTTAATTTTATTAAAAAGCTTCAAAGTGAAAATTTTAGTTAAAAATTTTGCTAACAATAAAAGTATGGATAAAAGGGAGATGTAAGCATAATTTTATTTTATAATAAAGCCAATGTTTTACGCAATGTCTTCAAATTCCAACGTTTAGGGAGATTTATTCTTTAAAACATTAAAGACGAACTTCAAGGAACGACAGAAATTGAGAATGAATAAGCTCGACAGTAGCAGGACAGAAACAACAAGTATCTGTGCACATTTCATTCACTATCAACCCCCTTCCCCGTTCTACCCTGCTACAACAAATTTCTGTTTATACTCTCACTCCTTGATTTCGCTGTTATCTCGCATTGGGCCATGGGGTGTCGCTTTCCAAGGAAAAAAAAGAAGTCGAGATTGTACTGCACCAGCTTTCTTAAGAGGTAAAATTATCTTTATAGACGGGTGCATACAAAAAGTAGACGTTTGCAGGCAGATTGAAAATACATTGGGCAAATAGGAATTTCGCCAAGGCCGAAAAAAGATCGTTATAGACAGAACGCCGCCCCATGCCCCCGTGCCTGATGCCATTACGGCAACCGAACCGGTTGAATGGACATTGGACGATATCGTTATAGACAGAACGCCGCTCCATGTCCCCGTGCCTGATGCCATTACAGCAACTGTATCGGTATCGTTATACACAGGCTTCACTATACTCGCTTTTCTTCACTTTGGTCAGAAGCATAAAGCGCGTCATACTGTGTTTGCATATGACAGAAGTGGGAAAACCGTTTTGCACTGAAAGGCCTCATGAAATTCGGCAATAGGGAAAAAAGCCGCACGAGCAGATCTTAAAGATTATTGTTCTGTATTTATTACTAGCTGTTACCCGCGACTTCGTGCGCGAAGAATTTAAATTATTATTTTTTTAATTCACGAATGTAAATGTTTGTTGCATTTTTAAAGGGGAAAGTAAAAGTTCTCACAGTTGATAATACTTAATTGGACGGCTGACAGGAGTATACTGTACATGTATGCTGATATAGTTATGTGCATTGTTTATCTATGATAATACACTTTTGTATATCACATTATTTGCACAAATGTAGAGGTTGTGTGGGCTGGACACACGTGAACACGCCACATATAGTTAGTTGCCCATGCGAAAAATATGGTTTTTCCAAATATACGCCTGCCACTTTCAGTGTCTGGCCTTGAGCCTGGCAATGATATTTTTAAAGGGATTTGTTACCTTTTGAACTGAGATGATAAATCCTTCGGTATTATCGGAGGGAGTGAAATTAAAACACTCTCTCTTCTCCCTATATCAGTCATAACAGTAGCTTTCATGACGTTTGGACCTAGGTGTGTAATTTGTAACCGTGTGCCATTGCGCAGTCTCGGTATATCGAGGTTACGTATTAGTAATACTGGAACACCGACTATCAATCTCGGCTTGTCGGAAGGTGCCCCTGACAATTCTAAGATGTTGAAGAGCTCTACAGGATATGATGTTCCTTGTTAATGCCCATTACCGTATCTACAGATGGATATTCTGTAATACCTCACTGTGAAAGTTAAACAAAACATCGAGAGAATAATTCTCTAACGTCATTGGATCAATGTGTAACGTTATTAAAAGCTGTAAATGCTACGACAACAGGAAACCGGAAGTGTGAAGTCTCCGTTGTTGTTTATGGTCAAAGAAAACAATAATTTCTTATATTAACTTTAACACTGGCAAAAGCCCGCGCGCGAAACAGTAATTTGGCTTGAATTTATTTCTATAAGAATAAAAAGTATTGTTAGAAATTACGTTACAAAAATATTTTTAAACCTTAATAACAATCAGAGAAAACATTTCATCGCAATGGAATTAATAGAATTGAAAAGATCATTTTCTGGTCTTTAAAATGGCATAATAATAATTGTTGTCTAATAAATATTTCAGAAGTTTTTGGCAAAAAACTTCTAAGCATTAGACTTAAAAGCGGCTAATATTCTTTATTTATTTAAATATCTTAAGAACTAATTAACTCTGAAAGTTAAAAATAGCACCTTTGACCACTTAGAAATATGCTCTAGAATGTCCTGTGCAAATTTCATGTCGCTACCGTTCACCGTTTAGGAGGAATTCTTGAGACCGACCGACCGACCGACAGACAGACAGATACATGCAATTTTCGCCTTAATTTATGGATATTTATAAACATAAGCAAAATTTTCAGAAATAAAAGTAAATTAGTTCAAAGTCTAATCGTTGTGTAGCAACGAAGTAGCTATAAATTTGCGTTATTTCAAAATCGTCTGCACGTTTTTAAAAATTATTAAACTTTAAAAAATTAATAAGAATTGAAGTAAAAATGTCACAGAAAAAAATTGGTATTATTGAAAAGGTAAAATTTTGAACTTTAAGCTGGTATAAAAATGATTTTTATGGGACAATTTGTTCCGAAGTTACAGCGGAAAAAAGGATCACGTGATAGTTGATTTTAAAAATAATTTATTCCACATGTTTTCGCATTCCTGAAGGATCACGTGACCGTTGATTGAAAAATAAAATAATCTTAATCGCGAATCGCGGAGTCAATAGGCTTTCTTTGTTATTTAATTTTAATCTGTAGTCAAAAATAATTAATTTAACGTGATTTCACCTAGCCTATGTCCGTTCTTGGGTTTCAAGCTATAACTCTGCCAATTTTCATCCAAATCGGTTTTGTAGTTTGGCCGTGAAAGCGTAACAAACAGACAGACAGACACACTTTCGCATTTATTATATTATTAAGGATTATCACAGACATGTATACTATTTCAATGCAAATTTTAAATAACCGGTAAGGCCGCATGAAAAACTGAAAAAGGCCACATGCAGCCTTAAAGCCCCAGGTTCCCCACCAATGGTATATGAGAAAGTAGAGGGGAGAACAGTCCCACTGGTTTAACGCCTTGCCACACGATTTTATTTAACCTCCTAATTAGATGCCACCACCCAGTTGGGATATTTTTTATTATTTCGATCCTTTTATAATGGGAACTGATACTTGAGACATTTAAGCGTGATCAGGTGATTTTTGTATTTAAATTTAATTATTACGTTGACTTAATTACGGATTTAAGTAGTATACTGGCACAAAAGAGCCGAACATATGACATGCGATGCCGACCAAGATGGGTTTAAAGGTCTATTCTATGTTCGCAGTAAAAATTTAAACCTTAAGGCGAATTCCTTTAATATTTGCGAAAATTTGAAGACGAAAGTTGTCTAAACATCGTCTACTTACCCAGAAATCTATATTTTCAATAACGAGTTTCTATCATTTTTGCTAGCATGTTGCACGAGTATTCTTATTAGAAGATTCTTTGAATTTTATTAGATTAGATATCTTTTTTAAATAACTTAATGGATTATATATTTCTTTAATTATTAGAAGAACATTCAGGGGAAGCAGGCCAACATTTGAGTTTTCGCTTGGTGGGAAACGAAACTAATTTCTGACAACTAGAGCAATCGCAGCGAGCAATCTATATATTTAAAATAATTTCACAAAACCTTCAGACAGTTCCCTAGCTACAACTGCTGGGTCGATTTCAACAATTTTTCTTTCATATGAGAACTTATGACGTCTAGATATGTCATTAATAACTGCCTGCCACTCACCATCCTTCTTTTCGAGAGAAATAAGAAAGGCGCTTACTCCACTGTACAATTTCTATGGGGAAAAACCTTCCGACAGTCCACCAGCCCGATAACAGGACCGATTTCGAGAATTATTATTTCATACGAAAGCTTATGACGTCTAGATATGTCATTAATGACCGCCTGTCACTCATTATTCTCCTTTTCGAGAGAAATAAAAAAAAAGCACTACTCCACTTCACATTCTCTATGGAGGAAAACCATGACGGAGTCTCCCAGCCCCTACCACTGGACCGATTTTAACAATTTTTATTTCATATGGAAGCTCATGAACCCTAGATATGTCATCAATAATCCCCTGCCACTCCCCACTCTCCATTTTGATATATATCGCAAAATAAAATTTTAGCAGAGTCCCTCAGCCTCTACAACCGCCAATTTGCCAATTTATTTCGCCAAGTCGCAAGGATAGCCACTGGTCATTAATAATACGGGAGAACAACTGGTCACTGAATGTGAATGATTCACTATTATATCACACACTGGTCGATCGGTTTTTGAATAGCTATCAATTTCTTCCTTTCATTCAAATTCCTCATTTGTTCCTTACCTTAACCACTGGGCCCCTGGTGGCAGCATTTGATATTTTTGTATCTAAAGTATACCTTTATACTCTAGAAAAGATACTTTTTGTATCGAAATTATCTTCTGAATGTTCAAATTATTTCATAACTATGTGAAATGTCCTCCAGTGGATAAGAACTCAAACCAGATTTCGCAATCTAAAATGAAATCTGAATGCTTTTGAAACCTGAGTGCTCATTGGTTTAACAGAATTAAAATATTTCTCCGAAAGGCCGAACTCTACAAATTCCATTCCGTAGCTTTCGACAATGAAATACCACAGGAAGTGGAGAGGGATAATAGTTAAGAGTGGCAAAGCTGATCTCTGAAGATAGATAAAACCAACTAAAAGATAATGGCATCAACTCTTCCATACTTATTATAAACTAGAAAATTATCCGTCATGGTATGACGGCTGCAAATTGCCTCTTCATTCGAGAGATTTCAAGTCAAATTTGACGTGTTTTAATAGATATATATGCGAGAGAAATGCTTAACTTTGATTGAAAACAAATAAAATAAACATAAGTTTTATGACAGCTTGTGACGGAGTTTCGGCTTCTATGCGTCTTCTATAAGCGGCTGCATCTACTGCACGAATCCTGTCCAGCGATTCCTGGCTTTGCCTCGCTAACCATCTTGCTTACTTTTCCTTTGTCATCCGCCGTCTTTTTGCGATGGCTTCTTTGTCGGTATTCATCGTAAAAAATATAGTAAACTAATTCATAATTTTAACGTATTAAATTATAGTAAAAATATATACAAAATATGCACATAATAATTCAATAACCATGAAATTCTCAGCTTGTCGAACATAAGTCGAAAGTTAAAATTGCAAAGGAATTCTTTATCGAAATTCTCATCAAAACAAAGCCCTTCTCTGGTTGCCAAACGTTGAACAAAAAATATTATCAAATTACATCATCACGATTGCAATAAATAATCAGATGCATCGTGGCGTCCAAACTATATCACGCGCATGATATACCACTGACGTAATTTACTACTTTCTATTAAAAAAACGGAAATTAATTTGAAATATATGATTAATATAATTTAAAATTTCTCGGGAACTATTGACAATAGCGAGATAAATTTTATATCAATCGATAGAAAATTTTATTTCACTATTTTAGAGCTGTTAAATTTGAAATTTGAACGACAATTACTCTTTTAAATTTAAAATTACTGAAATTTAGGTTCTCTAACAATGAAATAATGCTGTTTAACGTCTCGCAGTGCTATGTCGCGAATTTTAATTTTTGTGACGTCAGAGCGTTACCGGATCAGTGAGAGACAGATCTGGTCTACTATATTAGTAATGACAAGTGAATTATCCTGTTAGATAAACGCTACAGTGACTTAGACAGTTGGGATTACGATTATAATTTCACTAAATCCTGACCGGTGAACGGTTACATTTATATGAACCTCATCGGTACTAACTTTCTTTTTGCCGCAGTATACCCCGAACTCGGAACCGTGAAGATTCCCAGTCAGTTGAATAGGTACCCGCAGAAAGATATATTGAAAACCAAAAAGGAAAAAAAATTACAAATTCAAGGAGATATCTCAAAAAAAAACAAAAAAACTACTAAATACAAAGTTCCTTGATTATAAGATATGAACTATATGCTAATACTAGAGATTTACTGAATCAAGTAAAATGTTATATTATAACATTTTTATTCATTTTTTATTCACAATTTTACAGTCTATATTATTTACATATGTTTTTAAGAACTGGTACTAAGACTGATTTGTTCAAGAAATTTCTTCAGCATTATAAACTATATTAAAATAGCTATTGACGCTATCGATCAGAAAGATATAATGATATTCTCAATTATTTGTTGACTAAAACTGTTTTCGAAATTTAATAAAATTGAAAATGAAATTAGCTCAAGATTGATCAAAGCTCATCTAAATTAATTTAATAATAAAAAATGGAAAACACTGAATATCAGTTCTCCAAAGTTTTTATGCCAACATATTTTTGGCATCCTAAAGCTTAAGCTTCTTTAATAAAATTAAGAATTCAAAGCAGAAAGTCTCAAAAATGCAATTTTAGATCCAAAATATTTTGTAATGTAAGCATCGTGACAGATACTATCGTACAAATGTGAAATAAGTATATTCGTACTTTTAATTAAAATTTACAACCGAAAGACACTTGCATCAAATTTGACTTCCAAAATAATTTCTCTTTTTAGCAAAAGATTGAAACAGAGCTTAAAACTCGGTTTAGAGAAAACGATATTTACAAACCAATGCATAGCAATTCCCGAAAGATTAATCTGGATCTATGAAACGCCTTCAAAATTAAATTGTTCCATTACACGAGCATTAAATTTGATTTTGAATTAAAATATAACATTTCAAAAAACATCTATATATAATATTTTCAAAATATGAAAAAACCCCAATTTTTTGAAATAATTTATATCTATGACATTTCTGTAGAATATTAAATTTCGCGAGAATCATGGAAGTTTTTGCATAAAATATTGATCGCGTCTGTAATGGTTCGAAGAAAATTGATTGTACGCTTATTTTTTTCAAAATATAAGAGATGATCCATTATAAGAACCTCACCAAGTTTTCAATATAAAAAAGAGATAGAGACGGAACAACAAATAAAAATCGTAGTGGATGCATTTTTGAAACGGAAAATAAATCTCAACATTCCCCTGCCTTAGAAATAAAAACGATCAGTTTTCGAACGTCGAACACTTTTTCGAAGTGCGATGTGAAAGCGAACAACGACAACAAAAAAAGAGCATTTTTTCCTCCAAAACAATCATTCAAAAGATGTTAGGCAGGAGTAGAATCGGAAAAATATTTATTTTTTAAAGCGACGACAAACATGTGGAACCCTCGTTCATATTTTCTTTGTTGTTTTCACGCAATTTGCAGTAGTTCGTATTTCATTGTTCTTAAAATAACATAACTTCAGAGCTTTAGCTGGATAATTTGCTATCCTGCGTATTATTCTTAAATAAAATTTTGCTTTTTCCTGCATAAACTGATGAAAATGTAGACATATTTATAGTTGTCATAAATGGAAATTAAAATTTTTAAGATGTAACTTAACATACATGCTTTTATTTATATATTAATAAGATATCACAAAAATGTTAAAATAGCTGCTGTTATAATTTCTATGAGTTGCCAGTTCATAACTCAAATATAAATTGCATAGGATCTCTTCTGACTTAAGAAAAATTAAACTCTTTTTACTGCTAAATTTAGAACGAGTCATAAGAACGATTGGGAATATTGATAAAGTAATTTTTTTCCATTCTATTTTACATCAAAAGAAATCTATCTACAACAAAATTTCCTTCTTTGACCACAGTATTAGCCATTATTACAGTAAATAACCAAGACCTGACAATTTAGTAAGCCCATCTACAGGGTGAACAAAATGTCCGTAGAAACTTTAAAAAATTCATAAAAGCCGGAAAAATAACAGAAATAAAAACTGTTTGCAGGGTTAGCATCGCTAGGTCACGGGATATTTTTTTTAAAGAAAAGTAAAAAATAACTCAAAAAACAGTCGATAGATGGAGCTGGTACAAGCGACTTCGGTTAAAATATGCAAATCAGACTGTTATAAGAATTTGCGCTCCAAATCCACAACGACAACAAGTGAACATAGATGCTGAGTGCGAAAGATAAAGCTTTGTTGGTGAAGTTGTTTTACGTAAACCAGGAATCAGCGACCATGGCTTGCTGGATTTTTGACTCTCCTGTAATGTGTTACCCCCTATGGTGGTGGTCATGTGGAACACATACTGCTGTAATAAACGATTTGGAGGCAATCTCTTCGTTATTTGCGTATCTTTTCTTTGACTAGTGCACGCCACCTATCGGCTGTTTTTCAGTTATTTTTTTCTTGTCTTAAAAAAATTTCCGTGACCTAGCATGCTAACTATGGAAACCGTTTTTTATTCCGGTCATTTTTTCGGTTTTTATGAATTTTTTAAGTTTTTACTGATTTTTTGTTCACCCTGTATTTGGAGTTAAAACTTTTGATATTTTTGACCTGTTCATAGTAGGATAATTAAGAAACTTCTTAGATTGAATACACCTGGTTGTGCCTATATTTTCGTTTGTGAAATTTTCTGTGATATATTTTGGGGACAATCAATAATCTTTTGAAGTGACCTTATTGATTTTATCATAAACTTATTTACTTGTTCAATATTAAAAATACCTTACTTTTCTGTGTGTTTACTAATAAATAAATTAATTGGCTTCCTATAACATTGGTTTCCTAAACAAATTCTGGTGGAGTTTTAATTCTTTGCTCCTTTGTGTATTTTGGTGTGCTGATTACGAATCTGAGGTTTACCACCAAAACTTTTTATTGGAATTTTAGTTATAGCGAAAAATCATGAAAAAAATGGATTTCCCCTCATATTTTTGCTTATAACTAAAAAACTATCAGTTTTTCTATATCATCATTCTATATCAAAATAATCAACGTAAAATTTCCTACAATTTAGGTCTATGTAATTTTTTTCATTACGCGTATCGTTTAGGCGGTTGAAATTTGGAGAATGTTTGACTTACCTGCTAGCACGGCTTGAACAACAACAAACCATCCTATCTGTGTGCACAAAATTATCTATCTTACTAAAGAAATTTCTGCTTAATTAATATACGTCTTCTATCGTAAAGTTCTTTGCTCAAATAAAGTTTTTATCAGTTATATTATGAATATACTAACATATGCACGAAATTTTCTCTAAGTCTCTCTACCCCTGGTATTACCCGGCTTTCGTGAAAAGGCGGATGTGAAGTTAAACAACACGGTAAATCTCGCGATTTTTTTAAATAACTTAGGACACTTCAACATAGCCCTGTTATTGTCCCCTACTCGCTCTCCATTTCATATTTCTCCCCATCTTATCAAATGCACTCGTCTGTCTGTAGTCCTGTTCCGGTGGTCAATTATTTGGTGATCCACTTGCGTCGTTGGGAATTTATTTCCGGTCTAGAATGTGACGAGACACAGTGTTCCCACGACCGATACACAATCTAAAACAGCTCGTAGGAATTGTACTGAGATCTCTGTCCGTCGATTCGTTTTCTTTCATCAATTTGTTATAATTATGACATATGTTCGTACAAAGTACAAACCAACTGCTCTAGTAATTTTCATTGGTTCACTGTTCACTGTTTTTGTAAAACCTTACGCAGTCAGATTTTAACTTGTTTCAGTCGATGGCCCAAACACTGTCTCAACTGAACAGCACTTCCGAACGTACCACAACGTGGCGGGATGGATCACTGACTGGTTTGCCTCCGAAGAAACAGATTTCTATTGGGACGGTATTGTCGAGGATCGATCGTCTTATCCATAATGAAGTATATTAATGAGAATCCATCAGAAGGTTTTAGAAGGGTCACTCGACCAAATTATATCAACAATATATATTTTATTCTTCAACAATCAACATCGCACCTTGTCGCTGGGAGTAACTCTCGTTCGCTTCTAGCGTGCTCTATAAGACAGGAAATACGTCATCAAGTTCGCCTTACACGATTGGTTGAATGGCGGAATGGTTAAGAAACGTCACTCGCTTGCGCCTCTCTGTGAGTGAACGAGAGAGAAGCACTACATTATCAACATATTAACTGGCAGATGGGCAAAATGTGCAGCTAGTAATGGCCATTACTTTGTATAAAGTACTGCTATTGCTGCTTTTCCATTTCTCGTGTTTTCTTACCATCCATCTTCCTCATTTTTAACCGGTACTCTTATCAATTATCAGAAATGTGAAAATGCTAAAAAATAATTTTCATTTAAAGCAAATCAATTTAAGTTTACCTGGATTCATTTCAGGAAACTCGGAATATCTGCAGGATAGCTGTAAACAGATAAGATAATTTTATTTAGAATACTAAAATTAAAATTCCGAGTTAACCAAAGCAAGTCAGTTAATTTTATTACGGCAAATTAAAATTCCAAGTTCCTGCAAGTAGTTTAATATCGTGGTAAATTAATTAAATAAAGTAAAATAACAACGCGAATCTAAACAATTCAAAATAAACAATTACTGCAGAAACTTAATTGCGCGAAGAAATAAATCTCCTCTCTCATTACATGTTGTTAATTTCTCAATTGGAAAGACTCGCATTGTTTTCAGTTGCTGAATTAATTCATTTACACGACTCAGAAGAAAAAAGGTTTAATTTATGGTAAAGCATAAAGTTTCCTGCATAAACTCTAATTACTTCTTATCCTTGGGAATTTGAAATAAATCCACTTGAGTCCTTGCTGTCGAGGAAGATCCAAATTACAGTTAGCACGAAAATCTGTAGTGAAAGTGAAGATAAAAGACCGAGGGAAAGCATTCATTTGTTTAATACAAAATTGTATTTCACCATAAAATTCTCTAAATAAACCTACAAGATTAACTATATGACTTTGTGATACGTTCTAAGTATTTAAAATAGTTGAATTATATAACTAGAATTTGTTTAAAACATCAATAATCCGAAATCAAAACTATATATTTAACCCTTTATTTACTGCATTGATTTACTAGCGAATTTTTAATTTTGTTTTTAAATCACTAGATAACTTTTGATGTAGAATAACCCTGGGAATGAGGAAAAACACTTTGTAAATAATCAAAATTACTTAATTAATCTAATTAATAATGAAAAATTTTAATTTCTGTCTTCACTTGTCATTTACTGTTTGTCATTGGAATTCCATTCTCCGTGTTTTTGTGAAAACTGTGAGGGTAATTGGCGATATTGCGAAGAAATAAACGTGATTAAAGCGTTACTTTTAAGTACCGTCGTTAGAAAAAGGGTTGAAACGAAAGTTTTATATGCATAGTTTACGTGATGTTACAGTCTACGTATACGTCTATAAATGTTTCGTAATAGTTACGTTAATGTATAAAAGAACTACATGGAATTCTCCAAGTATTCTACAAGTATAAACAATTCGGTGATGAGTAACAGCCCGTAACCTTTTAACTCTTAAAAGCCCAAATATTTAAAAATTGATTTTTAAATTTTTTTTACTTTCATTTCTTGAATAAAACAAGAGAAAAATACTGTAAAAACTCCTATTTTGTTTTAAGTATGGTTTATAGCTAAAATCAGTTTGTTATCAACTGAAAACACTTAATTTCAGAAAAAATTTCTTTGATAAAATTCTATAATGACAAACACCGATGAATTTTAATAAATAATAATACGAATAAGGAATTTCCTTCAATATTGTTGAATAAAATATGGTATTCTCAAGCATACAAAGAAAACTAAAAATAAGCCGCCTGAAGTGAAAAAAAAATCATTTTATTTTTTTATCACCACTCAGGTTGCCATCTATATGTTGTAAATTGATTTGATAAAAAAGTTCAGTATTTATCCTATTGGCAACAGCAGGCATTAGGGCCTGGAGTATGCAGGGGTATTTAACCTATTGGGCAACCCTGGGCCTTTAAGAGTTAAATACTTACTCTCAACTACTGTAAACTAAAGTGGCTTTTTCAGTACAAAACTTAGCCTTCTTAGGTTCAAACCATGTTCAATTTCATTCTAGTGACAGACAGCCCATTCTAAGAATCAGTGGCGTAACTATGGGATGACTGGACTGACAAAATACCAGGGATCCAAGATCTTAGAGAATTTCGACCTTAAGTGTTGAAATTATTTCGATACATATAGACTATCTGTCTGCGCTGCTCAGCCATCTAAACCGCGAAAAGAGTTCGCAAGAACTCAAAAGCGGGGCTGCCCGTAGTGTCAATGTCTGCGCTGCTACTGTCTGAAAAAAATTTTATGATAAAATCAATGCCTTCCGGAACCAGTTTGAAGAAGTAATTGATACTTTTGCTGAGATGAAAGCTGGATATAAATACACTTAAAGTAATCAAAAAAATTTCAACTAACAAAAATAAAATGTTGTCTGAATAAAAAATAGAAATAAACACTGAATTAAGCATCTTAAAAGTGATATTTTTTGATTATTGATAGTGATGGTTTTTTCCCCAATAATTGAACGGTGGTTCCATTCGATCTAATATCGTCACTGCTGGGAATGTATTTCGTCTTGCTAGAAAATTATCTTGGCCTGCTTAGCCCTGCAGCTGCAGAGGTGATTGGTAGCTTGCCTAGTGTGGATTGACTTATATCTTTTTGCATTTTTTATTTTGAGCTTTATTGTATATTTTATATCTATGTAATAAATTTACCACTTTTTTGTAATGCTTATAAGAATCCAAGTGAACGCTTTGATGCCAGTTTCTTTTAAAAAAATTACTGGTAGTAGTTTTAATTGCATAAATTATGCAAATGCATAATGCATATATGAAATAATTAGTTTATCAATATTAACATCCCATTTAAAAGCAACAAGAGAACTATTTGGGATGGACATTGTAATTTTAAACCGGAGAGAAATGACGAGGACGAGACCTGAACTGGCAGCATTTCTCCAAACTTCCGCACCACACCAGTGGGAGGACGTTTGACCTCCGGCGTTAGATTTACGTCCACCTGGCTCACATTCACGTTACATTACATTGCATACCCTACTTCCTATTGTTTAGAGCCATTTGGCTCCTTTCCGGTCTGGATGGATGATAGTGAATTTTATTTTGTAAAAGGAAAATACCTATAACAGCGACAAAAACAAATTATAATAAAAAAAAGACACATAAACTGGATAAGAACAAACATAAGAACAAAACAGAAAACGAATCAATATGGATAAAAATAAAAATACACAATTTTTTAAAAGAAAAATAGAAAAGTCATAAGTTGTCGGAATTGTGTGTCAGTCTGGGTGGATGCGTGCTCAATGATATTCCTCTACAATGAGATTGTTCTCGTCACACATAAATCGCATTAGGAGTCGAGGTCGGGTTCTTGACAAGCTATTCGCGAGAATATTTTTTAACCACTGTGATTTATTTGCCCTGTAGGAGTTTGGAAATGCCAGGAGAGGGTTAACGGACATTTTGGGGCATAGTGCATTGGATCTCCTTTTTCTCCGCACGAGCATTTGTCATGTGTTCGAAGATTGAAGCGATGAAGGTATGAAGGGAAGGGCCAGTGTCCTGTAGCGAACATTAGCTCTTCTCTATTCCATCCTACTGGCTTGTTTGAGACCCTAGGCACTATTTCGTATGAATTGCGGCCAGTTTCTCCATTATCCCTCTTATTTTGCCAGATACTCAAAGAAGCTGACATTATTTCAAATTTCATGTAGGAAAGTGGCTTACAGTGAAAAAAAGGGTCGCCTTTTGTGATAGCTTTTTTATCTAATTGTTCTGCGCATTCATTGCCTAGATGACCGACATGGGCTTTGAGCCCTTTCAGGTGAATGTGTTTATGAGAAAGCAAAAGTGTTTGAATCTCTCTGACCATACTATGGTGGGATTCAGGATTAGGTATGTACATCAAACTAGACAAAATGTCTGTCCAAATTTTGATTGGCCTTTGAAGGGATGGGGCTGCTTCAATTGCCATTTTAATTGCACGGATTACAGCTTGAGAAACCTAATTGTTGTGATTAAGTTTACCTTGCCATGAAGCTATTATTCCATAGTTTTCGAGAATGCAATATGCGCTACCAGTACCTTCGCTCCTTTTAGGTCCAGGCCCATATACACGGTAGATCTTCAGAGGAATCGGGTTTTGAACTTCGAACCTTTCGGTCCTGAAGCCGAGAATTAGACATTAAGCCATCGCCGCCCCAAAATAAGAACTAATGCTACTTTCCCATGGTATGAGTGTTGTAAGGTGACCCATTAATATAACAACTGATTTACTTTAAGACTGAATAAAATTTTAAAAATATTGTTAACGAATATTACTTTTAGTGTTACCTGTACAACAAGGATGATATTTGTCCTATCAGCTGTTGCTAACTCAAAATTTTCTCAGCAGCTATTCCTTATTGATACAAGAATGTTTCCTAAGGGATTGGAACTTATTAAGAAACTTGTGATGCGTGCAGATATTTCAAGAAGAAAGATTTATGAAAAACTCATTGCTCTTGTTTAATTAAATCTATAGCAAACCAAGATTTATTAGAAACTAATAGTAATCAAATTTTGGAAAATTATTAATTACTACAGAGAAGAAAATTTTTGAGGTTAAAATGATAAGAATTTAAAGCATTTCTTTTTCCTAAAGGTATCTTTTGACATGAAAGGGATAAATTTGGTTGGTTCCTGTTTAAAAATTATTTTCGAACCTTATATCTGTTCTTCAAATAGAAAACCAGCATTTCCATCTATTTAGTTGTTCTACATTCATTAATGAAACAGAACCAAAAAGTAAAATAATAGGACTTCTAAAAAAAGTTATTTAACACAACTACGTTTAATTATTTTTTGTAGCACAAGCTCGATTTTGAAAACACCATTTTCCTTTTGGATGGAACTATTTATAAAAGTTCGGAAATTATTTCTTTCTTTTTAGTTTGACAAAGCATAACAAACCAAATTTTTCAGTAAAATTCAATATTCAAATTTCGTTATTTATAAAGGCATTTAAATTACTTAGTTCAAATGCTAAAAATATAAATAATTATCACCCGACTTTGTTTGATTTTAATTTACGCGCTTACACCTAATTATAAGAAGATTAAAAAATTAAGTTTGTTTGAAAAATTGTTTATTAATAACTTGCAAGGAAGGAAAATAATATAAATATAGACAAAACATAAATTCTCAGAATATAACACATAAATGAAATAAATTCAATCTTTTAAAATAACATTGCGCGAAAAACTAATTTTAACGTTAAAAACTTTTAAAAAATATGAATTAACTTTGAATGTACTGAAAAGAAGCCCTATAAATGGATAGGGTTTTTTTTTGCTATAGATGCATATATTTTAGTTAATTGAAAAAATTACTTCCTACTCGTTCGAGTTACTAATTACAGTTTCATCCACCTCCACTCCCGAAAAAAAACCGTAAATGAAAAAGATAAATATAAACATTAATTCAAAAAACTAAATAAATTGGTTTTGGGTGAAAAACCCCCCAATACTACATAGTTATCTGATTAAAAAGCAATTAAAGTCCATTGAATTTATGCATTCGTGGATTATTTTTAAAAACATATTAAGAGTTATAAACAAGTATAATACAGAAATAGAAAAGTAATTTTTTTCCAAATTTAAATAAATAAATGTAAAGTGAGAATTTATATACATCGAATTATTTCAGGATCACTGATAAATAATTTGTGTAAAGTATGATGGAAAAAAATTTAAGGCAGAATTTTTTTTAATGAAGAGGTTGCTAATAATATCTTATTGCTAAATGATATATTGCATTTTATTTCTAGTTTTTTCAATTATAGCAGAAGCCCTCGGTTTTGTTCTCTTTTGTCAACATCAGTGAAATATCTTAAATTAATTCAATGCGTGCTTTTTATTACGAATGAATAAACATTGTTATAAAAATTAGAATGTTTTACTTTACAAACACATAGTGCATTTGCCTAAAAAAGAAGTTATTTCAAAGTGCTTTTAAATTTAGAAATGCAAAACAGTTTTATGCTTTTCAAACTTTTTTAATTTCCGTTTTTTATGTCATCCAATTATGCAAAAAGAAAGGTCACTTATATTTGAGAGCTATTATATTACTTTTCATGAGACAGAAAAAAAGTGTATTTTAACTAACTATTTCTCTCAGTCGGTTTTGAAATATGTTATATTCTTTTGAAATTTCTCAATGAGTGCCTTTAAAATGATTTTAAAATTTCAACAAGTTTTTTATATACCTATACATTTGGATCAGCAAAACCATATATGGCTCTTGAGCCATTAATCCAATAATTTTTTATTTTATGGTTGTTTGCTCTGAAATGAAACAAAAATATAATTAAGTAATCAATATTGTTGCTCGAAAATTCTTTTGATGCTATAATTTTAAAATTTAATGACGTTTAAAACTGAAACAACTTTTAACCCTTAGTCCACCGTCGGGCTCAACCGGCTTGACAGGCACAGTTCGGACGTTTTCGTTTCCATTTTCAAGAAGGATATAAGTCTGCTCTTTCTAGTACTGTTTAGCAACGGATTCCGAGACTACCACTTTTGGACGACTTTACACCGGAAAGAGGTGTCAGGCAATGATCGAATTTCCGGAGTTCTTGGTTAGATCACGCTCAGTAAAATGTAAACATCACCCTTCCAGTCTTCACTTTCCCCCTATTTTGATGAAAATAACTCCGCCTGGCGCATGCGTAAAACCGCGGACGGTTTCCGAATCCGTTTATAAACAATAGTTTCCTTTCTTTGCCCGATGTTTGTCCCCCTCCCCACTATTAAATTGACTTGCACGCTACGTGGAGTGCAGACATCGCCATATTGGGCTTACAGGCACATTGCGTTCGAATTCGTCACACATATGTTCATAGCATCCGACAACTTTTTTTTTTATCACGGATATTTCTTTTACTCATTTCATGATTTTATAATGTAAAATTTATTGAAGCGAATCTTCTTAACGCAGGCTTCGAGATGGAGAGTCAGAATAGCATTTTCGACCGTCACTAACGGAAAAACGTCATATCAGCGGAGGCGCATCGATGCGGCAACGTATTTCCTATAGGCTCGTAGACTCTGTGTTTAAACTTATTGATACGGAACGCGTGCATGCGCTCTGTTAGAGAATAGACTGCATACTTTTGTTAAAGAGACATTGTACGTAACTACAACAAACACTGACGTTATCACAAACCGATTGTTTCCATGATAAAATGTGATGATTAGATTAGAATTTTTGTTTCGTTGTTTTCCAGTATCCTGATGAATAAAAATGCAAATAATTTTTTTTCAATAACTGCTTGTATGCTTTATATTTTTTTATCTGTTTTAGTCATAAATTATAAATAAATAATGAGTTTATATATATTAGTACTTATTATCATTATTATAAATAAATAATTATATAAATTTCAAATGTTTTCCTTCATTTAAGAGAGGAAAGTGCAAGAAAGAGAGAGAGAAAGACTGTGATTTTACCATTTTACATTTAGATATATCGAAAAGCGTAAGAACCTTCGTTTCTGTCGTGCGTCCACTCACCGACACACCCGTTTCATGTTGTTGTAGAAGACGGTTGCCCCGAAATCTGCTTCGGTCAAAGGAAAGAAACAATACACCAGCGTGTTTAGTTCAAGTGATGTAGGGTTATAATTTCTTTAGTTGAAATCCGGACACACCGAAGTGGGGGTTGAAGGGTCTTGTAAAGGGTTCAAAGTACAGTATAAAATTCTAAAAGCTGCCTACTACTCTCTTTCATAACACTAGCACAGAGTTTGTGACAGTGAAAAAAATTAAGATGTCAGAATGCAAAGAATATACAACTTTTATTAATGTTTGGTAATTCAATATTATAGTAATGAAAAACAGAGTTAAAACAAAACTTCCAATACTTCTTTCAGTCTGAACTGGCTCATCCACTTTCTCATCAAAAATGAATGTAAACAATGAATTTCCTTTCATTAGCAGAATGGCGTCATTTTTTGGAATACGTCAGATTTTCTTATTTAAACACAACGAGTTTCTTTCTCGCCACATTCATTGGCATAAATCCGGACATTTTGAAGATCCGGACACTAGTCTGGATATGAGCATGAAATCAAGACTGTCCGGACGAATCCGGATGTATGGTGACCCTAAAGTGGTGGGAAGACTTTTGTATCCTATGTTCCGAAAGTGAAGAAGTATGTGGCTCTCGTGTCTTCTCTTTATGATGACATTTTTGCAATGTTATCCTCAGTTGTTTTCTCTTAATCCTCCCCACGAAGGTGGGTGATTAAATTTTGAATGCTGAAATTAAAATTTCGGGACGTTAATAATATTAAAATTATGAGATTGTTTACCTGTGCCTGTCAGGCACTTTGTGTTCGACGAACAGCAGTCTAGTCAGTGGGGTGTCCTTGGGGTCAGGGCCCCCCTGACGGGGATGCTCTGCTACCTGTCGGAGCAAATTTTTATACCCCTTTCGTGCAACGGTTTATTCAACTAGTACATAAATAAAGATCTGGCTAAAATTTGAGAGGGTCACCATTAACCACCCTCTTGTACAGCAAGTTGTGGGGAGACCGTGCTCACCTGTCGGGGGACTCTAACACCACTCCTGCCGACGAAGGATTAAAAATGCAAGATTCAATATAAATATATCAGATACGAAAAAGTTTAAAATTTCAAAGATGCAAGATTGGAAATTATCTATGTGCTAAATGCTAAAATCAGGTTGAAATACATGTAGGAAAAAGGTATTTCCAGCTGGGTATGACAAGGAAGTAGACTAGATGAAAAACTCATCACACGGGAAACAATGTATGTTAACCAAGAATATGAAAGAAAAATATGAACAAATCTTATATACATTTTTTTCATTTCATGATAAGACTTCAAATAAGCATTCCTGCTTTTGTGGGAATTAAAGTGCAAGCTGATAGAAGGGAGTTAAAGAAAAAGTTAAAACATTCCACCCCATCGCATCCTTACAATTAAATAATTAATCAAAATGTATAATTGTTGGAACAAGTCAACAGTTAATATACTGCGAATGGCATTGAACAGCAAACTATTCTAATGAAATTATATGTCGTTCATTCATACTGAATTCACAATTTATAAAAATGCAATAATTATTAGTTTTAAAATACTAAAAGAGTTCTATATTCAATCAATAATTTGAACTGGCTGTTAAATTGCTTTCAAAGCACTAATTATGAGACGAGAGCTCTGCAAATAACACATTTATCAAAACATTTCGGAAATAAAGATGTTCAATAGGCTGAACAATAATCTATCTTCCAAGATTTCTTCCAACCAAGATAATCGAAGGTATGAGACCAATAAGGTAGCCATGGAGCAATTTAATATCGAATTGCTTCAATTAAATTTGATACATACTAAAAATCCGGAGGGAGACCTTTAAACGACACCGCTTCATAAAGCTGAGGAAGCACATCGTAACTCTCCTTCCCCCTAGGCATTTGCATGATATCCGCGATTGTGGTTGGAAGCAAGAACCTTTACACTATGTATTTGCATAGTTATGGCGCGGCTTGAAATGTGAGATATCTCTTCCTGGATGAATGGGACGGAAGGTGCATTGAGGCAGGTTAAAAGCTGGCTGGAATTGGCTTTGGAATCTGAGAAGGCATTCCGAGTTTTGACAGGAAACGGAGCTCTCGTTTCGAATCGTTTAAACGAATCATCACTCCGCGCTGCATTCGCATCATAACATAAAGCTTTCTCGACACTCATATTAAAAAATAGAGATAGGAGAAATGCAACAAGATAGAATATAATAATAAAAACAAAAGAAATAATTGAACCTTAACTCCTTGCGCTTCGATTTAATACTGAAAAATTTTGCAATAAAGCACCATTTAATTTGAGCATAATATAAAGTGTTAGAAAGAAAACATATTTTAATTCTAAAGTTCATATATTTTGTAAATTAAAAGTATATTATTGGTTTGAATATAATTGTAATTTATTTTGGAGGATCAAAATAAAAATAAATGATGAGCATACTTTTAATTGCATGACGAGTATAGCTCATCTCTGGGGAATTGCTCATTATAAGCTCATGAAGAGTATAACTCGTCATTGTAGCGGATGGGATGAAATTAGAAAAAAAAACTTTTATTGAAACAAAAATAAGATACCACCTGGAGGATAACACCAGAAATATATTTATACTAATAACTTAAAAGTATAAACAAGATCATTTGGGACGGACAAAGAAATCAACAAAGCCACTGGATTTGGTTTGTTTCTTTTTTTTATGGCGCAAGAGCCATGAACTTGACCATACTGCGCCAAACAGAAGGTAAGATCTTCAAGAAAATATCTTCAGGATCTTCAAGTAAGATCTTCATAGAAATTAAAAAAAAACTATTAAAAGAAAGATGTCAAATGTACTTTAAGAAATAAATATAATTAAATGAGTGGATAAAACTTAATGGACTTTAAAAATGCAAAAACATTAACATGAGGCGTTTCACCAAATAAAGATGACAATGAAATGGAAGGCGTTTGAAAAAATTGCAAACGTTGAGCTTTGAAATTTGTGCATTCTGATAGGAAATGGTGGACAGACATACGACAGTTGCATCGCTAACATATTGGTGGTGATTCTCCAAGCCACAAATGAAGATGAGTATATCTGGTATGTCCAATAAGTAACGAGTTAAAATAGTATCCGATTTCCTGTTCGTAAGAGGTTGCGCAAGAGGTTTGATAGTGTGAAGTTTCTTTTCTGACTCAAGGTCCCATTGCATTTGAGTTTGGTTTTAAACTTTGGGTTTGGAAAACCACTAGAACAAGGAAGCATTTAAATATAAAATGGAGAGTTTGGTCCAAAATATTGAAACATGAAAACTGTTGTTCCAGGGCCAGACTTCTCATAGGGACAACCTAGGCAGCAGCCGTCGGGGGCGCATGTGCAGAAGATATAACAACCAATTATGTACACATTTTTTAGTGTTATTTTCAAAGGGCAATGTTTTTAGAATTTGCATTCGTTGCATTAAATGTATTGAGCGATATATTTTTTGCTTACTGTGGACCTTATAACCTTTGCCTTTGAACTTACCTGCATTGAAAAATATTTAAAAAGATCTGTATACTTCCACGACCCTTCAAACCTATTTTCGGATTAAAGCGCGGAAGAAGTTCTAGTTTTTATTTCAGATGATTTCAAGAAATGGAGTGTTTTTTAAGCGCTATTTGTTATTTCAAAGTTGTGTAATTTTGAATTAAAATTTAATGTGGTTCGAAGATTACAAATATTGCATTATGTGTTTATATGTTTCAAAAATAAACTATTGTATATGAAATTAAAAATTATATATTAACTTTTTTGAGAGTGGAAGGGCACAGAATGTGTTTTGGCCTGGGGCGTAGAAATGTGTAAATGCGGCCCTGTGCTGTTCTAAGGTTAAGTTGGTTTGATGTCATTTAATAAAAAAAATGCGCATGCAGAAATCAAATATATCAGGAAGAGCTATTAATAAGTTTCAATTTTCTGCAAATTTATAAGCATATTTTTGTCATGCATATCTACTAACAAATGATATAAATAAGAATTAAGGGAAGTTTTAATTGTGAAAGAGTTAAAAATACAAAAATAATAACAAACTACGATGAGGAATAAGAATCTGGTGGATGACGTCATCAGAGGCCATTCATCGATGAAGATTCAAAACCAGAATAGGTTTTCTGTAGAGGAAAAAGACTTTAAGGTCTAAATTTAATAAGAATTTTCTTCTATGGCGTGAACCCACTCCGGAATAAATTGGAAAGAAAGACATTTATCCACAAAGAAGAAATTCAAAACAGTCATTTAAATAAAGTCCGAAAAGAAGGGCTTAAAATCTCTTACCTCTTACTTAAGATGTGGAATTGAAAGAACGCCGCGGAATGGAAAGAAAGAATGTCGTCACAAAAGTCAACTTTTTATATAGGTGTGCGCACCTATCTCCATCTAGTGAGGAATACACTAACTTAAAACTTTATAATTTTGTTGCTGATTTTTCATAATTTTTTGTAGTTTTTATTTTGTTTTTTAGTATTTAAAAAAATTTTAATTGTTCTCATGCATTTTTATAATTTTTATTTTCATTTTTTATTATTTTTATAAATTAAAACAAATTTGCAGGGGCGCCTTTACAAAAATGCCAGAAGGTGAGGTATGAGTATTAAAACCACTTCCAGTGCATTGGAGAAATTGAGAAGTAAAAAATTCATTGAATACTGACAAATGACTAATTAATTCTGCAACTTGGGAAAATCTCATGTTGTCGTAATTCCGCAATACATCCAACTTCAGCTCCGAATTTAATGCTACTTAGAATATTTATAAAAGTGTCCTTCGTTAATTGAATAAAAAAAAAGAAAACCACTTTCAACTTGTCATTTAATTTTTAATTTTAAGGCTCTAGGATTTTTCATGATAATTTTCAGACGGCAGATATTGCTAAATAATCGCAACGAAATGAATTATCTGGATTTCATGATTACGCATTGATTGAAAGTTCTTTTAAACACTCCAGTTAATTCCTTAACTCCTTAATTAATAAAAGAATGGATACATATCACTTGTGTCTCATGAAATTCTTTTAAGTATCAAATATTAATCTTTTTCAGGGAGCACAAGGATTTTCCTTATTGAAAACAAAGTAATTAAGTTACCTTCAAAGATTGCTTGCTGCTCCAAGGGCAATTAAATACCGTGGTAAAAGCAGAGGTCGATAATTTGTTTTGTCTGAGTGAAAGCTTTTCTTTTGTGTTTCTGAGAGTTTTAATTTTGTCTTGCACTTGCTTGTTAGACATGCTTTACTTAGTTTTACATTTATGTTAAGGAATTTTTGTATTGTTACATTCCTAACACAGTGATTGATGCCCTTACGTCGGTCAGGTAATTAATTAATCAATTATTTTTTGTATTAGTAAAATTAATCTTACTAAGTAATTGATTAACTGATTCAATTATAAGTAAAATCTAGCCACTGATTTGGAATTTGTATTTATTCTAAAATATAATACTATACTTTAGAACTATTGACGGAGTTGCATCTGAGTTTTATATATTTGTTTTACTTCATTTGTATTCGGAGAAGTAATCAGATGCGAAATTATTCACTTGCGAGAGTAAGAGTCTATTTTAACTTATAGAACTGAAAAATATAATGGTATTATATCCTAAAAGTTAATTTGTGATTGTTTGAATTCTATGGCTCGCATATAATTAATATGCATATTACGTATATACATTACTACTATATATGTCGCCGTTGAAGTGTATCATTCAGTTATTTTATAGAATACCTAGTTATTCTACAGAATAACCGATAAAGTCACTCAAAGTGTGTAATAGATTAATAATCTCACACTTTACCTAGTTATTCTATGAAATAACTAGTATAACTAATAAATAACTGTCTATAAAATTGTTTATTTTACCATTAAAGAGTAAAATAAACAATTTGTCATAAAAACAAATTCATTGTTTTATAAATTAGAAACTGACGCACTGATTGCAAACCAGCCATAACGGGTTCAAAACTGACTAAAACTATAATATCAAATTCCACTATAAACGCAGATTCCTTACATTCATTGAGCTAGCGAAGCTACTTGGTTCCGTCTAACATGGTTAACGAAGCAGCAGATGTCCTTTAAAGTTAAAAAAAATTGACCGGTACCCATTTCAGATGCCGCTAACACAAATAAACAATTTGACTAACAAACGGAGTGAATCATGTCGGTCATTTCACACTTTAACGATGTGTGGATCGTTATTCTATGAAATAACTAGTTAAAGTATAAAATACAGGCAAGGTTTACTCTTTAATTGACTTGATCAGTTATTCTATAAAATAACTAGGTATTCTATAGAATAACGGATTTCATACTTTAACGGTGACACATATATGTTATATCACCTATTATAAATTACCAAAATGCAAATTGATGTGTTATTCAGAATGGCGAGGTAAATATAGGGTTAAAGATCTTATTCATCGTCACGATCATTTTATTTGTTACTGGATGATGCCCGCGACTTCGCCCGCATAGTAACGCATTATTGGTAACTTGTTGCTCGGGATAAAATATTTTCATGTTGGGATAAAATCCCCGCCTGCTGCAAGAAAAGCTGTAGATGATAACAATAAGAAATTGTGTTTGAAAGCACTTTCAAAAATTAATTAAAATTAAACAGAATATTGCGTGGAAATGAAATTGATATCATTGAAAAGCTAATTTTTTGAACTTTAAGATGACGTTAAAATAGTTATTGTGCGATAGTATGCTCCGAAGTTATTGCGGAAAAACTTTAAAATTTAAGGTAGTTTTAAATTAATTAAAATTTCGAAACATTTTGTCTTAGCGAGCACCCACTACCCCAAGAAGAAACCACCTCCAAATTTGAAGTTTCTAGTCTCAATGTTTTGGAAGATTCGTTGATGACTCATTGAGTGACTTTCTCTTTTATATATGTAGAGTTACCGTTTGCAAAGTGACGTTAATTTGTTTAGTACATATGTGAAGGAGATATTATTGCATTGAGTCATTTAGAAAACAGGCTATTTTAATACACCTTGTGCTGAAAATTATTATTCATTAGTCGAATTCCATGCGAACATGTTCTGCTGATTTCAGTTCACATGTGATATACGAATGTCCCTTGAAAAAAATATTTACTCTCCATACGCATGCATTATATAACGCAAGAAAATTCATAAAAATGAAAACTTGAAAATTATAATACTGCGATCCCATAATACGCAAATAATACGAACAGAAGACGGAAATATTTTATTTTTGAATATCATTAGGATATTTCCCTCCCTGGCAAGTAGTATTCCATGATTCTCTTTCCACAATTTCTTCTTTTTTCATTCTTGTTTTTGCGTATATTTTCATGCGCATTTTTTTTTTATATAAATGTATGTTACTGCCAATGCAATTAATCAGGGATTATTAATAATACTAAGTAGTGTTAATACGATAACCTCAAAAAAGTTGCAAAATGCTGAAGATTTTTCGAACAATTTAAAAGTCTTATCAATTTTCACTGAGATTTTCTTCTTGCTTAAACTGTATCTATTTCTTCTCTCTACGTCAAAATCATTTTTCATATTTTTATCAATATTTCCAGACTTTTAGATTAATTCCAGCAGACATTTCTATTAAAATCTTGGATGCTACTTTTAATAAATCCAACAATTGGTTATTCAAATATAGCATATTGCCACGATGAAAGCCGTTACCTTCGTGATGCATTCCACATTAGGGTGAAACAAGAGAAAAAATCAAAACGAATATAACGATCAGAAAACGTGACTGACCAGCCTGAAACCTAATGCTCCAATTTTCTTCATCCTAGAATGCATCCCACTTTATCTCTTTCATGGCCATTTTCCTATCCTCGGGCTGATTAACCCTTTTATCACCCTGTCTCTCGCGAGGTATCTCCCCAGTGTTTACTCCACCCTTCCGATCCTCCTCAGTTGACCCGTCCCCATCGAACTGCTATTTTTGTTCTCTCACTCTCTTTTATAGGCATCGATTAATTTGGTTTGTTTTCTGACCACTGTGGTCAGTGTTCTCATTCTCAGTCTTTGTCATCAGAAGAGCACATTCGCCATGGCAAATCCCCCCCCCCCGGGGGGGGGGGTTACATACCGGTCGTCTCGAACAGTGGCGGCAAATCGGGGGGTGCAGTTGTGCCCCTAATTTTTGCGGAAAAAATTAAATTTTTGCGGAAAAAATTAAATTTTTGTTTCATTTTAGTTGCCTTAACCCTTTCGGTCCTAATGGGCATATACATTCCGGAGATTACACTGCATTGCCTATTGGGTAAATAAATCACACTTTTACATTTTTTGTCTAAAATTATTTTTACCTCCCGGAGATTATACTGCATTGCCTATTGGGTAAATAAATCACACTTTTACATTTTTT
>BGPR01000012.1:4576483-4587292 GCA_013235015.1 Araneus ventricosus
TTTTACCTCCCGGAGATTATACTGCATTGCCTATTGGGTAAATAAATCACACTTTTACATTTTTTTCCGTCTAAAATTACTTTTACGTACCAGAGATTACACTGCATTGCCTATAGAGTAAATAAATCACACTTTTACATTTTTTGTCTAAAATTACTTTTAAACTAATTTGCATAGTTAAATTTTAATCCTGAAGAAGTCGGGTCGAAAGGGTAAACTAAAAATTATATATAAAAAAAAATAGTGTCTGGGAAAACTAGCTAATTTTGTAACTGCATTTTTAAATTTTGTTATCTACTCTCTATAATCTTTGGTACTTTTAGGTGTCTGTAAATTTTCTGCCCACCCCCAGTTTTGTCTTCCCGAATCGCCGCCACTGGTCTCCTATACCAGCTAACACTTAGCTGTATATTAATTTGATCCTTTGACCGTGTTATAGGTGTAGGATTTGTTCCGCTAAGAAACACAATTCAATTGCGGTTTAAAAAGGAATTGTAAAAGCTAGATCACTGCTCATACGATAGATGGCACCAGGGATCCTATTCAGGATACTTCATGATCAGCGCCCTCTTCTTTCTTGACACAACTGAAGAGTATGTAGAGAACGTCGCAGATTGCAGCTCGCCTTCCCTCTCGTGCCAGTAATGTAGTTCCTTTCGCTTCCATCTAATTCAACTGACGTTAATGATAATGCCCCGATAAAGATGTTTCACTCCCTTTTCTTCCGAAGTTCTTAAATATAATCAACTACGTTTATTTCTATCTGCATCTATTTATAATGAGCTGATTTAGTTTGTTTAATCATATCATCATGTTTGGCATTAATCTCTTTTTCTATATTTCTTTTGTATATAGTCTCCCCTTGTAAAATTTCCCTTTTTGTTTTTTAATAAAGTTGTATTTATGCTAATTAAAGCCTCCTCATCATTTCTGAAACTGAATATAAATTGAACCCAAACTAAACCCCCTAGACACGTCTTCCATTTACCCATTTTAAGGTAAACATGTGGGTGTTCCGCACGATTGAGATATAATCCCACATACATTGCTAAATGTGTCACATCTTTATCTTAGATATGTTATATCTTATTATTATTATTATTATTATTTAATTATCTTTAATTTTAATTATTGTCATTATCTTATTTATTATTTAATTTTATTGTATTATCTATATCATATTTTCATATTTTTATTACAGATATTTCTTATACAAATATTATTTTATATCTTATATTATTTTCTTTTTTTTTATTCTTGAAATGTTACAATTACTTATATGTTTCAAGTACTTTTGTGCCGAAACATTGGCCACAAGAGGGCGCTGTTGCGCTCCCAGCACCTCCAATGTAAAAATGATAGTTGTTGTAATTTTGTATCGTTAGCGAATGTAAGCCGCGTCGCGGCAATAACGTCTATATCATTAAACTATATCACCAAAATGCACCGATATGACTATCCTTTCGCTGTAGTTGTTTCATACTACAAAACCCCCTGGAATTGCAGATTAATATCGTTTAATCGGCACAACTTTATATTCTTAGTCTTGTTATCTTTTCTGGATTTTATAATATCCTTAACCTTTAAATGCCAAATGCTGCCTTTAAACAACACATCCAATTTTGTCTTCCAAAATTTTTAGAATAAGACTGAAGTTATAAAGCCTGTTGCCGGCAATAAATACGAAAAATATTATTAAATCAATTTACAACATATAAATGGCAAGTTAATTGCTGATGAGAAAATAAAAATAAAGTGATATTTTTCAGTTGAGGCGGCATCTTTTTTTGCTTTACTTGTACGCTTGAAAATACCATATTTTATTCTACAATTTTGACGGATATTCCTTATCCGTATTATTAAATTCATCCTTGTTTAATATTATAGAATTTTATCAATGAAATGTTTTTCTCAACTAAAGCCCAGTGTTGTCGATTGGTGACACTGTTTTTCAGCCGTAAACCATACTTAAAACAAAATAGGACTTTTAAAGTATTTATCCCATGATTTATTCGAGAAATGAAGGTCAAAAAAATTTTTAAATCAATTTTTTAAAAAATCGGGCATTTAAGGGTTAAATTTCATAATTCTAAATTCTCATTTGTTGTATATAAGTTCTGATTTATATTTCCTTGATACTTTTGGAAGTTGTAAGAGCCAGCGGGTTTCAAAGCTTCTGCCATTCTTGCCTGACTTGTTTTAGCGGGTTTTTGATCAATTGTTTGTAATTATCTGCATATCCAGTGTGGATTGGTCAAGTTTCTTCATCATGGCTACTAGTGGTTGCTAACATTTTAATTTCGTAGCGCCCTTGCTGTATACATTTTCCCGACTGTCCCTTATGTAAAACTCTAACAAGATCTTTTTAGACAAATAGTTAATAATTTTTATATAGATAAGTTAAAAATAAAACACATTATACGCAAACAAAAAACCTCCTCCGATCCATTATCTTGGAATTGTGTCATTCAGATAGTGCTGTACCTCGTGGTGGAAGTGAAGTGGAATACGGTCTTGCGTGAAGATAAAATCATCCCGAACCTGTGGAATTCGTGCAAAAATCCAGTGTTGAATTATGTCCACTTTTACCAGGACTATCTGAATGCATAAAATACTTGAACTTTTGAACTTTCCTCTATCCAGTGATGTATCGTATGTGTTTCTATCTATTGTCGTTCATTAGAAATAAGTATTTTAAACCTGCTCTTTCTTTTTGAACAACCCTGTATAATAAATCAGAGGTCTGTATGAGCCTGTTGATTACTATGCATTTCCCCTAATCTTAAAATTAAACTGGTCACAGCTACAGTAGAAGCTCGATGATCCGGGCCTCTATCATCCGAGGTCTCTGTTAACCGAGCTGGCATCAGAAAATAGAACAACGGTTTTTTTTTATTTTTTAATAAAGTCAACGAATATTTTAGAAGTTGGTATTGGAGCCTATTTTCATGATACAAAGGCTTGTCAGTGATCGTTATCGGGGTGTGATCTCCTATCATTCAAGAAGTTACTTATGGAAAAGACTGAAAAACAGATAATTCCATTCCTAAGCACTTCAATAATGATGAAGAAAGTGCATGCATTTTCATGTAAAAAATGGCACCGTAAATTAGCTTTATCCGGTAATGATCGTTGTTTTCTGGCATATTGCATGGCAAGGCATATTGAAAAAATGATTTTCTAGCACTGAATATTGACAATTTAAAGATTTCCTAATTTACACGAAAGTGTCATTTGGATTCGAAATTTGAACCATCATTTTTTCAAAGCAGATTTTCCCCCTATAGTCCATACAGGGCCGATTTACACATTTCTACGCCATAGGCGAAATTATATTCTGCTCTCTCCCCTCTCGAAAAAGTTAATATATAATTTTGAATATAATATACAGTAGTTTATTTTTGAAACATGTAAAGGCATAATGCAATCTTTATAGTCTTCAAACTACATTAAACTGTTAATTCAAAATTACACTATTTATGAAATAACATAATGATAACACTTACAAAAATATTCCATCGAATTGCTTGAAGTCGTCTGAAATACCTACTCGAACTTCATCGTTCGTCTTGGAATGGGCTTGAAGTGTCACTGAAGTGGACAGATCTTATTAAATCTATTTCAATACAAATAAGTGTAAGGACAAGAGACGATAAGGTCCAGAGAAGACAAAAAAATCCATCTCTCAATATAGTTTTTAATGTAAGAAATGTAAATTTCAAAGACATCGTTTTATATGGCTTTTTCTAAATAATACTGAGAATTTTGTAAATATTTGTTTGTTATTTCTTCTGTAAAAGCGTCCTCCCCAACGGTTGCGCCCTAGGCCATGGCCTATGTTGGCCCTGTGGGAAAGCTGGCCCTGGGTCCATAATAACATAAATACCAATCTTCAACGAATTAAGTACAGCATAACGGGCTCTACATAGGTCTGAGTTGGGGTCACTTTAATTATAACCACTGAATAAAATAAATTTACCTTTAGGCTACGAATTACTAAAATTTCGGAAAGAGAAACAGTAATGCATGGGATAGTTTATCCTAATTATTTAATTTTGAAAATAATTTCTAACAACTTATATGGAATGATAAACAATTTCTGATATTTTTGTGAGAGAAGACTGTTTAATTAAAACTTTCCGATGATTTATTATAGCTGTTCCCAACCTTTATTTCCTATCGTAACCCTTGATGAGTCTTTTTATTTTTCAGTCCCCTTACTGTCATATGCCCTCCCTCCAACGTAAAGAAAACGTTTTTATTAATAATGTTAGGGAGATTAGCTTAAATCAGACGACGCGAATTAACTTAACGCATCTAACATAATTTTGACTTTCAATTGTAATCCATTCTTTATAACACCATCAATTCAAAGCCAAAACAAATGAAAAGATCATTGAAATGGTTTCGTATTATCTCATGATAAAAGATGACAGTTAGTCATCGTCATAATCAACTATTCAACGGAAGACAGTTTCAATGCAATCGTTAAGCTCGTTTCATGGAGCTACGTTTTCTTAAATAAGACTTAAATGAAATCAGAAATAATCTCATGTCTGAAACTGCGTCAAGCTGACTGCTATATCTATACATTTAAAATAATTTGGTAAAAAAAAATTCTTCACCGTGTCCGCCAGCCTCAACCACCCGACCAAGTTTGACAATTTTTATTTCATATGAAAGCTTATGACGTCTAGATATGTTATCAAGGGTCTCTTTCTCCCCATCACCCATTTTCTAATGAAATCGAAAAAACTCTTTCCCACTGTACATTTTCTATAGGGAAAACCTTTGGACAGATCGCCAGCAACAACCACCAGAAGGATTTCGACATCTTTTTTTAATTGAAAAGTTATGACGTCTGGATATGTCATCATGGATCGCCTATCCCCCACTACCCCATTTTTGAACGAAATCGAAAAAACATGTAGAGAATGTATGGTGGAGAAATGTTTTTTCGATTTCGTACGAAAATGGGTGGTGGTTGAGGGAGGCATTCGACCCTTGATAACATATCTAGACGTCATAAGATTTCATATGAAATAAAAATTATCGAAAAAAATCCGTCGAGTGGTTGGGGCGGGCGAACTGTACGAACGTTATACCATATTATTTTAAATATATAGATCCCAACAGTTCCATCACAATGGCGTGTCAAAAATATTGTAAAATACCTATTATAGGTGATGGAAACTGTTTATTTAGGGCAATATCATTCTGTATTTATGGATCTGAAGACTTTCATGCCGACATTCGTGAGAAATTTATACAAAACATTACAACTAGATGGGGTTTATTGTAAGATTTTACAATTTTAAAGGAATCTGTTGTCTGCAAAAAATATGAAATCTACTTTGCTTTTATAGTCTGTTCCACTGATCTTCATGCAGTATTTAAAACCAAAAAAAGTAGTGGCTGAGAACCTCGAAGCTGGGAGGTGGCAGGGGCAGTGATGAGCAAAGTGGGTACTGGCTGCGAACCAGCCCGGAGGGTGGTGAGAGCGGCTAGTTCCTTATTAATACACGTATAAGACCAGTACGTTCTTTCCACAAATTCTGTGTTCGTGAAAGTTATATCAAATATTTTATTACTTTAACACGGAGTTCTTAGTACGCTTCTTTCACTGCTACCTGGGAAGCTTTCAGACTTGCTTAATTTTCACTTTTCACACAAACTTGGCGAAACAAAATTCTGTAACTCTTTTTCGTTTCAAATCTTTCTAAGGCCGTGGGAAGTATACTTCCCACGAAATTCATCAATTTTTAAATGCAATTTTTAAGATTGATGTAAGTGTCCGCCAAATTTTTCGATGAAACAAGCACCTAGATTTTCAGATTTCTTATCTCTAACTATAATGAAATATTTTGACTTTGATAATTAATTATTAAAATTAATTAACAAAAAATCAATGTCCTCCAATAAGCTAAATGGATTTTTGTCTTAAATTGATTTCAGTATCAAAATTATTGTATTATACCACTAAAAGAAAAAACTGGCCCTTTCAAGGGTTAATCCCAAAGGTTTTGTCTTTTCCGTCATTACCAACATTACTTTCGCGTACCCTTAAGTAGTCTTCTACGTACCCCCAGGGGTACGCGTACCACCACAGGTTGGGAACCATTGATTTATCACATTTTAATGTATATTGTATAGAGTAAATCACTTCATATTTTATTTTTTATTTAACCTTGACTCCATAATGTTTCAGTCTTGCATCAAAATAATAAAAAAATTTTGGCTTCGTAATTGGCAAACAAAGAAAAAAATCATTCTCATATTTTCCTATAAATAGCGAAACTCGCGGATGTGTTTCAATAAACCTGCTATTACGGAAAATATATTTTAACGTAGGACTACGTTACTCCCATTGGGGTCTCACGAAGGAATTTGATGCACATGCCAAAACGCCACAAAAAACGTCTTATGGGAGATCCTCTATATCTCGGTAACTACATATGTTAAAAACATAGCTAATGTCTCATTTTAAGGATAAATGGTAACAACAGAAGTTACAAAAATTGTTTTCAAAATTCGAATTGTAGTTCAGCGACTACTGAGTCGCAAAGTTGGACAAAAATACGCATGAATTGGTGACGCTATCCTCTATATCTCGATAACTACATATGTTAAAAACATAACTAATGTCTTATTTTAGAGATAAAGGGTAACAACAGAAGTTACAAAAAAAATTTGAAAATCGGAATTGTAGTTGAGCGACTACTGAACTGTATATAGAAACAAAAGAGTCACGCGAGTAAAGTAGTCCTACGCCTTTAACATCAGCGGCTGTTTGAAAAAGACAGCCTTCTGTCATTTTTTTTAAAGTTTCCTTTTTCGAAAACGTTTTCTTTCCCAGTTCTGTTAAAACCAATTTCTGTCTAGGCTTTTTAACAATCACTGAAAGGAACGAAAGAGTATATATGGTGGAAAGAAGTTTACGAAATTTAAAGAACCAAAATTAATGAAATAGGAGGATATTAGACGAAACGTCTTTCAAAATCGCGCTAAACTCTCTTTTTGATTAAACGCGAAGTTCAGAAACTAGGAAGCGATACCCGTTTCCTGAGTTTTAAATTAATTTTTCAAACAATATTTATCTTTCAAAGATGAAAAAAGAGTTTTTTACTTCGTTGCACCGTGAAATCATTTCCGGTACAATATTTCAAAGAATGTTTGCATAACAGCGGATAATTTAAGTTCTTTTAAATTACAGCTATATATAGGACTTTCCAAACATGTTCTTTGTGCGATATCACGCAAAACTCTCGATCGAATCTAGTCGAAGGAAAAACGCAACAATGAAAAAAGCAGTTTTAAGATTCCCCTTTTCCCAGATGTATCGCATAAAACCCATCAACCATTATTACATTTATTCAACTTTTATGAATAATGTTATATATTCCTGTTGTTACAACAGAGGAAAATATTTGATTTACTAATATGTTAAATTTGAAAAATTCTTGAAAATATAGGATAATATTTGCAATTTACCTGTTGCGTGTTTAGTTTGATTAAGTTATATTAACTTCCCATTATGAAGAAATACGAGGGCTATTTTGGGACGGATCTCGTAATTTTTAACCGCAGTCGGATGCCATTGACGACACGAGCTGGCACTCCCCTCCACAAACTTCCGCACCGCACTGGTGAGAGGACGTTTGGCCCCCTACGTATGATTTAACGTGCAACAAGATCACATACACGGCAGTGGAATCGGGTTTTAGTCCAATCGGATTTTCATGAAAAGTATCAAAATGTAGAAAAAATACACAGGCTTTAAGTTGTTGAGTCGGCCATGAAAAACATGGTACTGTATTTTGTACCGTGTCATAGAACCGGATAAGAGGGATGGGAAATTCAGAACATCGTTTTTTTTTGCGTTTAAATAAAAAGCGTTGAAAGTCAGAGGAACAGTTTAACCCTCTGAGCGCGCAATTATTTTGACCCTTTAATTGTCATGTTAGAAAACTTAGCTTTTAAAGTAAATGAGTCAATCTTTTTTGCATTTAATTATATTTCTGAAATCTTAAGAATACTTTATCCATGATTGTTTGAGAAAATGTACAAATAAATACGAGCTATCCGCTTTTGAACTGAACATGAAAAATTGAAAAAGACGTTTGAGTCGCTTGGAGGGATTAGAAAGTTATAGTTATTAAAAAAACCCTTTAAAATGAGCCGCCGAACGTTAAGATAGCTTAAATAGGTCAGAAGTAAATAATTAAAAAAAAGCTTAAATTTTCTAAAATATATAAATTTTTCCCCATCTGAATGAAAATTTTGAAATTCTCCTTCAGCACGTATTTATTGGGCGGAATATCGGTTAAAAATTTCAGAGAGATACCTTTATTATTTTTAAAAAAAATCAACTTTGTCGAAAAAATTAGGGTCCTCGAAAAATGCCTATAAGTAATTTTTCTATCAATCCGAATTCGTGGCGAGAAAGCAAATCCTGTTCTTATCCTATTCTGAAAATATTGTTTTAGGATTTCAAATGCCTTCTATATAGTTATTTTTCAAATAGAAGTGATGAAAATTACATTTGAAGTTATCATTATGTGTCAATTATTAGCCCTGAAAGCTTTCAGTCATAAAGAAGAACACTTTCAAGCATAATAATTAATTCATAATAATTGAGCAAAAATATTAACTGCAAAGTTAGTTTTCACCCCTTCAGTTTGAAAAAACGACTATATAGAAGGCATTTCAAATCCTAGAACAATATTTTGAGAATAGGATTTGCTTTCTCGCCACGAATTCGGATTGATAGAAAAGTACTTATAGGCATTTTTCGACGAGCCTAATTTTTTAGACAAAGTCGAATTTTTTAAAAATTAATAAAGGTATCGCTCTGAAATTTTTACCGTATATTCCGTCCTATATATACGACCGAAGTAGAATTGCAAAACTTTCACTCAAACTAAAAGAAAAAATATTTTAGTAAATTCACGCTCTTTTTTAATTTATTCCTGACCTATTTAAGCTATCTTAACGTTCGGCGGCTCATTTTATAGGTTTTCTTAATACCTATAACGTTCTAGTTTAAACTGGTCCTCTCATATTAATAGACTTTTATTAAAACGCAAAAAACAGAAAAAAAACACCGATGTTTAGAATTGCCCTTCCCCTTCCTCCCTCATCCGGTTACAAAATATAGTGCCATGTTTTGCATGGCCGACCCAACAACTTCAATCAATAAAATTGCTGTTATGTATTTTTTCCATGTTAAGGTACAATTCGACTGGACTGTTTCGAACCTGGAACCCTCTAGCCTCGAAGCCAAGATCTTACAACTAGGCCACTATCTTTTGCCGTTATTTAATAGTTTGGGTATTTTAATCAGTAATCAGAAAATACTGAGAATAGTTAATACAATTAGTTCCGAGCTTTAAATTATATGTAATCGCAAGGACGTTTTAGCAGAGGCAACCGTTAGAAAACTGCAGAGACGCAGTACTATTATAAAAATAGAGAATTTAAAAATTTTGTTGATAGATTACAAGTTTAAGTTTTAAAAGTAAGTCCGAAACAGAAAAATCTAAAACACGATCGTCCACTCAATTTTCTCCCCAAATATAGCGGAAGAGAGGAGCAAGTTTGGTTAATTTGGTTAAGCTTGAACACTTCTAGGCGTCAACTCTATCGATTGAACCACCGTTTCGGAAGCGCCTTTTCGGTTTAAAAGTCCGCCAAACTCTCTCGCCCACTTTCCAGAGATATTGCAGTTAAGCACAGCTTAATGTTTTAAAGTCGCCCACTTATAATTACGTTATAAATGATCCAGTGTTACGAGCCGGAAGGGATCCTAATTCAATTTGTCACTCCTCTTTTCCCTTTAAGTAGTTTTAAATCTGTTTAATAAAATCTAAGGCTAACTGAAGCGATTCTTTCTGTTGCACTTATTTCTGTTTATTTTATTATCTCGAATGACTGTCGCGGTTGGATTAGTTTCAGATGAGCTGAGAAAGTTGACACTGTGATGGAATCATTACGGTTTATCTGGAGCTCTTAATTAATGTGCATCGGGTTATCCTCCTTTAGAGATAGGAAAAAAAATAATTGTTTAACTGAGGGGTTATTTCTATCACTAGTGTAATTGTGGAAATGAAAGTACAGCCACTGGTAAAATGACAGCTTTCTAATTTCAATTTCAATGCTTCGGTATCATTCGATCAGTGTCTTCCAATCCTTTCAATACATACTAGACACCATCTTTTTCGTTTGCAATTTTACTTATATACTGTTTTCGTTATTTATTTGTGAGCTATTAACCCTTTGTGAACGGTGCGGCGTAAAATGTGTGACAGTGGGTATGTATCATAAGCATACCCACTGAAGCGCAGAATTGTTACTGCGATCCAAAATGTTATCCCACAAATGCTGGAGAACACTTGGAGGGAAATCGAATTTCGTCTCGATGTGTTACGAGCCACGAAGGGCAGCCATGTGCAAATTCATTAATCTTTTTAATATCATTAATAAAATTCTTTGAGTTGTAATTTACGAATACGTAATCGGTTTTTGCGTAATATTTTTTATTCGAAAGTTATGAGGTACGGAAACCCCGACAATAATTAATGAACACCCTGTATATAAAACTCTAAATATTTACTTCAAATTTTAATTCAATGCTTTTCTAACGTATTGTCACATATACTGTAAGTTTCATGCAATTTGGTTTTAAACGCTGCAAGTTATAAGCAAAAAACTTGGGATTTTTTTAAAGAAACCTTTATATCTTCCCGAATATTAACTGCTATGCTTACGAAAAGGCATGTAAATATTATGCACATCAAGCATAACCATTGA
>BGPR01000013.1:0-22889 GCA_013235015.1 Araneus ventricosus
TGAGAAACAACAACAACAGATTCACAGTACGGTGAGTTACATTTTCAAATTCTAAAATTGCTCTTTAATTTCATAGTCGGGAATCTGTCCAGATATTTTTTATATGACTGATATTATATTTATGCACATTCTGCAAAAACTTCGTTAAATAACCTAATTCCATTCTGAACATATCCCTGATATATGTTCCTACTTGAATGCAAATTTGAAAATTCTTGAGACATTAAAAATAATTTAGGGGATATCTTCATCCTGAATACATTATTTAATGACACTTTAATTTTAGAAAATTATATATCATTAAAGACTATCCATTAGAAAGTTCAGAAAGAAATTTAATATGATGAAATTTAATTTCATCCACTATCATATTAATCACACTTATTTTTATTTTTAATTTAAGGTGTATGTAAATTTGGTTTCAGCAGTGAATGCATGTTTTAATGTTTAAGTTAATTGTAGCAGTAATAGATAAAAGAATTTTAAAGTAAAAACTTGTGTCCCCCAATTAAAAATAAACTGATAGTGAAATGAAATGTATAGTGTTTATTAATTCTTCATTATTTTAATATTTTGTACATTGTTTAATAATTATAAAGTGTCTACAGTTTCCATAAATATATTTTTTATTTATGTGTTTATTTTATTTGGGAGAAAAAATTGCAGAATTTAATTTGCTTGTCCACAAAATGCTTGTGTTTGTCAGACTATTTTAAAGACAGTTTAGTTATCTAAATTATATATAATACATATAATATAATTAATATTATATCTATGTAGATTTACTTTCCATTGATATCAAAATTCTATGTTTTAAAAAATTTTGTCTCCTATTGATGTACCAGTTACCTAACTGATCAAGTCATTTATAAGCATAAAACTAGTTTTATTATTATTAATTGTGCATTGGGATGAGTGTTTTTAGTTTAATTTTTCCACTATTAGAATATGGGGTTGGAGCAGTAGATTATTTTGGGTACAATTAGCTTTTTCCATTTCTCTCGCATCTTCATACTTCCCTATATGAATGTACTCTACATGCTGAACTCGGTGCTGTAGGGTAAATATCTTTTTATCTTTTAAGAAATTTGATATTTTTAAATTTTTGATTTTAGATTGTGCCTTTTAATCACCGACATCTGTAAAATACCTGGATATCCTCTTCTGAAATGCCAAAAAGTTGTGGCAGATAGATTCTCTGAAGTAGATGGTAAGACTGAATAAATAAAATTGATTTTTTTTCATTGTAGAATAGTAATGAATTTGCTTTAGAAAGTTACATAATACATAACTTCTTTACTAAATATCATGGTTTTTTCATAGAAATATAACTGCGTCTGTGTGAACTAATTAAAAAGTATATGTTTAGGAAAATCCATCTATTTAATATAGCTGAAAATGCTTTGCAACTTATACTAACAAATTATACACAATGTTTTATGAATATTTTTATTTCTCTCATTCATAAAGAGTTAACTGTTGCTTTAGTTTAAAATTTTACATGCCATTGCTTGGTTAATAACTAAAGAATCTTACTGTAGCTTTTATATAAGTTATTTTTAATTACATTTGGAAGATTACTAATTGAGATCATACTTCATAGTTTAATTGCTATGCCTTTGCTTTTGTCTAAGGTTTACAGAGGTCCTATGATATAGGATGGATGTTCCAGCTTTGGCCACCTTAAGAGAAAATTTGAAATGGAAGTTTCTCCGTGGATGTCTGTTTAAAGCATATTAAATCATACTTATACTATTCTTTAGCAAATTCTATTGGCTTTCTGCTAGTTATAAAATTTTTCTGAAGAATATTTTAGATTTAGAGTTATGAATTTTTAAATAAATTAACCCAATTTGCACCAGTTTTGGCCACACTAATATTATATTTGTAACAGACATTTTAATGAATTTTAAGTAAAAATAAATCATTTTTATTCAGTATATATTTTTTGCTAAAATATGAAACAAGAAATGGGGACAGGAATAAACGTAGATTGCAAAAGCATAGATTTTTTTTAAATTTCAAAACTACTACTTCAAAACAAAAAGTTAAATATTGTATAAAAATTTGCAAATATGTGTGCGAAAGAAATGGATGTGTGTCTCATGTTAAAAATGAAAACAATTATAATAGAATGGTATGGGGAGTATGTTACAAAACAGAATTCCATAATTTTTTCAAAAAGTTCGTTCAAAACCCTTTTTTACTATTCTGTATGTAAGAATAATTTAACCACTAGTTTGTTAAAGACATTTACAGCAAATTTTTAACTTTAATTGTTTACATGGAAACAAAACTAATTGTTAAAAAAATCTGTTTGAGCGATGTCCTTCGTTATGTTGCAGAAATTTTTCGTTAATTAAATAATTTATTTTGCAGGTTTCAGGAGATCAAAGGCTTCATTATGCGATCCAGGGAACTACTAGTATGTTAAAAAAATAATACTAACTTATATGTTTACTAGTCAGGAATGGTTGTTTATGAAAACCTATCTGTGATTAGAAATAGAAATGTTATATTTAATTGTAAGTGAGAATTTTATGTGTGATATATTTATATGAATTTTACCAAAATATAACTATAGGTATTTTATACAGAAGCATCAGTTTTATTTATAAATAATTGAAGATTTTGCTTTTGGAAAAGAGTCTAAAATGAACATTTGCCATGTAATAAAAATGAAAAAGAAAAAATGAGCTTTTATTATTGGAAAATTTGTTTTTGCATGAGTCTAGCAGAAAGAAAAATACACAGGAAATGGCTATCTTTCATAATTTGATTACCAAATGAGATTTTTTGGGGGGGGCTAACTTTTATGTGTTTATTTGCGATTTTGTTCATTGTAAATAACTGAATTTGTTTTCGGAGGAGTGCAACTGAAATTTGTATAACAGGTAGGAATATTTCTATGTAGAAAATTGCACCTTATTGGTTCACAAATAGTGGAATGTTAATTAATTTTAGTTAGAATTTTACCAAAATGGAAAATTGTATGCAAATATTAGGAATTGGTTTTTTTATGTGTGCAATGCATTTAAATAAACAACATTGTAAGTTTTTAATTTTTTTAAAGGTAATTTTCTAATGATTTGTGCAATTGAGTATAAATATAGTAGTTAAAAATTCAGACACTTTGTTAATTTTAGGTATAAAATTTGCAGATAAATATGTAATATTTTTTGCTTAAGGTGTGTAATCAAGAGAAGTTTTAAGTAACATCTTTTTTACTTATTTATGTTTTACCAGTATTTAAAACTGCCTTTACACCAATAACATTTATACACTCTAGTTGGTTACATTTTGCTTCCATGTAAATATAGTATAATTTTAAATTTAATTGTAACACATTTAAGTACATTCTTTCTCTTCAAATTTATTTTAAGCATTTAACCCATGTGCAGTTCTGATTTCTCAATTGGGTACTCATTATAATAAGTTTTTATTCTGTAATTTATCATCAGTTCGATTCTTTTTCAGTAAGCTTTTTTCAGATTTTTCATCTTGGTTGTTATTGTAGGAAGTGTAATAGTTGGCTATACTACGGTGAATTTATGTAAAAATGTATTTTTATGTTGTAATAAAAGTATAAAAATACTGTGTTGCTGTTATTTGTTACTTGAGTTATTATCTATAAATTAGTATCTTATGTGCAGTTACGTGTGTTATTTCTAATAATAAATGGAATAAAAAAACTTATATTTATTTATAAAAGCATAAGTTTTTGATTAGAGCAATTAATTTCTTATGATTTGTTAAAGAATAAAGATTTGAAGTAATATTTTGGCAGTTTCTCTTGTTTAAATCTTTGCAAAAATATATATTATTAGGTACGTATAATTATACTATTTTTACATTTATGCTCCAACATCTTATTCTGGTACTCATGCAAAGAGCACTAATTAGTTATTGAAATTTTGAGCAAAGATCATTATAACCTTTACTGTTAATATAACTTAACTTGCGTTGCAAAGAGTAAATGTTTCTTAGAATTCTTATGCAGTTTTAGAAACAAAGTATTTTGTTAAAATTTCCAGTATTCTTTTACATATAAAAAATGTAATACACTGTTTCAATAGATTTTTTTAGGATATTCATTCCATTTTTTAAAAATTAAATTTCATAAAAATATTTTTTTTCATTTTAAGTAACTGGTAAGTGTTTTTAATGTATATTGTACACATACAGTGATTATGAGTTGGGAGAAAGCCAGGAAACTAATATAATTAGTAGCCTTTAATCGGGGAAATTTTTTCAGTTTCTGTAGCCACCTTCCCTGTATTATATATTTTAAGCTGACTCGGTCTGTCAAGACTTTACTAGTCAGTGCAAACTCAAAAGCCTTATAATTAATATTTTCTAAACATTATAATTTGTAAAAGAATAAGTAAAAATTCATGCAAATAACTGGTGTGCTTTAGATGTTCTTAAAGGATAAATGGAAAATAAAGCTGCAATATTGGAGAATATGGTGAAAAATATGTATTTATAGAGAAATGCAGATTTAGATAATGCAGTTAAATCTTCAAAAAAAAAAGATATTGGTCAAGTTTAATGATTTTGTGAAAATTGCTAAATAACTGCAAATTGAATTGAAGACAAAATGCAAATTCTTAAAAAATCTACAGGATATTTAAAGAAAAAATAAAAGAATTTTTTGCATATTTTATTAAATTAAATTGAAGAAAAAATGCAGTTTTTTCTGTATTCAAAAAATCTGCAGAATATTTAGAGGAAAACATACGAAATTTTTTTGCAGATTACATTGAAGAAAAAATACAGTTTTTTTGCTGTCTTACAAAAATCTGCAGAATATTTAGAGAAAAATATAATAAAAAAATTTATGTGTGTGTGCCTATTAAATTGAAGAAAAAATGCAGATTTCTTCTGCCTTCAAAAAATCTGAAGAAAATTTAACAGAACAATATAAGAATTTTCTGCAGATTAAATTGAAGAAAAACTGCAGATTTTTTGTCTTCAAAAAATCTGCAGAAAACCTCAAAAAAATCCTGCAGATTTTTTTAGCTGGGTTATTAAAAAATTATTTATTATAAACCGTGCTATATAGTTTACAATTGTTTCCATTATAGAAATTTGTTGTACTGTGCAGAATAATGCTGGTATTAAAAGAAGCACCCCCCAAATTGTTTCTTACTAGTTTTTAAAATAGCAGAAGTGATGAAACTAGGGTAAAAGACCGTTTATGTTGGTTAAAAAGATTTATAAGGATAAAATAATAAGCGGCATTTTACTACCTCAAGGAGCATATTTATTCATAATGCTCTTTATAAGGTACTAAATCACTGGTCTCAATATTGCTTTAAAAAATGTTTTCCTTTAAACGTCCAGAAATGTTGAATAATTAATTAATCAATATTAAAAGCATTTAAAAAAAGCGTTTTTTTTAAACGCTCTGAATAAGTTTACAAACTGATCAAAAAGAAGCGAAATCACACACAATAAAAACATTTCCAAAAAAGAGCGTTTTTCTTTTCAACGCTCTAAATAAAGTTACAAATTAATAAAAAAGGATCGAAATGTGAGTAATGAAAACATTAACAAAAAAGAGCGTTTTTTCTCAAACGCTCCCTTTAACATTAAAAATTGATCAACAAAGAGCGAAATCATTGCTTAAAATGTTGCTCAAAAAGGAGCATTTCTTTTAACACGCTCCTTTTAATATTAAAAATTAATGCAAAAGGAGCGAAATCGTTCAATACAGAAAGGAGCGAAATTCGCTCCGAATATTTCGCTCCGCGGAAGGATTGTAAAACGCTCCAAAAGGACGATGCACTTTCAAGTACGGAAAGGAGCGAAAATTCGCTCCATCGGAGCGAATTTCGCTCGTTTGGTTTAAGCGTGTAGACCACTTTAAGCAAACAAGGGGCAATGTGAATTTGGCAAATTGTATTAACTATATCGGCTTACTACATGCTACTACAACTCGCAAGCTTTCGGTAATAGCCCAAATTACATATTTTGCGACTATTCGATCTGATTCTCGGTCCGGTTACAAAGTCTGATTTCTACGCAAATCATTGTCTTGAATTTTATGGTTTTTTGATCTCTTTATATTTTGAATCTTAAAATCATAAATTTTAATCAGAACGAAGAGTGGTCCATAGTCGCTTCATTACACTAAAACACAAAATAAGCGTCTAGTAAACATGAACTTTGGTTTGATAAGATTTTATGTTTCAATCGAAAATAGTATTTTCGATTAGAATTCCTGACCAGACGATGGATTTTAGAAAGTGAATGGAAACTTCAGGAACTGTAAAAGAATAAGAAGCCTTAATATCTTTGAAACTGAATTTTAGAATCTGGGATTTTCAACAGTTTTGTGTCGCAATGTGATAAACATATTAATGCACATTGTGAGAATATTAGACGCGAAGTTTTATAAGGCAATTTAAAATTATCTGAATAACTGATGTAACCGCACTGCTTTTCGAGCTCGCCACCTAGCGGCCGTTGGAAGAGATAGTGAGTCCAAGTTCCGAAGTCGGCCAATAAACATGGTGTTCTGCCCGAGTAATTGTATATTTTATATATCCTGAAATGTTTTGTCCTTAATTGCTTGTCCCTATATGTTATATCCTTTGATGTTTAATTAAAAGTATTTAAATCAATTAAGCTTCTTTTCTTTAACGTCTACTGTTATCCCTAGCAGGAATTAAATTATGGCGCCCAAATAGTTACACTGAGAATTAAAAAAATACATGCTATAAAAACATACTTTTACTTTCCTGTTAAAAATATGTTTGTAATGAGTACGACGTAGTTTTCTGCAACATTAAAAAAGTTTACATTTTTCAGTCAGTCACAATAGTGTGTGCGAAATGTTTTAACCCTTTATATCCCGACGGTACTTAAAATTAACACTTCAATCCCGCATATATCTTCATAGGATATAATCCATTTTTCTTGAAGGTATTCTCAAGAAAAAGAAGAATGTAGTTTCGACAGCAAGCAGTAGAAGACAACAGAAGGCAGAAATTAATTATTAATTAAATTAATTGAGTTATTTTAATTAATTTATTAAAAACGTTTTTTCCTCTTTCCTATGGTCATTTTGCACCAAAACTGATCTAATGGTGCAAAAAAACTTGCTGATAAGCTAATCCGGGATGTAAAAGGTTAAAAGAAACTGGTAAGTTCGAAAATAACAGTTACAAGAATGCACTAGTTATGTAGAATAACATTTTCTTAAGAAGAAATATAAAAAAATTGAATAAATATTTTATTTTCATTCGAAACCTAAAAAACTATCCATAAATATAATAGAAAATAGCAATTTTGACATGTTGATGCCCCTCTGGTAAAGTTGAGGAAGTTTGGAGAGGGGAGGGGTACCGGCTCAGGTATCGTCCTCGTCATCTGACCACGTTTCAAAATTAAAAGGTCCGTCCCACATATTCATCGTGTTGCTTCAAAACGGGATGTTTATATAAACAGAAAACTAGATCATCCCTCCCTGCCTAAGTATCCTGGAAAACTGAATGACAGCCGCCGCAATAGCCTCGAGTACTGAGGCCGGAGTCCTAGTAGCCAATCACCTGGCCACGACCCGACCCGACCGATGGGGATACGTACTATCACTGGTGGAGGGACCATTACTATACCCACAGGGGAAGCGGACGTTTATATAACTAAACTTAAGATGCAGCTGCGGAAAGTAACAAAAACTCTTCGGCAGAAAGTATTTTAACATAATACTGTGGTACATTTTAGTATAATACTTAGCATAGAAAACTACAGTATTTACTTTCAGGAAAGTATTGAGATGTTGGCAAAAATGAGAGCATTTCTAAATGATTCTAACAGTCTGGTCTTTGTGAATGGAGTTTTTGAAATCTTAGGAATCATTACTTAAAGCACATACGGAGGGTAGAAAGGTGCGTCCACTTTATAGAAACCATGTATCGTGGCTTCTGTCAACAGCCTGCCTGCTCCTGTTTCCTTTCGAGCACTCTGTGCGTGCCAATTTTGTATTCTTATCATCACTTCTTTACTTTTATTTCATTGTCTCGAAAATTTAGCAACCCTTTCAAAAGGTGCACAAGAGGTTTTATCAAAATACAATGCTATTTTTACAGATGCCTTCACTTCTTTAAAGCTAAAAGATATGTTATTTTTAACGTGAGAAACGGATAAACTTACTCTAAATTGCAAAGATCTATAGAATTGAATTTTATCTAGTTTTACCGATGTTCAAAAATTTCAGCTCTAATAAAGAATCAGTTTCTGAAATAGACTAAATACATTTTCGTCTAAATACTATGAATAAAATTAGGTAATACATAAATTATCGAACTTATTAAAAATTTTAACATAAATGTTATTCCCCATTTTACTTGTTTTTCCAGTGTACTTGGACACATCCTTAAAAGAAATTCTTTAACAGAAAAACTTTGAAATAACATGCATTACCCCAAAACGGAGGAGTTATTCCTTAAGTTGAAACTGCTACGAAGTTTTGAAAAAATAAACGTTTTCATTGATGATTTAGAGCTCAAAATTGAGCATATACTGTGATTTATTTTTTCAGAGCAGAAGACCGACTGATGTTTAAGTTATAAAAGTCAAGGAACTCCAAAATCATAATTTAGTTTAGAACAGTCTGATATTCTAACAGTTCCAATTGTAATGCGCGCTAATGAGAAGTTAGTTTATTTCTTAGAAAAAGTTTTCTTATTTTAAATAGTTTATGTTTTCAGAAATTAGCATTACACAGCTTATTTTCTTTTTATTCAAAATTGATCTGCTAGATTTCGATGAAATCACTTTTTGGAACTGAAATCGAAATTTTTATATTAAAAATGTTCTTCGAGAGTAACTAAAAATACACGTTGTCTCTCTTTCAACGAATACACACAAGAATAAACCTTTTTGTATCTAATATGTTCAAAACTACATTATTTTATATTATCGTCAAGTCACTTATGATGAAAAAAGAAATTACAAGAGAAAGCAACAATATGTAAATTGCAAATTGCTGTATAAAAAAATTGTCCTTCTTGTTTTCCTAGAAAGGATGAATAGTTGTTTTGTGCTTTCAAGATTCACAAACATCAAAACTGTTAATTTTATAAAAATTCTGTGTATTGTATCAAAAGCATTCGGCTGCAATCATAACAGAGAAAAGAGGTAAACTGCACTCATTTCACCTAGCGGCAAATTCTTGAATCGAAAAATGCCGAACAATTTGGCTTACTCTCAAAAAGTAAGGTTCAAACAACAGCCTAAAATCCACATTCCTGGTCCTTTTCTCTCAACATCTTAAGATTAAGAAACTGCTATCGAAAGTTAATAGGGAAGTGATTAAATCATTTTAAAACTATCATATACAGCCATTAGTTTTTTAAAAAAATTCGTAATGTTTGTTTCAAATATTGCACTTAACTGCTGAAAAATCCAAACGACTTCTAAATGATTTCTAATTGAATTCTATTACTCATACCGTAGTTATTTTTGAAAAGAAAATTCAAACATTTTTTAATTGCCTTAATATTAGTCTCCTTTAAATTTCTATAAAAGATTTAGTTAGGAAATAAAAGCAATTTGAATAACAGTTCAAAGAGCAGATAGATATTATTTCCTAATGTATGCTCTGAAAAAAAATCATTTTTTTTAAATTCTGCATATTTAATGCTAAATACAATCAGGCTGAATTTAATCTCAGAAAAAGTAAATCATTGTTATTTAAAATTGTAATTAAATAAAATTGCTATAGGATATGCTTCCAAATTGAAAATACATGCATAAAATAATGTACTAAAACATACCGAATCAAAATGTGCAATTATATAACATCAAATATTTTCATCTTAATTAAATTAAGCCGTTTAAAATGTCAATTTCATATTTTACTGTTTCGTGAATTTTCATCTTTGGTAGTTTTGAATTAAATTTATACTAAGGAACGCATTGCTTACGCGTCAAAGTAGCATTTTAAATTTCATTTTTAAAAAGTTTATTTTACCAAACTTGAAAGATTTTTCTTTAAAAATGGACTTGTTGATATTTTAACAAAATCCCCTTTTTCACAGTTTGTTTCAAGTTTCAAATCCTGTTCCACGTGGAACAATATATATCATACTGTTTTAAAAATCAGTTACCGACAAGTTTAGCGGCGTTCAATGGATTAAAATTTTTTAAATACAAGTGAATATTTTATGTTCGGTTTTAATTTTAAGAAGTAAACAAAAACATTAATATTAAATTTCTGTTAACAAATTAGGATATATTTAAGGAGGAATTTAAAATCATATTTCTCGAGTAAAATATCGCCATTAAAAATTCAAAGAATGAAACCAACACCATTTAAAGTAGCATTTTGAATTTAAAAGAAAAATCTTTTTTTGTCAAATTCGAAATTTTATCCCTAAATCTGGACTCACTGATATTTTAAGAAAATCCCTTTTTTTCATATTTGATTTCAAATTGCAAATCCTACTCCATGTGGAACACTGTATATCATTTTGTTTTGAAAATCAGTTATAGACAAGTTTTAGCAGCATTCAGTGAATTAAAATTTTTAAATAAAAATGAATACGCTATATTCTTCTACGAAGCAAACAAAAAATCAATATAAAATTTTTGAAAAAAAATTGTTTATATTTTGAGAAAAATTTAAAATCACATTTCACGAATGAATTATCGCCATTAAAAATGCAAAGAATGAATGCAGCACCATTTAAAAGCAAGAATAAAAAATGTCCCATACCTTTGGACCCCTAGCGTGAAAAATGCTCCCAGGATCAGCCAATTAAAAGGCATGAATAAATCGTAAACAACTTGAGAAGACAGTAAGAACAGAGGATTTGATCTCCAAACGGGCTGTCGACATGGCATTGCCCCTAAAATTTGTCATTCGTCACTTACACATCAAGTCTGAAAAAGTGCTCACACGTAAGTGCCGCTGCGCGTAGGTCCCAAGCGCGAAATCTGTATTCACCTGTTCCTATGTATATCTTGGACTCATCTCCCGGCTGCTATAGCCACCGGCGTACGTAGATCTCGGAGTGTGCCAGTGAGTTCTTTGTGCTCAATCAAAACGGATGAGTTTCAAGGAGAAGTGGTATTTGCTCAACGACGCCAAATGGTTCGCCAAAACGGAGGAAGATTCAAAAACTCAGAAAGACGATTGCAATAATTTCGCTAGCAATGGTATCATGAATGACGGAAATACAATGTTCGTTTTATTACTTTCATGTATACGAAGTATTGAAAGTATTGTGATCAACAAAAAATTTTACCTCCACAGATTTTTATGAATCTCCACGTTTTAGATCTCCCTGACTGCAAAAAAACATTTTTGGAATCATGTCTGTCTGTGAACACAACGATTGCAATACTTTCGCTAGCAATGGTATCATGAATGACGGAAATACGATGTTCGTTTTATTACTTTATTGTATACAAAGTATTGAAAGTATTGTGATCACTAAAAAATTTCACCTCCAGATTTTTATGAATCTCCACATTTTAGACCTCCCTGACGCAGAAAAAAACATTTTTGGAATCATGTCTGTCTGTGAACACAACGATTGCAATAATTTCGTTCGTACTGCCATCGCAAATGACTGAGTAAGACCAAGGACAAATACAAAGTTTATTTTATTACTTTTTCGTATACGAAGCAGAGAAAGAGAAAATTTTTTAATCGTCAAAGAATTCGACCTCAAAATTTTTATCTACCTCTAATGTTTTAGACTTCCTGGACTCCGAAAAAAATATATTTGGAATTTTGTCTGTCTGTCTGTGAACAAAATAGCTTAAAAACGCAGTGATCTAGAAGGATGAAATTTGGTACGTGGCCTTTACAGTAAAGTTGTAGACTTCTCTCAAATTTTGGACGAAATCTCTCCACGGAAAGTCTGTCCACCTGTCCTTGTGTACATAAAAACGATAAAAAAAATTACTGACATTAAGTATGCATAATGATAAATGATTACTAACTATTTTTACGTTAGAAAAGATAAACCTGACAAAATTAGCTTCATTATCGCATATAATCTTGACGCCTTACACATAAGTCTACATTTGGATTAAATTTACGCTACTGTAATTAAGCTACTGATAAGCGTTGCATTTCATTTACTAGGTTTAATTTGGAACCATGTTTTGATTTGTTTTCGCAAACATACTTATTTCACCAGCATATCTTAGTTTGGAATCAATTTTGCAAATGGAATATTATTATTTCTACAAATAAAGTTTGTTATTTTAGTGGATATCACACATTTCCAAAATTAATTACCCTTAAACGGTAAGTTAAAATACAACCTTATATATAAAGTTGATATTATCTCATTCGACTATTTTTTTTTTCAATTTTTAATGAATGCTTTAATAGCTTTTGGAGCTTAAAACAGAATAATATAATAAAAATGTAAAAAATAATTTTTTATGATATGAAATTCATTGACATTCATCAACAACAAAAAGAGGGCCATGGTGTTAAGATTTCGAGATCGGAGGGTTCAAGGTTTGAAACTCGATTCCGCCAAAGATACATAAGGGTGTGTGTGCCTGATTCACTTAGAGTGTCAATTGCTGTCCCTTTGGCGTGGTATGGAAGTTAGGAGAAGGGGTTTTCAGCTCCGGTGTATTCCTCGTCATCTGACCAGGGTTCGAAGAAATAGGACGTTAATGTAATTCAACTAAAAAAATATTCCAAAAAATAATGACCAATACAAGTACTCCAGACCAATTAGTAAACGCTTTTTTCAGAATTAGTCGAAACACAAGCAGTTAAGAGTTTTATTCAAAAATAACAAAATTGTTAAGAATTTTATTATTCTGTTATCGAGTATGAAATTGATTTCGTTTTCAAGTACGCGCTGGTTTCAATAAAAATATAGAGAGAGTGAAAATTCTTCTCTAATTCTGAATTTTCCATAATTTTTTTGTTGTTCATTTTCGGCCACTGAATAATTCTTAATTGGGGAGAGTGGGGTAAAACCGGGTGCCCTTGATTCGGACGCTATTATTTTTCCTATCTAGCAGACAGATACTGAATTCTACTCTACTAGTCAAGACAGTCGTAGTGGCGTGTTGTAGCTGTTGAATGCACTGCATCTGTGAAGGTTGGTTTGTTTTAAGACGTCAACTCTATAAGATTCGCTTGCTTTTAAACTGTCTTTACTTAAAAATCATTACAGCTATAAAAACTATATTTAGTCCAGATTATTATATGTTTACTAAGGATTTATGCCCTATCAAACAATACGGATTTACTCCAATAATTGCGCGGTTCTATATCGTTTTTATAACCACTGCACTCGGGGTAAAACCGGGTATTCCAAGTGGCGTAAGACCGGGACAGTCAGTATTGATGATTCCTCCGATTAAGGCGATAAAAATACGTCAGACGTTGATTGGTTATACTTAAAGCATGTATTTTCTAATTTAATTAAAGAAGAAGGGTTAATCCAATGTAAAAACCGTATTAGCTGTGCCCGCAAAAGCTGCAGTGGCGCGGAGGAAGAAGACAACTGCTTTACATGCGAATTACATGTAACTAATATCCTTAAATTATCATATAAAATAAAAATGATTGCAATTTTTCTACTGAAAATCGAGTTTTTTTAAAAAATTTCTCATAACGTTAACATGTGTATCCGGTTTTCCCCACTAGTAGGGTAAAAACGACTGACTTTGACTTTTTTTATAAAAAAAATCATTGGAAAAAAAGTAATGAAACTGTGACTTTTCTGGAAAGATATATTGTGCTCCGATAAACAATGAATATTTTAATAAAATTTGACAAGCTCTACATCGAATATTTTAGATCCAACAGGCCTTCGAACCTTAGCTACCCGGTTTTACCCCACTTTCCCCTATATCACTAAAATAAGGATACTTGTTTACTTATGTAAATAACTGCTAATATACACATATAATATATAAAATACTAAAATATATACTGATAATTTCTAAAATATTGAACTGAAATAAAATATTAAGATTAATAATAGTATATAAATATTTAATATCAGCCTAATAAATGTCGCAAATTAGTTTGAAAGATTTTACATTTTCAGTGATATGATTATTATTATACTTAAATTATTGTGATAAGTTATAAAAATTTATTTTTTATTTCAGCAAAGACTTGTAACTACTAAATAGGAATGTAAAGACAATTAAGCTTAATTATTTTCTATAACCACAGAATTCTTTTACTGGCTGAATTTATCATCATTGATATTTCTGGAACAATACGTCACTTCTGGTTGAGAATAGTGGATTTTTTCAGAGTATATCGATATTTACTACTAAAGAAGTCCAGTTCAAGTATCCACTTTTTCAAAAAATATGCAGTTGTATCGCGTTTTTCAACCTCACTTATTTTCATATTGATTTATTTTCACCCTTGTTGATTTGTATACATATTTATCTAACTTGACTCGTTTCATGTTTATAAAGCTGGAATTCTGTATTCGATTTTTCTCTTACTTCCTATTCTGCTAGAGTTTTGAAACTTTTTACACTTGTGTGTTATGGAGGACAATATGCTATTTTATGATTTCCAGAACATAATTATCAGTTAATAGATTTTTTTAGTTAAATTTTGATTCGTTACGAGTGGCGCCACCTAATGGAGAATTTGCAAAAAAAAAGATTTTAAGGTTTCTTAGTATATATAATAATGAATTATAAATTAAAGACTAAAAAGTAAGCACTAACTAATAATAAAAAATTCTATTTTTTAATACAACAACAAAAGTGTGTTTTTAGAAACTGTTTTTATTGGTTTTATTTTATTAATCATTCCTGTAATCTTGCAACAGTTTAGTGATTTAAATTTTCTTTCTTTGAATGTATGCCGCAGCCACTTTAAGCTGCTAGAACAGTCTCGGCTTTGGGGATGCAGGCACTGTACCGTGGAAACTCCGGTAACATTTTCATCTCTACATGATAACAGTGTCAAGAGACGAATATGCGCATGGAGTACTTGAGGTCTGTGGCTCTGCACCTCCAAGACTAACAATTTTGATTTTAATTCGCCTAGTAAAATGATTATCACAAATGGATTCTACATGGTAAGGCGATTACCATGTAGAATCCATGGAAGATTACCATGGTAAGGTATACGCTTGTGAGCCGAACGCTCCACGAACCGCTCGCGAGAAGTTTTTCGATGAGCTCAAATGGATTTACAGTTCACATTGGGACTTGTTCGAGTGTAGTTCGTCGCTCCTCGCGAACCTCTTTGGAACCTGCAAGGTCAAATCTGCAAACCAAAATAACCCCCGGCAAACGATGATTAATGGATTGAGGTGAGTTTGCTCCTTTCCCATGGTTCGCGGTTGTTTGTCGTGAAAATAATTTTTTTTGAACGGCTAGGGAACTGTTCCACTCGCAAGTGTGTATATTTGCCAGTATATAGCCAATGAACCCCCTGAAACCTCTTGTCAATATAAAGAAAAGTTAATTTCATAGAAACAAATCTGTACAATTTATTAAGTATTAATTTCAGTAACAAATTTTCTGTCAGTTTTGTTTCCTTTCTGTCATGCTTTTTTACTCGGTCGATATTATTTGCCTCAGGGCAGTAGTTTTTTTTTTTATCCCAACAGCTATTTCTTGCAATTCGATCTATTTTATTATGAAGTAAAATTTTGAAATATACCCTTTTAATGGATGATCACATTTCCCGTACTCTGCTACAATATAGGCTACTGTTTTATGCTTAATTTAACTCTTTTTGCGTATTATTAATATAGCTGTGAATTTCGCTAGAGAAAACGTATGTTTAATCTGTGATTGAAGAAATAATTAGATGTCTTGGAATCGTTTGCGCATTAAATGATATCATCGATAATATTAAATTAAGATATTTAGTTAATGTTTGGCAAAAAGGATAATAATAGGTATTTAACGAATGTAGTGGAAAGAACTGTAGAATAAAGCTGGAATTTACGTACATGTATAGATACTTGATGTTTATTCTATGACGTTAAAATTTTTTTGTAACTAGCATTGAGGAAGATTTTATGATAATTCTATGCAATTCAAATCTTTGGAAACTGCTCGAAACATCAAATTTAACATACAAATCGTATATATAAATGATATTTATTCAATTACTGGAAGATATTTTTGTAACGAACATTTAGTGAGAATTCTATGAAGTTTTAGGAGCTATATTTCTTTTCGAAACTGCTCTAAAATTATTGCTTGTTAACTACACATAATACTCACATCAACATACACATATAAAATAGTTTTAGAATGATTTATCACGACTTCACAAATTACTTACAAAGGTTACTTCTTAAGGTGTGCAACTATTTACGCAAATGACAGATTATTTAATGTTTCGCTTTTAACATTCGCACATTAGAAATCCTAAAATACTATTTTCAAGACACTTTAGAAAAAGTGCTCATATAAACTTTTAACGATACTCTTTTTGTACACACTTGGTTTATGAATATGCTAAGAAGCTGTCTCGACGTCACACAAAAAATACACGGTAACATCTCATCTATTTTAGACTTAAATGCTTCATCTCTTATTAATTATTCGTGAAATGACAGATTCAGCTTATTTTTTTCCTTTGCAGTGCATATGTGAACTAATTGTTTGCCAAACGAAAGATAAAAAATTATTTAAGAAATATGGCTACAGCCATTATGAAGTTCGCATCATAAGAACTAATTTTATCCCATAATAATCTGTCACTCCCGGTCAGATGCTAGCCCGAAAATAAAAATAGTAGGCGAAAGTGAGGTAAAACCGGTAGTTAAGGTTCGATGGCCTGCTGGAGCTGAAATATACGACATAGAGCTCTCAAATTTTATTAAAATATCCATTGTTTCTCGGAGTACATTATATCTTTCCAGAAAAGTCACAGTTTCATTACTTTTTTATCAATGGTTTTTTTTTATTAAATAAAGTCAAACTATCTGGTTTTACCCCACTAGTGTGGTAAAACCGGGTACACATGTTAGCGTTATGGAAAATTAGGAAAACTCGATTTTCAGTGGAAAAGTTGCAATGATTTTTATTTTATGTGACAATTTGAGAAAATTGGTTATAAATTTCACATGTAAGGAAGTTGTCTTTTTCCTCCGCGCCACTGCAGCTTTCGTGGGCACAGCGAAGACAGTTTTTATATTGGACTAACCCTTCTTCTTTATTTAAATTAGAAAATACATCATTGTTAAAAGTGCCCTGCAGTAATTTATTCAGATAACGGACCCAGCATCACACAAAAGGCTTTATTTGGACATCAACACAAACACACGCACACAGGACGAATCACAGGAACAACAGGTACACAGAAAAGAAACAAGTACGTCTGGCCTCTTCGGCCCCGAGGTTACATCTACTAGAGAAGGGAAAAAGATTCCCCTTTACAATTTCCGGTAGGGATTAAATCTCTAAAATCATTAAATATAAAAAAATCAACGACTGATGTGTTTTTATCGTCTTCATCGGAGGAATCATCAATACCAACTGTCCCGATCTTACGCCACTTGGAGTACCCGGTTTTACCCCCTAGTGCATAGGTTATGAAAAACGAAATAGACCTCGCAATTATTGGAGTAAATCTTTATTGTTTGATAGGGTATTAATCCTTAGTAAACGTACGATAAGCTGGACTTAATATAGTTTTTATAACTGTAATGATTTTTAAGTAAGGATAGTTTAAAATCAAACGAGCATTAGAGAGCTGACGTCTTAAAACAAATAAACCTTCACAGATGCAGTGAATTAGAAGGCTACAACTTGCCACTATGACAGTTTCTTTTTCTTGACTAGTAGAGTGTAGTTCAGTATCTGTCTGCAAGATAGGAAAAATAAAAACGTCAGAATCGAGGGCACCCTGTTTTACCCCACTCTCCTCTATTAACGATATCTATGATCCTTGAGTCCAGAACCTTGGAACAAGGGCAGTGATGCAGAAATCGGTTTGATTGAAAGAGCGGTTCGGTTGAGAACCCAGAAAGGGTTTTGAGACGGCTCACAATCGAAAACATCAAAATATACACCAAAACTGTGGTTGGGTTAGGTTAGTCGTCACATTTTTCTTCCTGGTGGGCAATTGCCTAAGGAGATACAGGGGTTATTTTATTAGCTTATATCCTTGCTCTTACACTTCTCTTCCTCTTATTACAATATCAAAGTCGTACTTTTAATATTTCAGAAATTTAGGTTGTTTTTTACGATGACAGATGAAATACATCCGCAAATGACAACTTTAAAGGACTTTTCTCCATTTCAGTGTTTTTTACTTTCATATTTTAAACAAATAAGGTTTTTTCGCTATTTAAGATAGAGATTTTAAATTTTTTGTACATGCTTATCATTATGTACATAAAAAAACTCTGTATGTAAGAAGCATTCAATTTTTAAGTACTACCTCTGTTTCATAGTAGCAAGTGAACATTTAAACGGGAATTATTGGCGAATGCAGCTGTCAGTTATGTTTTAGCCCAAAATTGCGAGGCCTTCAATCAAAATCAATGTTTCATGACATCTGTCATTTGTTTCGACACGTCTTTCAATTTTTAGGTTATCCTAATTATTACGAATTATAACTATTTCTCTAATTTCATCCGCTGATCGAAATCAATTGTTTTATTTCAGTTGAATATCAACTCATTGTAAATGTAAGATGAACAAGTATATAAAAAAAATTAAGTCAATTCCTACTTAGGTGATTCGAGATATAATGAAAAATATACTGCGCATGCGCACAGATATGGCTAAAATCTGGGGGTGCTTCGATGATCCCATGGGCCAACCATATATCCAAGAACCAAGTCTGTAATGTTAATAGTTTTCGAGATATAATGAAAAACGTACTGCGCATGCGTCATGCAAAATATGAAATAACAGACACACAGACAGACAAGAAAGCGAATTAATATTGCATTGTCATCTAGTTCTGAGCTATGTTTAAAGTTTCAAGTCTCCAGCTCATCGGGAAGTTAGTTTAAAATCGATTGCAAAATTTGAACAAGATATATAAATAAATATATATATATATAGGGAGAGTGTGAACTAATAGTAGGAATTGAAAAAAAGAGAGTTTTCAAGCGAAGATCGAGTTCCGATTGTCCAGTTCATTAAGCTCACGCATATAGGGAAAGCAAAGCTTCGCAGCCAAGGGATCCTACCTACAAGTTTCAAATGCAGTAACGAAATTATTGAAAAATCCAGAATCTATCTGAACACTCAAAATAAAAATTAAGAGTAATATTTTTAATTTATTGTTTAAGTTAGTCTAGTTTTTTGATAATAAATGTTGCGTTCTATATATTTTTTCTTTTTCTACTATTATTATGGGACAAATTAAATTCATCAACTGCTACTATTATTATGGGACAGATGTAATATTTTATAAATAAGATATAGTATGTGGTATGGCTAAAATTGCTCATTTTTTTCTGTACATTCCAATTAAAAACTTATATTTGACTGAATACTAGAAGCTTTTTAAAATCCATGCACAGTTTTGTGTAATATATTTCAGTGAAACCACCAATGAAATGTGAAGCAAAAATATTCGTATTTGAAAAATTAGTACAGAATTTAAAAAACTGAATTTTTAAAAAAAATTTAATTTCAACTAAAGAGGCAGAATATTCCTTTTTCTCCAAGGTGATTTTATTTGAACGGAAGTTACAATACTATGAAAAAATTTTGAACAATACTTGAAAATTTTTTTCGGAAGGTACCGTATATCCATGTGTGTTTGCGATTCGCTGTGATTTTATTTTAATTATTTTGAACTTCTCAATCTTTAATTTTTTAATTCCTCATTATAAATATTATGAATTCTTGAAGTCAAAATTTTTCTCAAATTAATTACTACGTAGCGCCACGCGTATGGAATAAAAATTTAATTTAATTTGCTAATTAATTGATAATTAATTTCTTAAAATATTAAATTAAAGTATTTTCATCGAGAGCATGCAAAATTTCAAAATTCTAACACATCAGGAAGTGGGCGGAAAAGTCGATAACAAAATCACATCTTTGCATCTTTTTTCAGTCAAATTAAATAAAAGGTTGTAAAAATAAATTAATTTCTTAAACTGATCATATACAGTGAATTGGGGAACTGGTTGATTAAACACACCTAATGTAACGCTGACATTTATTTAAAAAATGATCTTAATAAAACTTTATATTTTCTATACCATAATAAAAGGAATTTTTTCAATGATATCAAAGAAAGGTTCAGATAATAACCTGCTAAAGTTATTTCCTCTCGAGACTTAATAGGACCAACAGTGTCATGCGAATGTGATACAAAGCTGGAGAAGCAAGGTTCTTGAATGATCATCTCGATTGAAGTTTTTATCCACTTGATTGTTCAGTTTTCTCTACTATCTAATTAGATAACACATTCTGTTTTGAGAATGTGTTTGTCTATTTGACTTAACGAAAAATCCATAGAATACTTGCGATGTTAATGCATTCCAAGCAATATATTTTTTTATCGAGTCATAAAGTCTACGAATGACTTAATTTTAGCTTATAAGTTTAAAAATGCGATAATTTGATGCTCGGATAACGCATGGGAAATAAGTTAAGTGGTTAATTAAACAGAGGAATTCATAGGAACCTTCTTAATATTGAAAAGAAGAGCATGTGATGAGGATCGATGATGAGAAAATATTCACTGCTGAAATAGAATGGCGAACATTTTTATATAAATCTAACGGTTCAAAGTATTGCAAAATATAATGAGAAGTTAAATTTTTGATATTGAACATAATTAACAAATGTGGACAACAATGAGCTTTAATTTTACTTTTTTTCACATTTTTGTACACAGCAATATCATTGAACACTAGTACTTTCAGAATAAATGAGTCTTAGTTTACATTTCAGAACTTGCTGAAATTTGAATTTTACTAGACTCCCTGAAGCTGAGACACTTTGGCTTCACTTTGATTCCGAGAACCCAAGAATACACAAGAAAACGTTTCATCTTCAGGCAAGGATAAAATAACTCTGTAGATTAAAAAGAGGGAGGGCTCAGGTGTCGTCCTCGTCATCCAATCAAAGTTCAAACTGAAGTTCATGAAGACATTTTGGTCTGTCCCAAAATGTCTTCACGTTGCTCCAAAAAGTGGCATTAAGATAGATAGAGTAAACATTCTGTGACATAACATAACACCAATCTATGCCCCTGCAACTAGAACCTTAAGGTTATTTAAGCAGTGTCGTGGACATAAAGTGGAAGAAAAATCTCAACCCATGAGGGGGTGACCTCTCTTAAAACTTGACAATTCTCTACACCGCTGCCAAATTAAAAACGCAACAAGATTACAAATGTTTACAGGAGCTATTGCATTAGGAAGGATTACTATTGTGCTATACATTATAAAAATATTTAGGTAACACAGAGTAAAGGAGGAAAAGAAATACAATTGTTAGCCAAAGATAACCTATGGATTGATCAAGTTGACTGGTGTAGAACATTCTTGATAGGGATGGCGGTTATTGCAAAAAAACCCGGCTTTTTTTACCTCCGGTTTAACCTGGCGTTTAAAACCGCTCAAAATAACCGGTTTTCGGGTTTTCAAAAGAAAGAAACAACGTTTGTAAGAAAATTTTATTAATAATAATAATAATATACAATAAGTAAGTATTAATACAATAATTAATGTAATAAGTAATGATTATAAATAAGTAATTAATACAATATGTAATAATAATAAATGAGTAATTATTGCAATGAGCAAGTATTATAGACAAAATTTTTTATTAATATTGTTTTCGCAAGAAATTAATTCATTGGTCAATATTTATCATATAATCTGCTCATGAAGAGTCTTTCAGCAATGTGTTGATCCGTGAGTCGACATCTCTCATCGGAAACAACATCATTCAACGTAGATACTAATCTTTCGGACGCCACAGAACTTCCGACTAAAGATAAATATTTTTGGTTACAATAAACAGACGCCGTTTGCAGACAAAATTTTTTATTAGCATTGTTTTTGCAGGAAATCAATCCATTGGCCAATATTTATCTGTTCATAAAGACTCTTTCAGTAATCAGCCAACCAACAGACGCCTCGAGGAAGCGGTTGTCGGTGATTGGCCTAAGATGATGAAATTCAAAGCTTTATAGCTTGGTAAATTTTAGGATAATCGAACCTAAAATCGAGCCTGTCTTCAGCCCCGGTTTCCCCCCCCCCCCGGGTTTTGGATTTAATTAAATTGGACCGAAAACACCGGTTAACCGAAACCAAAAAACCGGTAGGTTTTTCCCATCTCTAATTCTTGAGGACACAAAAGCTTTGACAGAATTGTCTACTTTTAGATTATTCAGCTTGGTTTTGTACATTTGCATGTTCTCTATGACAATACACCATTTTAATATTTTCAGAATTTTATTAGCAGTTAATCGATTATTTTCGTTAAACTTCTATTCCATACGAGTGGCGCCACCTAGAAATGAATTCGAGCAAAATTATTTTCAAGTTTCCATAATATTTATATTAATGAATTATGAATTAAAGATTAAAACGTAGAAAATAATTGAAATAAAAGATTTCTACTTATTAGTACATTAATAAATATGTGTTTTCAAGAACTGTTTTTATTAAATTATTTACACTTGTTTCGATAGTTCCACATTTGGTATGCATTTGTATCAATTTCATTTTCCAAATAACTATATCTTTTGCCAGTTAATTGGAATATTATATTTTATCAATTAATTTCCTTCGTAAATGAATCTCAATGATGATTTTCCTGATCATCAACTTATCTCACTTCTCGGAGGATCTAAATAATGAACTTAATGACTATCAGACATTTTTTTTATTTGGAATCATTCATTATCACCGCGGAAAACAAGCTGAAGCACTTTTTAAAGAGCGAAGCACAAGACAGCTGCTTTTTTT
>BGPR01000013.1:22899-47125 GCA_013235015.1 Araneus ventricosus
TATTGTAATATATCAAAGTATACTTTAACACCTTAACTGTGGTTCGCTGTGGGTGATTCGTGCATAGAATTTTTGCATTTTTTAAACTGAAAATCTTTAAATTAAGTCATTCAAAAACGTTATTCTTGGATATAGAAATGATGCGTAATCCATAAACATCGCGAATGTTTCATGAACTCTTAGTTGAATCAATACGATAACATATTTCTAAATCCGGAAGATGTCATCTAATTAGATAATAGAAAAATAAAAAAGATAAAGGGTCAAACTGGTCCATAAAAAATTGGTATACAAAATTTCCCTTTAAATTGGGATACAGAATTTCCTTAAACTATTCACTTGTTTAGAAGTAAAAATTAATTTTTAAATATGCAGTCACAGATGAGTGATACCCCGTCTGAATGGAAAACTGGTCATCCCCTCCTCCTAAAATTTAGAAATGCTAAAGAGAAATTTTTTGTCATTATCAACTGTGTTCTTTTGTTATTTAACAATATTTAAGTGCTGGTTTCATGGCTAAAAATGAAAGATATAATATTTTTATTACAGTTGTAAGAGAGAGGGACACTCACATCTACCTCAGTAATAGACTGAAAGCATCTTAGATACTCTAAACTGACTTGTAGTGAAGCTGTTATTAGCTGTCTTTTTCAATTATTTTGTATACGTGTGCCTATGTGTTTATATTGGCGGACAAGATCATTTGGTCTTATTATGTTTTCACTGATGGCATTTTTTTTTCTGTTTTCTCTTTTTCTTTCTTTTATTTTCTTAGTTTCACTATCAAAAGTTCCAGTTGATTTAAAACTACTGACAATATTTGCAGTTGGTAATGTGCCAAACTTCATATGCCAGTTTGAAAAAATCTCCTTTTAGTATTTTCCCCCCTTGGTTTTGCTCTTTGCTACTTTACAGGAGTTTTGCCTTAGTCGGTCTTTATGTCTTTAGAAACACCGACTTTAAGTGGTCGTTGAACATGCAATGTGTCAGAAGGGAGTTTAAGTGACTGTAACTGACTATATCGACTGCTTTATTGATTACATCAGGTAAAAAGTTGTTTACAAGTCCCTCAAAATTAATAATATTGATCAAGATGGGGGAATTTTGGTTTTAAATTTTTGCAAGCGTTTTGCAAAAATATTTTGGGTCATTCACTCTTTTTTTTATACATTTGTATTGAGTTTTGTATCACTACCCATTTCCAAACTCCCTAGTACCTAATTGCCCCTAATCAATTATGGACATGGCGCAGCTGGACATCTCCTTATAACTTTTTGTACTAAACAAACAAATTGAAACGAAGTAGAAATTAATTCTACTTAGTGTAATCTTTAAAGTGTTGTAGTTATTTTTATTGTAATTATAAAATTACGCTCACCAGAATAGCTTGAATCGAGTAGTATCTCAGATTGCAAGCTACAATATTTCTTCTTTTTATGAAAAACCTCTCACCTTAACTACTGTCTTGCGACTGGTAAACTCACCTTTGTTCTAGAGGGAAGACATATCCAGTGTCACCAATTTTATCCACATTTCAAAGAATACAAAGAAGGTGTCTTGTTTCCCCCTGTACCCAGTCCCCCTGACTTACTTTATTTTCAGCTTGAATTTTTTGTTCATAATCATTTTCACTCTATATCGCATCTCTATCTTACAGAAATGTGCAGCAAACTGATACTGTCTGTAAAATATGTATCGGCATAACGTTTCCTGCTCCTATAACCTTATGAGGCAAAATATTTTTTTAGGTCAAATTACCAATGAATGATAATGGATCTCATAACGTTTCCTGCTCATACACCTTTAAGAGGCAAAATATTTTTTAGGTCAAATTACTAATGGATGGTAATGGATCGCAGAACGTTACCTGTTCCTACAACCTTATAAGGCAAAATATTTTTTTTAGGTCAAATTACCGATCGCGGTAAATAACTTCAATCTATATGTCTTTTTCTGAACAAACAATTGAAAAGAAAACAAGAAATTCAAAATTGATTGTTTGCATTTAATAAAAAGTGTCACAAGATCAAGAGAAGAAAAGTGACAACATTGTATGCAAATTTTCTAATAAAAAGTTTACAACCGGTCATGGTATGTTTAACGTTTAACTGTGAGAGAGTTTAAGATTAAATTTTATAAACAGAATATTTACTTCTCTAATGAATAACATTCTATTAGCAGTAAGTTAATTACTTTGTAATTGGATTACAATATAGGAATACTTGTGATGAAGTCAACTATAAATATGTTATAAATAGCGCGATCATATGTGCTCAAAAATTTCATCGCAGATTTAAAATATTTGCTGAGTATTATCACATAAATGTTTGGTTAAAGTTGAAAATCAGTTTTTTCAGATATAATGTATGAGAATAAAGTTAAAAACACGCATTCACTTAAATTATAAGTGTTAAGTTTTCGGTTTCAAGAACCGATGTAGCAAAGAAATTGCATGTATTGAAGTTGGACTATTTAAATTCAATAGAAATTCATATTCATGTGGAAGGTTTCACTGCGATAAACTATATCATCTATAGAATTTGGACAAGTAATATCTATATACTAAAAATAATATGGTAAAACCTTCAGACAGTTCGTCAGACCCAACCACCAGACCGATCTTGATAATTTTTATTTCATATGAAAGTTTATGACGTCTAGATATTTCATCAAGGGTCGGCTGCCCCCCACTCCACCCCCATTTTTGAACGAAATTGAAAAAAACATATAGAGAATGTATGGTGGAGAAATGTTTTTTTCGAAAATGGGAGGTGGTGGAGGGGCAGACGACCCTTGATGACATATCTAGACGTCATAAGATTTCAAAATCATTTATTCGCAAACGATTGAAGATAGAAAGATGCCATTTGCGCAGAAAGGTTGGATAAAAAGCAGGGCTTTTTGTGGTTGTTTGTTATGAAACCAGAATTTATCGATTGTTTAGTGTGCAATTTAGATCATTGGATGGTTCTGCAGTTGTTGGAGCGATGCGTGACATAAGATAAGATAATAATTGAGTAACGGCTTACAAATGTTCAGTGGGTCGTCTTCCATTCAAGAGTGCAGCTATCAGACACGTTTACGTTCGACTACATGTTTTTGCAACATGAAGCAACATTTCTGTTGTCGGTTCTGTCATACCAATAGAAATGGCGCTTATTGCTGTGAAAGTGTGGTGTCTCATCTGATAGCTCTTCATCCTTGCAAGGAAATAGGAAATAAAATTTTGTTACTCAATGTAATCATGTTGAACTGATTTTTACTTTCTCGTAAACGAAGTATAGAAATAGAAACTATCAAAATCGTCAAAAAATGCGACATCGAAATTTCGACGAATTTCTTCGTTTTAGTAGTCTTTGAATTCGAAAAAACTATTTTTGGAATTATGTCTGTCGGTCTGTCTATCTGTCTGTGAACACAATAACTCAAAAACGCAGAGATCTAGAAAAATGAAATTTGGTAGGTGATCTTTTACATCAGAATTGTAGATTTCTATCAAAATTTGGACGATATCCGTCAACAAGAAGTCTATCTGTCTGTCCATCTCCGTGCATGTGAACACTAAGGAACGCAATGAATTAAATAAATGAAATCGGGCATGGACTTTTATCAGCAGAATAGTAGATGTGTGTCAAATGTTGGAACACATCCGGAGGCCTCGGTGGCCTAGTGGTAAGGTGTCGGCTTCGATCAGAGGTTTCCAGATTCGATATCCGATTCTACTGATTATCCGCCGTGTATATGGACCTGTTACACGTTAAATCATACGTAGGAGGCCAAACGTCTTCCCGTTGGTGTGGTGCGGAAGTTTGGGGAGGGGGCTCCAGCTCAGGTGTCGTCATCGTCATCTGACCAAGGTTCAAAATTACCAGGTCCGTCCCATAATAGCCTCGTATTGCGTCGAAACAGTACATTAGTTACTAAACTAAACTAAACTATAAACTAAACTAAACTTTGCAGCAAATCAGTCTGAGAGTTGACTGTCTATTTGTGGTTCTGCGAACCCGATAACTCAAAAGCGTAACAAGTCAGATAAATAAAATTTAATATGTCAGCTTGACACTAAAATTGTAGATCTGTGTTAAATTTTGGTTGAAATCGGTCAAAGGGAAGAGGTCCAGTTGCATTCTCGATTCTCTCAACTATTCTACGAAGCATAACAGAAAATGAGTCTTATTGTGGAAGGAGAGGAGAATGTCGAGGGGGAGAGCACATCCCCTGTTTTTTTCTATCTTTCGGTATCTATTGAAAAGTTTGAAATTATGTATAGAAAAATTTAAATTGTGATAAGAAATTGTGTATAAGTTGATTTGACCTTTTTCTTGTGATGCAATGTGTTGCATGGTTACATTTTAATTTGCGGCTTCCTTTTTTATATATATTTCTTTTTTCTCTTTATTTTCCTTATTATTATTAAACTTTTATTTTAATGTTATTTAGTTATTAATCAAGAAATTGGGTATGGGAAAGTTTGAAAGTTCGTATAAGGAGATTTGAAATTGTGAAAATTTGTGTTTGTTGCTTTAGACTTTATCTTATGAAACAGTGTACCTTGTGTCGAATATGCTGGCGTTCTTGGAAACTGTCAGTGGCTCGAAATTTGTATGTTAAGGACAGGTCAAATTACTAGTTATTATTATCATTCGGATAAAGTTATTATTCATTGAATATGGAACAGTTTGACTCTGGGCTGGATTAAGGAAAGTTAGTGCATTATATCTCATTTTGGGTAAAATCCATGATAGAAGGTCAGATGAAGCAATTATTGTGATTTCTCGTGAGAATAAGCTGTCACTTAATGGAATTAGAGAGCTATTTAACATTTTAGACTTACACCATTTCACTTACTCAGTTGTTAAAACTAACATCACGTAGCGAGCTCATTGTACATAATAGTCGAAAATACACGGTGTGAACTGAATGCTTGTATTTTCTTTCCAAAAATATGTAATGTTTAGTCTTTTGAATAAATGAATATGTTTTAACTTTACTGGCAAGCAGTTAAACATAGGAAATGTGAAAAGAATAATAATGTACAAGCTCACAAAATACCATTTATTCTCCTATGACACAGCTGAACGAAAATGTTTCTTTCTCCTTGGTTCTTCCATTGGTAGGAAGGTAGAACATTGCAATCCATGTAATGTTCCCCTGGCCATAATCACATTTTAATTGATTGTCCCACTTTGAACAGAGTTCTTTTTAAATTTCCATGCCACTGAGTTTAATTTGCCTTTCCTAATCGGAGGGATTGTTAATTTATTCCTGTTTCTGCAAGATACTGGCATTTTTAATGACATTTAAATTTGTAGTTTTACTTTTATTCTTCAAGATTATATCAGGAATTTTACTGATTTTAATCTTAGACTTCAGATTCTTTATAATTCTAGGAAAGTTTCTTGCTCCTGGAAAAATCTACATCTACCTATCAGTGGTAGGATATCCAAGGCTAGATCAGAAGACTTGAGAGACAGTTTCCAGTGCAGAAGTTCAATAAAACTTTAATTTCTTTTCAAAGCTCAAAAGTACGTGTCAACTTAAATAAGCTTCTAATTTATCGAATTGTGGCAACAAATATATACTAGAGAATAATAACTCCAAATCGTTGGGAAAGTTTGTACATATTGGAGACATGCAAAGCCTTCCATGGGTATACGAACAATTAACAATAAACAACGAGAAAACAACTATAGCAAAAAAGGAATCGAAACAGAAATTATGGAGTAGCAAATATCATACCTATGCCGTAATAAAAAATTTTCAAGTTTTAATTCAAAAGTAACGGAATAAGAGTGCATTTTTTGAGACTCACATCAGAGCAAATCCATAAATCTTCATCATAGTATGTCAGGTAATTCATATAGCATTTATTACAGACATTTCAATTACATTAATATTATGGATGATACATTAAAAATATATTAAACACGTAGTCATCATTATCAGTATAAAGTTGCTTATATCGGCATTATGGATATTGAAAGATTAAACTGACTGTTTGTACATTGAGTGCAGTAATTTTCTGTTTCCAGCTTATTATCTCATTTATACTGAGATAAAGAACTGAAAAATAGGGCTTCATTCGGATAGAGCAATACAAGATTTCGACAGATAGTAAACAAAGAGATTCAAGTTCAAGAGATGGGTTTAAAATGGGTACACAAGTACCCATTTTAAACACATCGTCCAGCTTGTTCCACAAGTGGAACAAGATGAGTGATTTCTGTCTGAAAATTCCAAACGAAAAGGTAAAGAAATTCCTTAAGCCGATATAATATATTGATTAGCTGAGAAATGTTCCAATGAATAACACGGTTATTTCGTTTAATATACAATGAAAAATGTTTCAATCCAAGCTAGGAGGGATATTTTTATATTCTTTCGAAAAAGATTTCTCATTGCATCATTTTGTTTTTGTATTCTGTTGTCACTACTAGAATTTGTAGCTAAATGTTTATTGAAAAATATTACAAGGAAAAGTTACAAAACTTTGCATAAAGACATATAATGAAAAATCTCTCTATACATAAAAGGCAATGTTTGTTTGTCTGTGTGTGCGTGCAATGTTTAGACTTAAAATATTGCACTTACAGCCCTGGAATTTAGCACACAGGTAGTACTAACGGTGACTCAATGCATCTCTAAGCCCGAATTTTAAAATTCATTCTAGAAAATTTTTTATTTAATATTTTGTGGTATTTTGGTTGATTTTTCATACTCATTTCTCCATTGCATTTTTTCAAATAATCGTATTAAGAAAATAGTTACACCATAAGAAAGAACAAACAATTTCCGTTCTAATGAAGTGTATTTTAAACGTCTAAAAGTTTGTTTTAAACGAAAAAGTTGCCATACAATATTTTCTGTAATTTTAATAAATTTTTAAATTATTTTTGGTATAATTTACAACAATACTCTTCATTGTTTCATTTAAACCGTTTTCATTGTTTAAACAAATATTCAATTGCGTGTTTCTCATTCATTGCTGAAAGATGAGTTATCTTAATACATTTTGCTTTCATATTTTATTTCACCAAAATTTTGTGGAATCTGTAAACCAAGCTCTCTGAGATATTACGTATATTAATCTATACTTCTAAAAGGCAATGTTTGTGTGTGTGAGAGATGTTTAGACGAAAAATATTGCACTTACAGCCTTGAAATTTAGCACACAGGTAATCGTAATGGTGACTCAGTGCACCCCGAAGCCCGAATTTTAAAATTTAATCTAGAATTTTTTTTATTTATTGTTTTGAGTTCTTTTGGGTGATTTTTCGCGCGTTTTTGTCCGATCCATGAGAAATAATGATCATAGAAAAACAGTCAATTCACCATTAGATAGAGCAAACAATTATCGTTTTCAAGATGTTTGTTTTGAACGATGAAGTGTTTTATGATCTCTTAATTTAATTGTGTTCTTCAAACAAACTAATATTGTCAACTTCTCTAAAATACGTTTCCAAATAGCACAAGGTATAAACAGCTACAGGCTATCTATAACACAGGATTCTGACTGCACGGTTCGTCACAGCACGTCTCAACAAATTTGAACATTCCTGATATAGCACAAATTTTTGTTGGATACACGAGTTTCTTCTGGCACGGTTTCGATATAGCACAAAAAGAATTTATGCACTGTGTAACAAAAAAGTTGAATGGACTTCTCGAGTCAGGTGGTGCGTATGTTTAGCTTTGTTCAGAAGCAAAATACTTCATCATCATAAAAACACTTTCATCTTGAAAGGAAGGAAAATTCTGGAAAAAATTTCTAAAAGTCAGTTTTATTTAATCGTTTTTACCCATTTTTTCACTTGACTTGTTTCCAAAGATGGAATTTTGTAATCGATTTTTCATTCTTTTCCTTCTGCTCCAGAGGTTTTAATTTCTGTGCACTTGTAGTTCCGGATAACAATACATTATTTTAATATTTTCAGAACTTAAAAATCATTTAATGAATTCGTTTAATTAAATTTCGAATGCATACGAGTGACACCTCCTGTTAGTAAAGTTGAAAAAAATTGATTTCAAGATTACATACTATTTATAATCTATACTTATAAAGGCAATGTTTGTGTGCGTGTGTGTGTGTCTGCGATGTCCAGACGAATCTATCGCACTTACAGCCATGAAATTTGGCACGCAGGTAGTCGTAATAGTGACTGAATGCACCTCGATGCCGGAATTTTAAAATTTAATATAGAAAATTTTTTATTTAATTTTTTGTGTTGTTTTGGGTGATTTTTCGCACTCATTTCTCAATAGCATGGCTTCGAATAATTGTACGAAAAAAACAGTTACACCACCGGAAAGTACAAACGATTTCCGTTCTAATGAAATTTGTTTCGTACATCTAACATAATTTACTGAATTTTGAAAATTTTTTGAAAAATAGTCACTTTTATGGTAATTTTTAATAAAGATTTCTTCAAATGATCGCATCTGACGTTCTAGCATCTTTATAATTTTCATTTTTTTTTCAGCTTATAACTGGAACATTTCTGTCGGATTTAAAACAAGAAAGGTTAAAATATCTTTTTTCGTTTCTTTTTAATTAATTTTTCCCTGATCATTTCAAACAGTTGTTTTGCTAGCGAGATTTAACAGCGGACGATCCCAGAATGCAGTGTTGCAATTTCATTGGCTGGTGCGTGACCTTCCTCGCGGCAGGTGACGTCATATGCTTTCATTACATTCCGATTCCTTCCAGCAGGTGACGTCATTACATTCGCGTCATCTTCATCTCAATAATATATACATTTCTGTTTTGATAAATGTCATTATCGCAAAGAAAAATAAGCGGGAATCAATAATGTGTATCTTTTGTTTTGATTTTGTTTTCAAAACTTTTTCGTGTCATTGTGGCATTTCCCCCCTCCCCCATTTTGTTTAAATCCTGATTCCACGGGCAACGCCGTGCGCGTACTGCTAGTAATGAAATATAAATTAAAGACTAAAAAGTGGACAATAATCAGAATAAAAAATTTCTTCTTCTTACTGCTCTAACAGAAATTTGTTTTTAAAAATTGTTTTTATGAAACTTATTAGTGTAATTAGGGATGGGAAAAACCTACAGGTTTTAACCGAAAACCGTTTTTTTTTGTTTCGGTTATTTTTTGTTCCTGTTATAACCGGTTATTTTTTAAAATTCAATAACCGGGCAAAAAAAAAAATCGGAAAATAGGCCCGATTTTAGGTTCGAATAGACTAAAATTTATGAAGTTATGAAGATTTGAATTTCATCATCTTAGGACAATCAACGACAACCGCTTCCTCGAGGTGTCTGTTGGTTGGCGGATTACTGAAAGAGTCTTTATGAATAGATAAATATTGGCCAGTGGATTGATTTCCTTAAAAACTGTATTAATAAAAAAATTTGCCTACAAACGGCGTTTTTTCTTAATAAAAAACCGAAAACCGGTTATTTCAAAAACCGGTTATTTTTAGAGGTTATAACCTCCAGGTTAAACCGGACGTGCAAAAAAGCCTGAATAACCGAAAACCGGTCATTTTTCGAGGTTATAACCTCCAGGTTAAACCGGACGTGCAAAAAAGCCTGAATAATCGAAAACCGGTTATTTTCACAATAACCACCATCCCTAATTGTAATGCATAGCTCTTTCTTAGAGAATTTAAATATTTAATCTTTGGCTTGGTTTTCACGAAGTTTTTAACCTAGTTCTTCATTTTATTTACTGATGATCATGATCACAAAGTAATAAAGATTGAATTCTCTCTTTAAAATTTATGTAGGGACAGAAGACTCTATTTTCATTCAGCAGACAAACAGACCCAAGACATATTTTAACAGAATTACGTTTACTCAATATTTTTTATTTCCAGCCTGGGGAATGAAATGGAATTGTTCCCTTTGTTTTTCTCTCGTCTAGCTACTCCAGCCAGACAACCAGTGATTTGGCACAGTTTCTAATCGTTACATTTCCATCACCACTAGGTACATTCACAATGAAATTTCGAAACGTTATCACGGCAAAATACTCAAATCATAATCTGTTTCGTTAAATGACGCCTTCTGTAAAACTAAATTTCTTTAAGTTCAGGTTAAAAAATATTTCTATTTATCGTTTCACTAGACGTATTTCGACATATCTTCATTTGTTAACATGTTTCTCACATTATTATTTCATTTTTATTTTTCACATTAACATTCATTTGTTAACCATATTTTTCGATATTTTTATTCCTTTATTTTAAAAAATAGTTTTTTAAAAATCTAAAAAACTATAATCTTATTCTTGTTACATTTAGAATCGAAAATAAATTTACCGAAGTACCACTTCCGCTAAATTCTAGTTACAAAATAGGGCAATTTTAAATAAGTTTTCTGAAAGGAATTCATTTAAAAAAGATTATAGCTCCGAATGTTTCTAATTCATTGAATTCTATGGTTGTATTTCACACATTCTTGAGACATTACCTGCATGTTTTGAACCAAACGACTAGTTGTATTCTCTGATTGGAAGATTTCCAATGTATTTTCACATGAAAAATATTAAAAAGTCGATTGTTTTTCTTAATAAATTGACATGTTTCAGTGAATTCCTTCAAAAGATAAAAAATGAAACCTTTAATTTATGACATTTATTTCGGGACGCATATTGCAAGCAGCTTCATTCTGAAAAACATAATTGTTCAATATTCTCTATTTCTTGAAAAACCATTATAAAATTTTAAATGTGTCCACTGTTTATGATTCTACATTTCATTTTGAATAAAATCATTCAAATTTTAAAATATTCCGTATTTCTTTTTTTCAAAAAGTTCCCATAAAATCTAGGCAGATACATCAATGTTTCACTGAAAATGAAATAATTCTTATCGCGTAAGTGAGAAATCTGTCATGTTAGGAGAAAAAATGTTTAGAGCTGGTGTAAAAAAAATACTAAAGTACTCGACCTAAGAGAAGTGTATGTATATTTTTGCTTCTAATTAAGTAATCCAGTAATATTGTAAATTATTTAATTAATGATTTCCCGATCGTGATTCTTTTGTATTTTTCGTACAAATGTCTATTCGAGTTGTGTTCAATAATTTTCTTCTCCTTACGTCATTCTTCATCATTTCCAGCTCTTTTAAAAATATTTTCTTCTCCATATTTTATTGTTAAGACATGGAACTCCCGAAGAGAAATTTAAGCTATGATTTCTTCCATTTCTATATCCTCAAAAGAGCCCCAAAAATGTCTTTAAAACGTTTTTAGCGATTCTGCGCTGTCGATAGTTAATTATTAACCTCCCGACTTTTGTGAGAAAGGAATGATTGAATAAAAACACATAGGCAACTTCTTTAGATGCAAAAAAAAAACTACCAATAAGAAACATAGTTTTGAATGAAATTATGATAAAGAATTGGGAAATATAGATTTATCATGAAATTGAAACTTTATCGTTCACTCTTTTTTCTCCGATTTAAAAAAATTTTACTTTCATATTTACAAGTAAAAAAATTTTGAGGTCTTTTGATACCCGACCAAGCACAAAAAGAAAATATTTAAGAGTTTTAAAATCAACCATGAAATATTTTAATGGGAATTATTTACATACTTATATTGTCATCACTAGAATTCCCTAATGAAACGCACATGATTTGATTGCTCTTATTTTCTGAACAATTTAAATTTATATTCTTCTAATTTCTGTTCAGTTAATCGCTTTTACGCTTAGGTAAGAATGTATATGTTACCGGCTATGTGTGAAATGCCGGTATTCTAAAGAATGCCTAGGCATTTTATAGAATGCCGGGCGTTTTTAAGCAAAGTATGAAATATGAGATTTATTATATACTTTTCCTAGGCACTGTATATAATACCTAGGCATTCTATAGAATGACAAATGCTATTTAGGCAAAGTTTGAAAAAAAGTTCATAATAAGACTATTATTTAAAAGGCGTGCATTCCTCAAAAATACAAATGTTATTTAGAAAAAATAATAAAAGAGTACCATTAAAAAATCTTTTATTCAAAATTCGTAAAGCAAAATGAAAGTTTTCATATCAAAGTTTATGCCTTTATTATTAAAGAAAACAAAATAAATTGTGAATCTACTTATTACATCAAGGAAGCAAATAATTTAATTTTAGATTGCACTTAACTTTATTTCTTATATAATCAAATCGGCGATTTATTTCATACTTTGCCGGTTTGTCATTTGGCATTCTATAGAATGCCTAGGAAATGTGTGAAATATAAATCGTTTCATACATTGCCGGCTAGTTTAAGGCATTCTATAGAATGCCGGATTTCAAACTTTGCCGGTAACATATATATGCCCACAATCTTCTTGCTTTTGCAAGAAATGAGAGACTGATTAAATTTTGGATGCATTGTATATAGTCATCAGCATAACTGCATCTTATTTTGAAAGGACTGTTTGAGAGTTTTTATATCGTAAAACTATTTTTGTTTGTATTACATATATACATGGTATCCACATTTATTGTGACCCAATAGCTAATTTCTAAGCCGTTAGAGATAGACATATAGTTTCAGTTGGAAAAATGCTTTGAATAAAGGGGAGAATTATATTTTATGTTTTTTGAGTCACTAAATATATTTCTGAAAAAGTTACAAATTATAACTTTTTATACGGTCCCCCGGTCCTATCAGTCATAGTTAGTAAGGTATTCTTGACACTCTAACATTTTAAACAAAAGAAAAAGGCTCACTCTTCTGCGCTAAAAGTGAGCCAGTTATGGAGCTTTGAATTTCATTGTTTTTAACCAATCAGCGGCCTCGTCGAGCAAGTGCTGTGCATTGATTGGTGGATCGTCTTCCAGACGGCTATTGAAATGGTTTAAAGTGATATAAGTCAGCGATATTCAAAGCGCCATAGCTCGGTCAGTTTTAGTCGCAGAAGCGTGGGACTTTTTTTTGTTCAAAATGTTAGAGTGTCAAAAATATTTTACTAAATATGATTGATAGAACCGGGGGACTGTATAAAAACTTAGATTTCGTAATTTCTTCAGGGATATATTTATTTACTCAAAAAACATATATTCTAATTTTTCCCTTCATATAAACCATTTTTCCAATTGTCTTTCTAACGGTTTAGAATTTAGCTATTGGACCACGATAAGTGTGGAAACCCTGTATATATAACTAGTCATTGTTATTTTAGAGCCAGCCCTTACGTATGGAAAAAGCCTGTCATAGCGCGCCTGTGAGGTCATGACATTGAAATTAATTTCTACAAGCATGCTTCCCTTTTTCGAAGAACTCGTACTATTTTTCCGTCTACCTACATTTGAAAATTAATGTTTCCTTGTTCTAAATTTCATTTTCTGGCTGGATTGCCAACTATGGGCGAAAAAGGGAAATTTACTCGTGATAAATCATTAATCCGAGGGAATTTTCCATTCTTTAAAAAGGGAAGAAGCATCATACATAGGTCGTTTCTTATTTTAACTTTACAACTTCAAATTTAAATAGGAAATTTACCATTATACAGTTTGATTGGTCGGAGAACATCAAGCAATTGTTTGCTAATATGCAATAAAAAGACCGGATATTACTGTTTTGAAATTTTAAGAATTATGTACATGACCTGCATCTTAAATAAATTTATAAAAAACTATTTTTAAAACACACTTTTGTTGGAGTACTGAAAAGTAGAATTTTTTTATATTAATTATTTTCTGCTTTTTAGTCTTTATAATTAATTATTATAAATATTATGGAGTCTCGAAATTAATTTTTTCTCAAATTCATGATTAGATGGCGCTGCTCGTATAAACTTAAATTTTATTTTAAAATATAAATTAACTCATAATTAAGTTATGCTATCAAATAGTGCATTAGCATCGAAAACCCACAGATGTACAAAATTTCAAAACTCTAGCACATCAGGAAGTAAGAAAAAATCGATCTCAGAATATCATCTTTAGAACTATGAAATAAATCAAGCTAAATAAAAGTGTGTAAAAGGCGTTTCACTGTCATGTAATTTCTCAGTCGTATATGATTTTAAAGTTTCTACGCACACTCATCCAAACTGTAAACCGGAGATTTTTATCTCTGGAGTCATTGGTGTGTCGTAGTGCAAAGTAAAGTCGTATATGATTCTTACGATTTTCACTTTTATCGCACTGCAATGTTCAACTTCCTTAAAAATTAAAATCATAATATATAATCTCTTTTATTTCTGTTTTTATCAAAACGTAAAAAAGTACTGACATTTTCTCTTAAAATAATTAAAAGAAGGATTATTTCTGTGCAAGAAATTTTGGAACATTTTAAAATAACAGTATCAAAATTTTGTTTGAAAATGACTGATAATTATCTGCTAAAATGAAGAAAGTAACTATATTTAACAGAATTATCTGAATCTTTACAATATCGTAAAGGGCATAGTTGATGGACCGACTTTAATTCGCTAAGAATCAAGATAGAAAAGCCCCATTAAAAATAAAAATAGAACTAAATTTAGCGTATGTGGGTGGCATACAGAAATAAAACATAAGAGTTAGAAATTCAAGAATAAATAAATGACAGACCATAACTGCATTTTATAAAGTATAAAAAAATTCATAATCGCAAAGTTTACTGTAAATTTCGGGTCACTTATTTATTTATTGAAAACAAATAAATGGCCATATGAAAACAAATATTTATTCAAAAATGAATGAATAAATGGCCATAACTGCATTTTTAAAAAGTATGAAAAGTTTCATAGCCGCCAGGTTTTATTGTAAATTCTGGTCATTTATTTATTTATTCAAAAATAAATAAATAAATGACCATAACTGCATTTTAGGAACTCTAAAATGTTTCCTAATCGCCCAATATTTCATTTAAAAATAAATAAATAACTGCGTTTTAGGAAATATAAAAAGTTTCATAATCGAAAAGTTGATTGCAAATTTCTTATAAGCGTTTACGTATAAGATAAATTTGGTTTCATTCGGATAGATGCTCATCTCATAGATCGACCTCTAAAAAGTTAGTTTTACCCAACGGTAAAAGTCTGCCTTTTAGAATAAGAAAAAATCACCCTATCATGATTTGGCACAGTTTTTTAACCTCCCAAAAAAAGCTCAGAAAGAAATCTCCGCTTTCTCTGAAAATATTTTGATAAAGCATTTAAAAATTACTCCCGTCTTATATAATGATTCGCAAAAAAAGTGCAGAAAGTGTATTCTTTTTGCCTCTAAAGCGAAAGAGTTTGCTGGTAAATGCCGTCTTTGATTCGAATTGGAAAGGATTTTCCTTGGATCTACTTTCTTGGGACTTGGCAAAGCACTCGGGAGAAGCTTTTATAAATAGGATCGGACTAATTAATGAACAGCTCTGCTAACTTGGACCCCAAGCAAAGTGTAAACGAAACACGGACAGCTCGCTTAAAGCTTGGGTTGCCAACATCATAACTCGATTTTTTAAAGGATAGTGTCTATTTTGGTGAAGCGGGTAGGAAATAAATCAGAGTTGGATGCTGCTTTTATTAATATGAAATATGGGAGGTCTTCCTGGGAGATAACATCTTCCTTTGAACTTACTTTAAAAATAATACTCACGCTTTGGGAGTATTGTTTTGCTTTGGACGGGTGCTTTACTTTGTTGAGGTCGATTGTGTTTTAGTTGACACTTGTCTCTTTTCCATCCAAAAGTCTATAAAAATGCTCGCAGAGACTTAAAGAATTAAGCGAGCTGTTTTCCACTTTCACATTCCAGCATATTTAATTATCGCTCACCTAATTTTTATACGACTCATCTGATCGTATTTTCTTTAAAACTCATTAAATGTTTTTCTTTGTGATAAATTAAAATGTAAAGTTGTAGTACTAAATTAAGACTAATTAACTGTAATCTGTTTATCATTTGTAACTAAAATATAGCCATCTGTATCTTTGGCGAAGGAGTACACTAAGGTACGTTGTTCATCTCTCCAGTGGTTTGGATGAAATCTGCTATGACTGTCGTCGTCCACGAAGCGGGTTTGGATCGAAATCCTGATAGCCGAAATCCAGATAATACAAAATCCCGACAGTCCGAAATTCCAACTGTCTGAAATCCCGACAAATCAGTATTAAAATCTATGGTATTAATTAAAGTATGATAATGTTTAATTAAGCTCAATTTGCCTTGATAAAATACCATTTTTAAGTATATACTTTTAAAAGTATTTTTAATAATTAGTTAGTAACAACTTTAGTTAACATTCGTACTTACTAAATTATAGAAGTTATGTTATTACTGAAATGAATTTCAGCAAATTGAAATGATAGTCGAAGATTGAAATGAAGAATTTGGAAATTCGTTTTATTAAAAATAAATAAACGCTAACACATTCGGTATACATTTAAATGACGTATTTACATTGACACAATGCGAAGATATTCTATGTACAAATCAATAATCGACATAATTGTTTTAATTTAATGATTAAAACTATTAGTAAATGATATGTAATATTTAGTTAAAATGGTATTTAACTAAGCCCAATTGAGTGTTTCAATTTAGATACTGATTCGTTGGGATTTTGGACAGTCGGAATTTCGTCTCTGTTTGGATTTCCACTGTCAGAATTATGTCCGGATACCCCGTGATTTGGTTTGATTTTTTATGGCACAATGGCCATGGATTTCACCATTCTGTGCAAACAAGGAATTAAAGAAATATCAATGCAAAAGGATATATAATAAGTTGATAAAAAGATAAATGTAGAATTGTGCTTTAAAATGTAGACATAATTTAAATGAGTAGATAAAACTTAATGGATTTTAAAAATGCGAATAGGTTAGCATGAGGCGTTTTATCAAGTGAAATTGATATCGAAATTGAAGACCTTTGACCGGATACCCCATGAAGCATCTTCTTTCAATACTTCGACGCTTGAGAGATCTTCCTGCAAAGATATGAAGCAATATTTCTTGTATTAGTTGAATTTTTCTGATAGACTGGAACTCTAATGCATGCAGTCAGCTTCGATGAATACATCGTTGATTTGTTCATTGATCAGTAACTGAACAGTATGGTGACTCTCTGTATAAAAATATGTTACTCCTTCTTCTTACAGATTAGATGCATTAATAAAAACCATACTAAACTATTGCACTCTTTGATAAAACCTTACCATCTGTCAGCAAAATCTTTTCTACAAGTACCACCTTCTCACAATTAAATAAATTTATGGATAGACATGTATATTTCCGCACCTAAAAGGCTCTCTACTATTATGTGTCTAAATATACAGCTGTTTTTTCACGTTCGTAACTGCTGAAATGTTATTTCTAATGTGTTTTCTGTTTCTAGTTTTTATAATACTTAACTGTTTGGTATAATTGCGCATATCTTTGACAACAACATTTTTCTAATATGCTCAACTTAGTTCCTAGTAAAGTGAGTGTGGTAGTTATTTCAAAATGAATCACGTCTCCATATATTGATCAGAAATCGTCTTCAAGAATATCTATCATTTGTTAGCTACAATAATATAAAAATTTTTAACAGTGCTAGCTCATTCTTCTTAATCTGACGTGACTGCATGTTGGTTGGCATAAACATAATAAAATGAAGCTTATCAGTTAAATATAACAAAAATGTACTTTTCATAGCGAATTTCGAGCAGAAAAATGTGTTAACTTTTTTTAAATATAGCTCCCCTCGAAAGGCTAGGACGATAATGAGAATACCCAAGTGGGCGATAATGGGAAAACTCTAGTGGCTGATATTGGGAACAACCTAATCCTGAAACATGGCGGCATCCCCCTTCGGAATCGAATCGCAAACCAAAAAAATAAACTACACCAAAATGTAGCCAATTATAGTCACTATCACTGCCTCAAATAGTATAACATTATGACTTGAATTTTACTGATTATACTAAAAGTAATGAAACATGATTATTAATTTACCTAACACGAAAATCATCAAAAATTCTCAGAGAGAAGGAAAAACAACACAGGTTCAAACGGCTTCCTCAAACAACTACTAAAGGGTAAAGCTAAAATTGGTTTAAAAAGTTTCTGATCTATGCAGTGGTATGAATATAAAAGCTCTGAAAGTGATGGAAATATAGAAGCTCTGTAAAGTTCTAATTTAATATAATTCCCTTGAATATTTAAGTTGTCCGCTAAAATATGAAGATAGTAACATAATGCTTAGTCATTGCAGAGAAATAATAATAATAACAACCGTGAAGTCAATAAACATATACCGGCTAGAACTGGATTTTTGTTTAACTAAAAAGTTTAATTAAAAAAGTTTTTGGAAACACAATTTTATTAGAGTACTGAAAAGGATAGAAATATTTATTTTAATTATTTTCTACTTTTTAGCCTTTAATTTGTAAGTCATTATCATGAAAATTATGGATCTTGAAATCAATTTTTTTTCTGAAATTCACTACCAGGTAACGACAATCGTATGAAATAAAAATTTAATTAATTCATCCATAAACTGATAATTAAGTTCTGAAAATATCAAAATAGTGTATTTTCATCAAGAACACGCAAATAAATCTAGCACATCAGGAAGTGAGTGAAAAATTGATTACAAAATCCCATTTTTAAAACTTGAAATAAATTTAGTTAATTAAAACTGTTCTTATAGTAATATCTATATCTTTTCTTCACTCTGACGTGGACTTCAACACATTGGTATAATTTAAACTGCTATCAAAATTAGCAGAATTCCTTCATAATACTTGCATATTAAATGATATACTAATAAAAATTACTTTTATCATTTTTTACTAATTCCATCTATTTAATTGATAATCACGAACAGTACAAATAACACAGAATTTGGCAGATTTAAAATGAAAGCAAAAGCACGGTAAATAGGAGCTCTCATCATTATCAAAGAAAAAGAGTTGAAACTCGATCAGCAGTTTCCAAACATGAAAAAGTTTTCATACATTACCCCTTCATTACAATGCTAATTAAATTTTAGATAATTTTTTACCGATAAGTAAGTTTTATCAGAAAGTATTTTTTCCATCAAATTATGTAAAAAATTCGTTAACAAGTTCTGGAAACTTAATTTATTAGAAAAATATAGAACAAGCAAAGTTTTTAAATATGGATGTGCAGAATGTTGTTTTCATAACATATAAAATGTAATTTTTCTCTTTCTCCCGAATAAAACTGTGTCATCTTGTTAAATGTATATTTTTAATGGGTAAAAATGAGATATTCTTAATTTTTACTCCACAGTTCCTCGGATATTTAATTACCATGAGTTTTAACTGTTCTTCGTTTATAAAGAATCGAGCTTCCAGATATTATGTCTGGTAAGATTTCCACCTTTACTTTGTGCAATATACATGTGAGTAACGTTCAAATTCGCCTTTGATGTCATAATATATACTTTTTTCCATTCCAATTCTTTGCAAAATAAATTTCAAGAAATAAACTCATTTTAAAATAATATTTTGATGTTTTATAAGCTGTTAAATTATTTTTACCTTCTTGTTTGCGAAATATACAAAAAGAGAATATATTATAAAAAATGTTATCTTTTTGAATTGAATTTTCAATGAATCTCTACGTTTTAGAGCTTTCTATATCCGAGAAAATTGTTTTTGGAATTATTTCTTTCTTTGAACACGATAGTTGAAAAGCGCTACAAGCTAGGCAGATGAAATCTGATGTGAGACCTTTACTCGAAAACTGTAGATTTCTATCAAATTTCGGGCGAAAACCGTCATCGAGAAGTCTGTCTGTCTGTCTTTCCATCAGTGTGCATGTGAACATAATTTAAAAACGAAAAGCGCTAGATAAATAAAATTTGGCATATGTTTTTATCACCATAATTGGTAGATAATAATAAATTTTGGATCCAATCCATCATCGAATTGACTATCTGTCGGTCTGTCTATAGGTGTATATGTGAATGTGAACGTGATAACTCAAAAGCACGAAAAGCTAAATGCAAGAATTTTAGGCATTTAGGCATTCTCAAAAGCACAAAAGTCTAAATGCTACAATTTATTTGTACAGACAAAGTCTGTACACCTTAATTGTAGACCGCTGTCAAATGTTGAGTCGAATATGAGAGAAAAGGGCCAAAATGCGTTCACTATTCTCTACTATAATACAAAGTTAAACACAAGACTCGCAACGAACTGGTAAAATTTGACATTTAATTTTATCACCAGAATTAATGGTGGGTATTAGATTTTGGAACAAATCCATTAAAGGGTTGAGTGTCCGTCGGTTTGCCTATTCGTGCTTTGTGAACATGATAAATCAAAAACGGAACAAGCTAGATACATAAAATTTTGCATATGATCTTCACATCCCGATTGTATCAAATTTGGACCCAGTCATCCAAAAGTAAAAGGTCCAAGTGCATATTCTCACTCATCACTGTGCTACGAAGCTTAGCACAAACCGCACCATATTGTGCCAGTATACGAGACTGTCAAGGGCAAGACACTTTTACTGGTTGACTGTCTGTCTGCTTGCCTACTCGTGACTTTCTGAACATGATAACCCAAAACGGAACAGGCTAGATAGATAAATTTGGCGTATGGTCTTGGCATCCCAATTGCATCAAATTTGGACCCAGTCATCCAAAAGGTCCAAGTGCATATTCTTACTCATCACTGTGCTACGAAGCTTAGCACAAACCGCGCCATATTGTGCCAGTATACGAGACTGTCAAGGGCAAAACACTCTTACTGGTTGACTGTCTGTCGGTTTGCCTGTTCGTGGCTTTCTGAACATCATAACTCAAAACGGAATAAGCTAGATACATAAATTTGGCGTATGGTCTTGGCATCACGATTGTAACAAATTTGGACCAGTCGTCCAAAAGTAAAAGGTCCAAATGCATATTCTTACTCATCACTGTGTTACGAAGCTTAGCACAAACCGCGCCATATTGTTGCAGTATATGATACTGCCGAGGACAGAACACTCTCGCTGATTTTTTAACTATTAAGTTTTAATCATTGATTACAGGAACCTCGATATCATGGCATTAGTCAAATTCACAAAATCAAATGGATTTTTGCCGCTCCTTAAGATACAATAAATATATATTCCTTAAGTTATTTATAATAGATATATTTAATATAGAATAAACATATACTCAAATATTATTTCTTTGACAATTAGTAATAAGACGCTAAAAATTGTATTCATTTGCCTGTATCGGTTTCAAATTTTAATAAATGAAAATTTTGGAAACGGGAAAAATAAGTAAACTACTTTTTAATTGAGAAAAATCATTTTAAATATTTCCTAAATGAATCGTAAATTAAAATTTACAGAAGATTAAGGACACGAACTGTTTATCAAAATGTTGCAATTTTTACGAAAACATTTTAGAATTAAATCTTATTTCTACGTATATGATTTTTTAAGATAGTGAAATAATATGCAGTATATATTGTGTACTGACGATTTATTGATATGCGCGATTTTTTCTGTTACTGATATGACATTTGAAAATAACAAGAGCACATTAATTCATTTTTCTTTTGATTTGGTCCCTTTTAGCAGTGTACCGACGATATATGATTATGTCTCCTGTAGCCATCTGACATCTCAGATACAGTTCACAGTTAAGAAAAGAAAGTCTGGAGGAATCCCAGAATTCCCACAACCACATCCGGTCATTCGACAAGTAGTGTCCACTTAACGTCCAGAATGCATCTGGGAATGATAATCAGCATATCTTCCCAACAGAAGGGGGTGCTCTGAGCGACTACGCTACACTCCGTATGTCTTTTATTAGAAGTAAATCTAAACCAACAACAGTTTTGATTTGTGCAACTCTATTGAAATAAAAATTGTTGAGTTTTTCTATTACGAAATATTTTACAAAGGGTTATGTTCCTTTCTACTTTCTTGATCCCATTCAGTTTATGAAACTCCAAAAAATATTTAGCAGTAATTTATTTCGCCTGAAAACTTTAATGACCACTAAACAAATCTGATTAATCTTATACCTCAATTTTAATATGAATAATATAAAAAAATGAAAATCATTATTTCACTATCTCAAAAAATCACATACTTAGAAATATGATTTAATTCTAAAATATTTTCGTAAAAAGTGCAGTATAGCTCATTTTTTTTACTGGGTCACTGAGCAGTATATTGACAATATGCACCTTTTTCAAATAATCTTTTGAAGATTTCCAAACATTTCTTTAATTAAAGCAATCACAACAAAAGATAAAAATCTACTTCCTTTATTTTCTTTGAAATATTGTTTAATATGAAAAGTTTTTCATTACAGGCTTTAGAAAATAAGATACTTGATTCTTCAGAAGGAAGGATCAAGTGTAAAGTAATTTCTTTAAAAAATATTCGGGGTTCATTTCTTGTACTTCTTAACTATTTTCAAGTGATTGCAAGATTGTATTTTTTTTTTACGTAACATTGACAAACTTCTTTGCAGCACACTTTAAATTAAAAGTTTTTAATTTCAAAGTTTAGAAAAATTTTCTCGATAAGAACGCTTGAATGATCAGAAGGATAAAACCCCATGAAGTAATTTCCTGAAAAATACTAGCTATTCTTTTTTGCTTTTTAACTATTTTCCCGTATTTCAAAATTACTTTTTCTCTATAAAACATTTTGTCAAAATATCTCTGCAGCGTCGTTTTACATTAAAGTTTTGAATTTGAGAGATTAGAAAATTTTTCCCACAAGACGCTTGATTCATTTGAAGGAGGAAAGCCCATGAAGAAATTTCCTAAAAAATATTAGATAATCATTTTTTGCGCTCCTTTCATTATTTTCGAGTGATTTGAAAATTACTTCTTCTTTACACAACTTTTTGTCAAAACATCTCTGCAGCGTCGTTTTATATTAAAGTTTTCAATTTGAGAGATTAGAAAATTTTTCTCACAAGACGCTTGATTCATTTGAAGGAGGAAAGGCCATGAAATAATTTCATGAAAAATATTAGATAATCATTTTTTGCACTCCTTTCATTATTTTCGAGTGATTTCAAAATTACTTTTTCTTTTTCACATAACATGTTGTCAAAACTGAACCCTTTGATGGTATTACTATATTAAAAGGGAAGATAACAACTGAATTGCAGAAGTGCTGAATAAAAATTAGCTTATATTTTGACCTCGCCCACATTTTTAGTGTTCATCTAATAATGAATATTACTGCTTCGTGACTTCCGCAGAATCCATAGTTCGCGGTAAAACTTTCCATTGCCATAGCAATTAGCTAAGCAGTCTCACGCACCCCTTTCCTCGAGCGCGCATGCGCTGACAGCTCTTGGCGAAGTGGGGGCTCTTTTCTATCTTCAGCTCAACTTCAAAGCATATCCTCTTTGTTTTGAAGAAGAGGAAGATGTTGAAAAGTTTTGTTTGCAGGATAATTTTTCTTTTTTATCTTTTTCTAATAGGGTAAGTTGAATCTTATTTTTATTTTGCCAAAATAATGTCACTGAGAATGTGTGTTTCGAAATGTTGTAGGCAATAGAAAACAAGTAGTTAAAGAATTTAAATTCTTTTAAGGTTTTTATACGGAAACTTTAGATTGAAGGTATCAGAAAACAGCAAGATATAGTTTTGTTTCTTGAGGAAGGTGCGTTTTATGTCAAAAATGCTTGCTTTTTCATCCAACAATTTATTAAACTTAACGGTTACAGAGCTTTCTGAAAAATAAAATCTACTGTGGCATTAACACTTGGATGCAGAGAAAATTCTCTGGCTTTTATTTTCCTTCTTCATTTTTGTTCACCTATTTAACTGACCTAATTTATATATTCATTATTTTCTATAACTTATTTATTTCAAGGGTTTTAAAATTATTTAAACTTTCATCCTTAGGAAATATGCTGCTATTACAATGATTATTCATTCCGATGCTTTAAAAATATTTTTCCTTTCTACGTATTCGTGACTTATTTTGCAAATGTTTTATTATTTAGAAAGCCGAAAACATGATGTATACTGAAGCTATTTTTTAATTATTGCTTTAAAATTAATTTGCTACTTTTGTGTTTATCCACTGTAATGAATAAAGGTAGCAGTGTAGATTCTCCGATTTGTGGTCTATGAACCTTAGATTCCAGATATTAATATTCTTTATTAATTATTGCTTTTAAATTATTTTACTATTTTTGTGTTTATCCGCTGTTATAAATGAAGGCGTCAATGTACATTCTCCTATTTGTGGCCTGTGGATCTTAGATTCCGGATATTAATATTCTTTATTAATTGTTGCTTTTAAATTATTTTGCTACTTTTGTGTTTATCCACTGTACTAAATAAAGGTAGCAGTATAGGTTTT
>BGPR01000013.1:47135-98662 GCA_013235015.1 Araneus ventricosus
ATTATTGCTTTGAAATTATTTTGCTATTTTTGTGTTTATCCACTGTAATAAATAAAGGTAGCAATGTACATTCTCTGATTTGTGGCCTGTGGATCTTAGGTTTCAGTCCGAATTCTACTCAAACAGAATAACTGCTGAAACATGAAAACTGAAGGAATTATACATCTTTAGTCTTACTTATCCTTTTTATAGTCTGACACACGGATGCTAAGAAAAATTCTCTGGCCTTTTTACCCTCTTTTTCATTTTTGGTAATCCATTTCAATTGACTGGATTGTCCTCAAATATTATTAGTTCGGTATTACAATTCTTCGTAATATTATTCATTAAAGTTTATACGAAAAATAATTAAAGGTATATTTTGTAAAACTGATTTATTAGAACCATTTATTTGCCCTATAATCATTACACAACAAGAGCATTACATGTTTATACTGAAACGAAAATTTATCGGGAAAAAATTGGTAATCATACAGATCGGAGTTAAATAAAGTAACAACTTTCACACATCAATTCGAAAAAATTTTCAAGAAAATTAATTTATATTTATGCGACATCGAAGATATATTTCTTCAAAGATAACGCACTCCTTTACATTTTGCTTTCTCGTTAACGAAGTACAGAAATAGAAAGAATTTAACCCTTAAAAGCCTGATTTAAAAAAAAAATGATTTTAAAATGTTTTTTGACTTTCGTTTCTTGAATAAAACACGGAAAATATACTTTAAAAAATCCTATTTTGTTTTAAGTATGGTTTCCGACTGAAAAACAGTTTGTTGCCAACTGACAACACTAGGCTTTATTTCAGAAAAAGTTTCCTTCATAAAATTCTATAATGTCAAACACAGATTAATTTTAATAAATAATACTACAGATAAGGAATTTCCTTCAACATTGTAGAATAAATTATGGTATTCCCAAGCGTACAAACGAATCTAACAAGATGCAGCCTCAAATGAAAAACATGAACTTATTATTATTTTTTTTATCGTCACTCGGGCTGCCATCTATATGTTGTAAATTGATTTAATAAAAATTTCAACATATATCCTATGGGCAACAACAAGCATTAGCCCTTTTAGTGCCGAACGACGATCGCAACACTTGCGAAAAGTGCCAACGACGATATATCGCTACGTATGCGATAGCGCCTGACTATTCACATCGCGAGAGAACTCCATCTCGAAATAAATTTATAAAACGTTATAAATGGTTTTATTAATATACTCAATTTACTAATAATATTCGATTAGAATTATATATAAATATTAATAATATTCGATTACTATTAAATATTAATATTATTAATATTCGATTAATATTATATATAAATATTAATATTCGATTAATATTATATATAAATATTAATAATATTCGGTAATATTATATATTAATATTATAAGTTAATATTCGATTTTTCTGTTTATATTATGTTTTATATTTATGTTTATTCGTACGATTTTCAACAAATATTGAAATACAATTGGCATTCATTTATTCTCCCTTTATTTCGTAATATGCTTCTTTTTGAATTTTGTAAACATTATTCTTATTTTTTTATGAGCTCTTTCCCAACCTTAGCAAATTCGTCTAATTGCTCCGTCATTTTTCGCATAGGTACGATACTTTCGGTAGGCACTGAAAGGGTTAGAGCTTCATTCTTATTCTCAAGATTTTTAGAAGACAAAATTGGGTATGTTGCTTAAAGGCAACACTGGGCCTTTAAGGCTTTCAAAAACCCGATCTCGAGATTTTGTTGAATCTCCTCGTTTTAGAAGTCTCCGAGTCCGAAAAACCTTTTACGGAATTATGACTGTCTCTCTGTGATCGCTCTAACTAGAAAACGCAAACAGCTAGAGGAATGAAATTTGGTACGTGGTCTTAACGCCAAAATTGTAGATTTCTTTGGAGTTTTAGGCAAAATCTGTCAACGGAAAATCTGTCTGTCCGTCTTCGTGATTGTGAACACTATAACTCAGACTCAACGAGTTAGACGGATGAAATTTGCCATCTAATTTTATCATCAGAATTGTACACGTGTATCCAATTTTGAATCAAGTCCATTAAAGGTTGACGATTTTCAAGAGCTTTTCCGAATAAATCCCTGATCATCTCTCACTTCAAGCCTACCATTATCTGCCATTACCTGCAGGCCGACATGGGGATTTTTTTCCGCCCTCTTCGCCGAAGTGACAGCGCACCTGAACTATTCTCCGCTTCCACACAGAAAAACTTCCACTTTTTGGAGAAAAGAACAATCAGCAGAACTGACACACATCGCATTTTAGTTTGTTTTTGTGGACTTCTTTATTTGATTAGTTTCTTTTTCTCTCATGTTTGTTGATATTGTGCATTTCATACTCATATTTCTCTCCTCATTACAGTTTTTGTTTGTATATGATACTCCCTTTTTGTTTTTTGTATATTATCCCAGATTTTTAGATTTGTATTTTTATAACCATTTTCATCTCTCTTCCTTCGCCTTTATTTGCTAGACAGTTAAGGAGCGTCTTCCGATGTCTCTTCCACTTCATGTCCGCCACACTGTTTAAATAACCAAAAGGTTAGAGTCGCAGGGGCATGAAGTGGTGTTCTGTTCTGTCTTCCGGTTTGTCTATTCCTGGCTTTGTAAACTCTATACTGAAACAAGCTAGATAAATGAAATTTGGCATGTGGTCTTGACGCCGCAATTGTATCATGATCTGTATCAAATTCGGACCCAGCAGGCCAAAGCTAAAAGGTCCAAATGCATACTCTATTCTTTGGACTGATCTACGAAGCTTAACAGAAATCCCGCCATAATTAGTACGTATACAAGAAAGTCGAGGGGAGAACACTCGATCTGGTTTCATAGATGGACGTTTTCAATGTATGACATCTTATTTTCACAGGCTGTCTATAATAACTACGTTACTATGCAATGTGTCTGATTACTTATTGATTGTCATTAGCAATTATAATAACTATTTACAAATATTTTTTGTCATAGCCTTTTTTAAAACTCTTAGCTCTCTATTTAAAAATAGTTCATATGAAATGCATTTTTCCTCGCTGAATAAATCTATAGACACTCACTGAATAAGTCTATAGTTATTTTAGAATCATTTGTTTCGAGGTATTCTTTTTTCCTAAAAGGAAGTATTTATGATTATTTAATATTATTTTTACGTTTATTAATCTCATTCGTAAATTTATGTTTATTAATCTCATCCGTAAAGCATTAAGATTTCAGATGTTTATTTGATGCTAATTCACATAAAATGCATTTGTTCCTCGCTGAATAAGTCTTTAGACATATAATGAGTTCTCTTAGAATTATTTGCTTCAGAGACACTCCTCTTTTCCTCCTGAAACGAGTATACCTATTTATAGTTTGTTAATCAATATTAATTTCATGTTTATTAATTTGATTCGTAAATTTGTGTTTATTAATCTCATTCGTAAATTTATGTTTATTAATCTCATTCGTATATTTATGTTTATTAATCTCATTAGTATATTTATGTTTATTAATCTCATTCGTAAATTTATGTTTATTAATCTCATTCGTATATTTAGGTTTATTAATCTCATTCGTAAATTCATGTTTATTAATCTCACTCGTAAAGCTTTATTTTTTAAGATTTCAGATGTTTATTTCTCTCGTAAAGCTTTATTTTTTAAGATTTCAGATGTTTATTTCAGCATGATTCGCACAAAATATAACATATAACATATTTTCCTCGCTAAATAAGCCTTTAGATAAATATAGAATTCTCTTAGAATTATTTGTTCCGAGGCACTCCTCTTTTCTTCCTAAAATGAGTATATACATTTCTAGTTTGTTAATCAATATTAATTTCATGTTTATTAATCTCATTCTTAAATTTATATTTCTTAGTCTTATTCGTAAAGCTTTATTTCTTAAGATTTCAGATGTTTATTTCAACATGATTCGCACAAAATGCATATTTTCCTCGCTAAATAAGCTTTAAATAAATAATGAGTTCTCTTAGAATCATTTGTTCCGAGTTACCCTTCATTTCTTCCTAAAATGCAGTGGCGTAGCTGCGATTTTGCAGCAACCTTTAAGAGTTACTTAGGAGGGTATAAAATAAAAATATAATTTACAGGATAAGAAAATAAAGTAATTCGACCTTTGACGCCTTCGATCTCTGCAGATAGGTTGCGAAATCACGCTTCCACCACCAGTATTTCTTCCACATGTCAGGAATTTACCGACAAAAGGCGAAGTTAGGTTAGGTTATATTAACGTCCCGTTTTGAAGCAACACGAGGGCTATTTAGGGACGAACCTCGTAATTTCGAACCGCGGTCATATGACGAGGACGACACATGAGCTGGCGCCCCCTCTCCAAACTTCCGCGCCACACCAACGGGAGGACGTTTGGCCACTGCGTATGATTTGGCGTGCGACAGGCCCCATACACGGCGGGTCTTTGGTGGAATCGGGTTTCAATCCTGCGACCCTCCGGTCCCGGGGTCGGGACCTTACCACTAGGCCACCACGGCCTCCCGATAAAAGGCGAATTGATTGCATTAGTTATTTTTTTATGTATACAATGATTGAACTATTAGCGGTGCTCTTCGTAATTATAAAATTGTTTTCCTGTATGTCTAATTTTGCCTACCCTTTCGAATTACCGCAAGAGGCGGACCACTCCCTTTAGGTACGCCAAAGCTAAAACGAGTACATATATTTATAGTTTGTTAATCAATATTAATTTTATGTTTATTAATCCCATTCGTAAATTTATCACACAACGTTTTAGCACTTCTCATTACATCTAGTAACAATGTTGTTAATAATAGAGCATTTCATACATAACGAAATTTTCTCTAATATACATAATTTATTCAACTGTGTAATTGCGTGACACGGATGATCTAGAAGTTCGTTAAAATGCAACTGCAAAATAATGAGATAAACTCCTGAACCATTGAATTAAAAAAGCAACTAATGAGATAATTAAAATTGTTTTGAAGGATTTCATTTCGTGTCTGTTAGTGCTGAAATTGCTGATAGTTTTATGAAGAGATGAAAATTAAAAATCTGAAAAATTAACAAAAGTGTAGTGAAGAAAGTTCATTATAGCAAAAGTAAATAAAGGAAAATGAAAGAAGTAAACAGTTTTGCTGGACTTGTATTCATAATTTCCATTGTTGATTTGGAAACTTGTTTCATACTTCTACAGTTCTTAGTTTCTACTTAAATATGAATAGAATCTTAAATATGGCGCAAACATATTTTGGAGGTTAACGGTGTACATTTAGTAGAAATTTTTCAAAATTTTTTAATAAAATTTTGAAAAAAATAATAATTTAACGGAGTTCTATAGTTTTTGCAAATATTTTCAGTGATAACTTCGCAACACACTGTCCCACGAAAACGATTTTTACAATGTGTTGTTAAAATCCAGAAAACAATGTTTTCAGTAATATCGGTTTGATTTTTGCGACATTATTTTATGGCTTTCGCATAAATTTAAATGTGCTTTTAAATTCATATGTAAGAACTCTTTTCTATTGATGCAACGAAATTCAAAAATGTTTCATCCAATTTTCGAAACACATTTCCTTTCATTCATAAAATAAGAAAAAAAGAGTTTATTTAGGATTCTTAGTCATTTACTTCAAAGCACATTTATGTGAATATTGCGATAATAACTTTTTCTATTTATTTTTTGAAAATACCAGCTATTACATGTCTTAGTTACGCAATTTTCATTTTTCTCATTTTAAAATATTTTCACCTTTTTTCTGTATGCAGAAAAATTTATTTTAGCTGTGCAGCTCTAGAAAAAATAATCTTTTATTTTTACCCTATGATTCCCCACTGTTTGTCGTATGAGGAATTAGGAATTTCAATTTCGCTATAAGATTGCTTTCTTTTCCAAAATACAAAAGTACGTAGCGATCATTAACAAACAAATAGTGTTGTTACTAGTCTTTTAAACTGAATGCATATATTTTAAGTGTTTTTTCTGTCTTTTATATCAAACCCACCAATAAAATGATTTAAAAAAACGCCCTAAAAATAAAAATAAAAAAGTATTTTTAAAAACTCTTTTGTTACTGAACTGAAGAGTAGAAAATAATTTTTTATCCAAAATAGGGAGATCAAAACAAAGGCATGAGGAACTGATAGAAATACTCTAGGGAAATTTTAATTATAATTATATTTACAATATATTTTTAAATTTAAAAAAAAAATGTTTGTGAATTTTCATTCTTATGGTATTCACTGAGGTTTAATCTCCTTACAATATTATTTGCATAGCCTAACCTACATCTCTACTAATAATAACGGAGAATGTGTGTATGTGTTGGCGCTCTACAGGGCAGACCGCTGGAGTTAGAACTACGACAAGACGCGGTACACACAATTTACATATGAGGTTGAGGTTGCAACGCCGAATGCATATAGGCAATCAAAATTAGCATAAAACGGAATCCCGTGGTCACACCGCAACGCCTTAAAAAGGGGCTTACCGGACCTATGCTTCAGTTCGCCAGCAGCGATAGTTCCGCGGAATCCAAGATAGCCAAAGCGGAAAGCATGAGTAGAAGAAACCATTTGCACGATGAGATGTGTTGGAGCGCTGTCGGTGTGTTGCAAGCTGGTGCAAGACAATCTGCTGTTGCCAGAGAGCTGAATGTACATCGTAGTGTCATCCATAGGCTGTTGAACCATTACCAAAGGGATCAAAACGCCAGTCGAAGACGTGGGTCTGGACGCCGGAGAATCACCACAACGGCAGACGATCGCTACCTGTAGCAATGTGCCAGACGCCGGAGGACATTAACAGCGCGACAGCTGGCGTCGCAGCTCTCTGCTGCTGCAGGAAGGCCTATATCCCTCCAAACTGTGTCGTGCAGACTGCATGAAGGAGGTCTGTTCGCATGACGACTTGTTGTTTGTATGCCTTTGTCCTCAGCGCACGTCAGAGTGCGGTTGCATTGGGCCCTTGAACAGCGCAGTTGGACACCAGAGCAGTGGGGTCACGTACTCTTTGCGGATGAGTCTCGATTTAACATCCAGAATGATTCCCGAAGGGCAATGATATGGCGAGAGCGAGGGACACACTATCGGGAGCCAAACATCGTCTAAAGAGACCATTACAGAGGTGGCAGTTTACTTGTCTGGGCAGAAATAGCAACGAACGGCCGAACCGACTTCTACGTGTTCGATTAGGGTTCCGTCACAGCTGTCAGATATCGCAACAAAATCCTACACCCTCTTGTGCTGCCTTTTATCGCTGCAATGGGTACCGACGCGATATTTATGGACGATAACGCACACCCACATAGAGGACGATTGGTGCGGAGTTATCTGGAGAGTGAAACCATTCCACAGATGCCGTGGCCTGCTAGATCACCGGACCTGAATCCCATAGAGAATGTGTGGGACATGTTGGGAAGACGGATTGCAGGTCGCAATGTTCCGCCAGGCACCCTCCACGAGCTCCAACAAGCCTTACTACAGGAATGGGCATTACTGCCACAACAAGCGATCAACGACACTATTGCCAGCATGCCTCGCCGTTGTCAAGCATGCATTTCAGCTAGAGGGTATCATACCCGTTATTAGCGTGTGGTTCCCATTGCACATTCTGCTACCAATTTGGGTGTCGCGCCGCGATGGCCGTAATATATGTGTTTTTGTTGGTCTTTGCTTTATTGTTTGATATGTAGTTTAGTAATGCCACACCTACCTCGTGTACAACTTTCACGCATATTCATTAAATAGTTTTAGTTTTATTCCGAGTTTTGCCTTTGTTGCTTATTTTTTGAGCAGGAGTGTATATGCCGAACCAATATTTCAACAAGCTCATTTAGAATACAACAATAGAACGGAACAGAATATGGAACATTACATTAAAAAACATTTAGATAATTTTTTGCTCAGATAAATGTTTTCTGATATCACACATATTTCAAATAATCATTAATATTTGTTTGATTTACAGGATTATTGCTTTTTTTATTCCAAATTTTATTTTTATTGAAACATCAGATTTAAATTACATTAATTGTAACATATTTACTTGAAATTAAAATGCATTTCAAATTGCTTCAATAATGTTACAAAAAGTTCAAAGCAATATTTGAATAGTGGCGGCGGATAATTGCATTCATTTAAATTCTGTTAAAATTAAATTTCATTTAATTACTGACAAACTTTGAAGTTTGACTTCATGTAACTGAAAATGATATCTCTATTATTTTATTCTGGATACATTTGAATTTAATTTTTGATTTTGGAGTTATTTCTTCTAAAAAGAATCTAAAAATTCAATTGAAACATTTCACTAGGTTTATATTAGTTATTTGTTGTAATCTTCAGATTTATCTAACATCTTTCAAGGCCAAAAGTTTATTATGATCAGAAACTTCAATTGGAAATTACTTCATCTGATAGCTTTAGTTCTAAATTATTAATGTAAAATAAAAAAAATAACAACTAATAAAAACAACTTGCTAATTTCAAATTTAACTGATATAACTGAATAATTTTAACTAATAAGTAATGCAAAGCAGCTGGTCGCCGTAGGCGGCTAGTGTAGACAATAAACAGAACATGTGCAAAACTACTAAAAGAACATAGGTTAAATATCTATCACAATTCGAAGTTTAAAATTACTACGCTAAGGGAACTATGAATATCAAATTATGCATAAGGTATTCAATTGAAATTATATTCCCGGCGAATAAGCTGGTCGCCGAAGGCATCTATTATTTTTAATAGAAGAAATTCTTTTCTATTTTTCAGTACATTATCAAAAGCGTATTTTTAAAAACGTTTTATATTTTTATTATTTTTCTATTAAAACCTTTATTTTAATATTAAAACCTTTTTCTGATTTTTTCTTAAATTCGCTATTAGATGGCTCCTGAAGTATAAAATCAAAATTTAATTAAAATTAATCGATTAACTAATAATGAAGTTCTAAAATTGATAAAATATTGTATTTTCATTGCCAACACACAACGATATAAAATGTCAGAGCTCTACTACATAGAAAGTGAGTGAAAAACTATTTCAACATTCCATCTTTGCAAACTTCAAACAAGTCAAATTAAATGAAAACGTTTTAAATATGACTTATTTTATGTACCGTATCTGTTATTTCAAGGGAAAAATCAACTTTTCCCTCTATTTCTATAATTCACTCGGTGGCTTTGTGATTAGATTACTTTTCCAGTTCTGCTTGTTTTTCCATTCTCTTTATGTCATCTTCAAAAAATCTAACTTGATAACCTATGATCAGCGAGGATAATTGTTTTTTTCAGAAGAATAAAAATGCTACATTTCAATGAGAATCATAAGGTTTGGTAAATGAAATAAAAAATTTTGTTGTTTCACGTTCAAATATTCACTATATATTTTTGCATTATTATTAAACGCCATGGAATGAAAACACAAAAGATAACCATTTTATTATTACACACTTTTATTGAATTTGACTTATTTCATGTTTGCAAAAATAGTTCTCTTATTTCCTGACGTGCTAGAGTTTTCAAATTTCGTGCACTTCTTTCTTCCCAATCCATAAACCACCAACTCACCCTAAAGTGTTTAGAGCCGTAAGTATGTTCTCAGTGAAAATACACTTCTTGAATATTTTCAGAACTTAATTATCAGTTAATTGATTTATTTAATTAAATTTTGTTTCCATATGAGTGGTTCCCCCAGATAGCAAAGAAGGTTGCGGAAAGGTTTCCATTTCACTTTCCATAGGCTGTCTGCGAGAGCATTTCTGCGCTAAATGTTTCAGAAACTATTGCCTCAATGTTACATAGGAAAGCTTTTTATGAAATGCCTCACATACAAGGTTTGAACGACAAGTCCGCGAAAGCATTTCCGCGCAAACCGTTTCGGAAACCATTCCCGCAAAATTGACGTACGAAAGCTTTTTATGAACCACCTGTCTCCTCGTGTATAGCCCTGTCCGGTTTAGTGGTTATTGCGTTTACCTTCTAACTCTATGAACGCGGTTTCGATTCCCGACTCGGAGGAATTTGAAGTTTTGTCACAATCTACAACGAAATCGTACAAGTAAGTTCGATTAAAAATTAGATTAATCAAATTAATTGAAATTAATAATTAAGCTTTGATTAATTAAGATTCCTAATTTATTGACATTCCAGATAACTCTAAGTTGGACTAAGATGACGTCAGAAGAAGGGGGATTGGACCCTTCTGTAGGAGTACGGCTTTGAAGAGGGGGAGAAAATGGGGGTTGTACCCCTCTTGAGGAGAGAGGATGAGGGTTCTATTTTGTCCGCCGAAGGAGGGCTCTTAACAATCTTTTGAAAGGCCTGAAACAAGCTTGTAATAAAATCTTGGGGAAATCTTACTGAAAACCTTGTTTCTTGTTGACTAGCGAACCTTTCCGCTACCTTGCCGAATGGTTCAACCCTTGTCATGGAAACCTTTGTGACATCCCTTTACCCTTGCTGACGACAAGGTTTCCAAAACATTTTAGACAAGCTTTCTTTGCTATCTGGGTAGTATTGAATTTGAGAAAACAATGATTCCAAGATTCTGTGAAATTTATAATAATTAATTATAAATTAAAAACAAAAAACTAGAAAATAATTGAAATAAAAATATTCTATTTTTAGTACATTAACAAAAGTGTGTTTTAAAAAAATGTTTTATTAAATCTATTATCTTTTTTAAAGTTATCTGATAAATAATAAATTTTAACTTCATACGTTGAAAAAATAAAGAAGATATCAGAAACTAAAAATAAAAATGCGTTTATACTAATTATTCATTTTTTAATTAAAATTTATGAGCTCGCTATGATTTCAAAATGCTTTGGAAAATCAAGTGGATTTGCGATTGATAGGAATGGGCACAGTGCCTGTGTTATCTTAAGCTTTTAAAAAATGCTTTTGCGAGAGCCTGCGTATTATTCTGGATTATTAAATATCTTACAGGGTCCATATCTTGAATGACCATAATCTAAACTTAATTTTCTAGTTATTTTGGATGAAATTCCCCAATATATCGACTGAAATTAGAATGCTAATGCAGGAAGCGCTCTGGTGGTGGTGTTTCTAGTCTCAGTTTATCTAACTTTTCTAGCCAAGTCCTTGAGTCAAAACTCATAATGAAGGCAAAGTTTATCAAAGCGATCCGAAGTGTCTAGGTATAACCTGAGGTGAAATCTCCCTTAGCTCCAATGTATGTGGGTGGGTTACTTCCCTGAGAACTTCCATAGGAAACTGATTCACAGTTGTGTTTCGATTTGATGAATGCCTTCAGCAGTCAGCTCGGCCACAGCGAACAATTCGTTGCTAAAGCACGTATAGGTCTATCAGTTTCTGAATAAGTCTGATAAAGAGCTCGGATACAGGATAGAACCCACAACCTTGTTTCTCCTATTCATATTCTCCAACGTCTTAATCCACTAGGTCGACGGTGTGTCCGCGCCCTTTCTTCATTCCATTAACAATAAGAGCTTCTATATATTCCCACTTGAGGTAAAAATAATTATAATAATAATAAAAACACCTAATAGAAAAGGTCATAGTAAGTCCTCACACATTGCGTTGGAATATACCTCTACAAGAATTTTTTTTCATCTGAAAAACTTATTCATTTAAAAAAGTTGAAGAGATAGAATCAAATGTGAGACCTTTTGAGAAACGAGTTTGCGTTGTAATACACAATTGATAAAAGATAATTATCAATGTAACGCTTTTTTATTAAAAGGTGGCTACAGACTACCAAAAGGGAAGAAATCTGCAGAGTCTAATTTGGTTTTGTTAAAGAAGGGCGTAGAGTGATATATTTTAGTTTATTTATATAATGTCTCGTTTTGAAGAAAAATGAGGGCTTTTTTCGGAATAAACCCCGTAATTTTCTACGTGATTAGATGACGAAGACGACACCTGAGCCGTTACTCTTCTTTTGAAACCATCACATAGCACCATCGGTAGGAGTTAAAGATTCCTTATATGGGTCAAAAAATTACCCTCCTTTCACGTACCTTCTCTGTCATTTCATGGAAAAGAAATTTTTTTCCTTCTGTTACTATAATTCACTGTATAGCTTTGTGGTTAGATTGCTTTTTGAGTTTTGCTTTTTGTCATTTTAAGAAAACCTAAGGATAAAGATGACCTGTGATCATTTAAGATAATTGCTTCTTTTTTTCAAAGCAATAAAAGAATTATGTGCTTCACAAATCGTAGAATAATTTTAGACGTGAAAGAAATCCTTTTTCTTGTAAGCAATAAAAAGTTTCGTTCTGATGTCTGAACGAGTAAGATTGTCCGCGAAATGCTTCAATATTTTGTCACCGCAGAATTAGGTAAAATTAAAAACTGCAGGTTGAGAATTAATAGGTTATTTTTTATGCTACTTATTGTCAAATAAGTGAAAACTCGCTCCTTGTTTATGTAAAACTAGCAGATAACGCGGCTTTGCTCGGGATCCATATTTTTTTCATATGCCCGCCTCCGTTTTTTTGCCCTACAAATATTGTCACTAACTTTCCCCAACAAACGTAAATCTCTTTTGAATCCTTTCTAGTTGAATTAAAATTTCAAATATAGCCTTTTTATTACCTTATAATAGTATGATTTAGTAAATGAAAACGCGAGGAGTTTGGAAAAAGAACATTTATTTTAAACTTTTAAACAATATACTGTATAATAACTAATACAACTTTACGATGATCAATTATACTATACAGAATTTACCCGCCGTTGCTGATTAAAAATATAATCTTAAAAAATCTTTAGAACAAACAAATTATTAGTAAAAATATACATTGCAAAATAAAACACCAAAAGACAAAAAGAGAGAGACAGACAGAGAGAAAATGCAAGAAAACGATTTTTTTTTCTGATATTTGTAAATTAAAATCGGAAGCATAATATTTCGTCACGCGCGACGAGAATCGTCTGCAAAAGAAAGGCGTTTCCGAAAACTTTTAAAAAATCGCTAAAAACCAGTAAAGGTACACAGCAGTTTCAAATTACTCTTATTAGAAAGGGATATTCTGGACTTCACAATGATATAAAAATTACTGTTCTGCGATGAGAATATATGCGAAAATACGCAACCACTTAACGTTAAATAAATAAAAATCTAATTCGAATTTGAAAATAATTTTTACGGCGTTAGCTGACTCTTGTGCTAATCCGCCATTGTGCCAAATTTGGTCTCGTTAAGTCAAACGGTCTGGGTGTGCATAAAGTGAAAAAAACATACTAAAAAGAATAGCTCTTTTATATAAGCAGATATTAACATTTTGTAAATGGGAAGACAAAGATAATATTTTATATAACTAAAGAAAAAAGATTTTTTTACTCAACCTCTGATCCATTTGCCCGATAGCGTTAGAAGGTTTTTTTTTTTTGTACTTTTCAGTCTGCTTCTTTTAAGCAACTTTCGTAACGCTTATAATCTAGTTTAGAAATTGCACAGATCTCATCACGAAAAATAACGTCTGCTTTGTAAATAATGCTACAGCTCTTCCAAAACGTTTAAATAGAGTTTAGAACTCTAAATAACGTCTGCTTTGTAGATATCAATAAGAAACCAAGTATTTTGAAGCATAAGAACATGAATCGCTGTCATGTTCTGCCAATGAAATCATTCAGAAGTGTACAAGTGTGTTGTAGTGCTTTAACAAGAGTGAAATATTCTTCACAAGTGAGGTATAATTTTTTTAATACAACGAGTGGCCTCTTCACTTTCTCGTGCACGAAGTATACGAAGGGAAAGTATTGTAATCGTCAAAAAATTCGTCCTCGAGATTTGGATGAATCTTCATAGACCTGTGTCTGAGAAAAAACAGTTTTTGAATTTTGTCTGTCTGTGTCCTTGTCTGTGAACACGATGACTCAAAACCGCAACGAGCTGGAAGAGTGAATTTTTGTGCCTGGTCTTTACAACAAATTTACAGGTATCTATCAAGTTTTGGACGAAATCAGCCAACGGACAATCTGTCTGTCAGGGAAGTGGCATCACAGTTTTGTAACGCTGCTCCCTTCTTCAAAGACTGCACGTCTCGGCAGCTTCATTACATAAAACTATGATCAGTAGCCCGGTATGGAGCTAGCCGATTAATGTGAATGACTTTTGGCTTGGCGTTGGGCGATCTCTGAACTCTGTAGACAACATCATTCAGTTTCTAGGCAATACAGTAAACTCTCATTACAACGATATCCGATGCAACGATAAATCCCTCTACAACAATGAAATTTTGTGGTCCCGGTGAATTTGTATAGAACATAATGTTAATCTCCCCTCAATATAACGATATTCTGTACAGCAATAAACTCATGTACAACAATGTTTTTACTTTCTCGTATACGAAGTATACAAAGAGAAAGTATTGTAATCGTCAAAAAAATTCGAACTCGAGATTTTGACGAATCTCCACGTTTTAGACCTCCCTGAGTCCGAAAAACACAATTTTGGAATTATGTCTGTCTGTGAACTCGGTAACTCGAAAACTATTAGAGCTACGGGGATGAAATTTGGTATGTGAATTTGACACATAATTTGTAGGTTTCTATCAAATTTCGGACAAAATCCGTCTACGGGAAGTCTGTCTCTCCGCGGTCATGCGAACACTATAACTCAAAAACTTGAATAGCTAGATGGATAACTTTTGGTACACAGTTTTATCATCATGAATGTAGGTCCGTATAAAATTTTGGGTCAAATCCGTCAACGGGTTGACTGTCTGTCGGTCTGTATAATCGCATACTTGTTAAGCATTTGTTTCAAAACTTATATCCATGCGCATGCGTACAGGTAGCAATCTCGTGTAGCAAGCGGAAGGATTACGTCACTTTGTCCTTGAGACGGAGTTTGTGATAGATTCGTTTTATCTATCTCCTGTTTTGTTTTCGCTCACTCGTGCCCTCGCATTAGCGGAGCTTGCTAGAGTGAAAAGCTTAAATATTGCTAAGTTTTAATACATAGGTATCTCTTTGAATATGATTCTTCGCCTAAATATTTTACAACCACTATAATCTACAATGTAAAACCTTCTGATATTCGTTGCATTCTGGGTTACAGTGGGTTCGATTTTTTTCTTATCGACGCAGGGGGAGGAGAAATGACAAATTTTTGAGCAGTATACGAGAAAGTTTAGGGGATGCCACTCCCACTGGTTTTTTGAAATCTCAACGCCACTTTTTTTCCTCTGTAATAGAATTTCACGGAGGATAAGCAAACTGGTAATGACGAAAATTCTGAAAATGGCGATGCTGAAGAATGTGTTTTAAGCCTTCAAAAGTCTTTAAGACAGCTTGAAGAAAAAAAAGTAGCAAAATGTCTGGAATTAACGTGGAGGGATTTTTAACAGCAGATGATGATCTTATGGTTTTTGCGGGCGTTACTGAAGAAGATAACCAATTTCGTCTGTGATTTCGGATAGAAATCACGGATGAAATGGAAAATGATGTTGATACAGATCCATCGGAATTCCCAGGAAACTCTTCAATCAGTTCAGTCTCTACGGGCATTTTATTTCAAGCCTTTCAAATGATGATCATTTTCGTGCATGAGACTCTATACAAACCTTACTAGTTGGCTTAACAGTTAAAAAATGAATAAGCAAACGAAAATATGGACTTTTTCGATAAATAAGGTATATTCCTCAGGTATATTAACTATTTTATTATACAGCTGAATTTTCAAATTTTTGTATGCTTTAACAAGTATTACCCTGGTGGTGCTTTTTTTCAAAATGTATATTGCTGTATTGGTCCACATTAAAACAATCAAAATTTAACTTTTTTATATCGTAAATATATCACCCCTCGATTTAACAATACATCCCTCTATAAAAATATATTTATTTGGTCCTCAAAGTATTGTTGTAGCGAAGTATTACTGTAGTATAAAGTCCTTCACAGTTTAGTTGCAGCTTCGGCTCAGACATCTCCATCGCTTCAGGTTATACATCCAGACTTGATCATTCTCCTTAGAACGGTAGTCTTGCATCGGAGTCGTAACGAGTCTTCTTTCGTTCACTAAACTGTTTAAGTCGCTCTCTTGCAAACGCATGTACGCTTTCCAAACGTGCCTCTAAATTATTTATATACTCATTTCGCGAGGAAGGCGCATCACTCGGTCGTCCAAAGAGAATATCGCAGGACAATCCCGACCAAAACGCATATCTGATGGAGTCCAGCCTGTCACTTCATGGACCGCGCTCCTATAGACCAGGAGAAAAAGTGGCAAATGTGTAACCCAGTCAATCTGATTCTTCAAAATAAATAAAGACAGATGATTTTAAATATAAAAATTACTTTCTCTCATTATCATTATAAGAGACAAAAAGTATATTAGTGTTGAAATCCAACTAATAATTAATAAAAGAAATCAACTTCATTACAAAAAGAAGTAACAGATATATCAGATGTTTAAGACAAAGAATCGTGTTAATGGATTTTGTTCCAACTTTAATCTTAACTTTATGACTTACTAAGTTGAAGAAAATGATTCATTTGTTGGAGCTTTTCCAGCCAGTTAATGAATAAATCTCTTCTAACTTCAACGAACGTAACGATTCACTAAACTGCTCAACAAATCTGCAAAATAAATGCATGCGTTTCTCATTCCATTTCTCAATTATTTTCCTCTCCTCTTAACTCACTCATCACTTTTACTCTTTATTCACCTCCTTCAACTTACTCTCTAGAAAATGTATTAGCTACGAAGTGACAGTCTTAAGAAAAAAAATCATTTCCCAGGATCATTAACTATGTTTACTTGTGAATACGCTTTCGATACTAAAATCATCTCACAGAGGCTGTTCGCACATTTTTGAACGATTTTTTCATTTCATTCTATAAATTATGTCAATAGATTTTATTTTTATTGCAGTCACTTATGTAAATCCAAGCTAAATTGGGTATTGCAGCATTTTCCCATTTTTCAACAGAAAAATGCCTACCATACAGTATTCTGCATCAAGTTTGCTACATGGTCAAGAAAAAGACTCTATATCTATATGCTTTTAAAATTCAAACCACTTTTTATTATTTTATTTACAGCTAGAATGAGCAATTTAATGACTTTGCAACAATTCTTCAAGCTACGTTTACAATCGCTGCATTCATAAGTATACCCTTTAGATGTGTTAATACCTGCTTTCGTCATCGGTGTTTTGAGGTAATGTTCTGTCACTGGCGATACATGGCAACCTCATATCAAGACGCGAGCTGAAATATAAAAACTTGTTTTCCTTTTTCTGGAATGAATGTTCTTTGATGTATTGGAGCATTATCTCCTCATTCGGTGAATAACGGTGATTAAGTGATTTAAGCAGTTGCACCTTATTAAGTATTACTAGTAGTAGCTCCTAATAAATAATTTTTCATCTTCATAAAGTTTTTTTTGAATTCAATTAAAATTAATTTAAATACCATTTGATGGCTTTCAATGGCACTGTTTGGGTATTCTGTATCGACATAGTAATATAAATAAATAGTCTTCAATGGTGGGTTTTTTTAAAACTTTTGTTGATTATTTTTTGTTTTGAAATCATCTATATTTCTATGTTAAACAAATATAAAAGATTTCAATAATAAATTTTTCTGATTAGAAATGATCCAGCCGATATGTATTTAAACTCTTCTATATCCATGTAAAAATGTTTGAATCTGATGTATAGATTAAATGATTATCAAATGCAAAAATATGTATTATACTTTTAATTTAAAATGATTCAATTTGATGTTCTAATTTTGTGTCAACTAATTCTAGAAGCTTACAGGAGTTAAAGTGTAAATTATTTTTTTATTCACAAGAATTCAATTATCCGAACATGTTTAATCCATCCTCTTACACTGATAATTTCGTAAATCAATGTTTTTTCTCGCTTCAACACTGAATTAGTTTGTACAGGAGAGTTTCTTCCTTATGTTCACTTATTAATTAATAAGTTGGAAGAATTATTTAATTTAATAAATTAATTGTAAAATAAACTCGTATCATCGTCTTTGGGACAAAAGTTTCACTCACATTTAGAGGGTTCTATTGCTTATTTATAAGTAGTTAAGCTTCAATTTAGTGTAATGATTTACATTTTAATGAAATATTCGTTACCTGAACAATAAAAATTTCTTCGATGTATTCGCTTAAATATGTGCTTTATTTTGAAATTATTCTTCGGAAGATCATGACACGGCTTGTTTCAATTAGTATATTTTATTGCAAATGCTTCTGAAAAGACCACAGTCTTTCGGTTTAAAGATTATGTTTCTAAACAGCAATTCAACCCTCTGCGCGTTTTTTCCACAGCACGTGTAAAATCATTTTTATCGAAAGGGAGAATAAAGTTCATATCTTCCTAATACAATTTGATAAAATTATTTCTTTCTTCCATGCATAGAAGAAAGTGGACTAGTGGTAAGGTGTAGTTCCAGGTTCGAAACCCAATTCATGGGTCCTGTTGCACGTTAAATCATATGTATTGGCCAAACGTCTTCCCGCTGATGTGATGCGGGAGTTTGGAAAGGGGGTGTCGTCTTCGTCATCTAACCGAGGTTCAAGATTACGAGATGCGTCCCATAATAGCCCTCGTGTTGATTCTAAACGAGACGTTAACGTAACTAATTAGATTTCTTCCATGCATAATTATGAAACATATTATTTTTCATTGCTTAATTGATCTTTAAAATATCAAGTTATATTATTTTAGATATATCCTATTATTTCTACACTTTAGCAGATAATATACCTGGTATTCGAAAATAAATTTCAGGGTTTTACTCGTTTACAATATCTCTTAGATGATGTTTACATTAATGATTCAATGCTAAACTGGAAGATATAAAATGCCATTTTTAACTTGCACGTGCTCTTAATCTGCTACTTCTACACTGGTGTGCAAATATTAAGCAACATATCGGAAAAGGCGAGAAATTTGCAGTTTATTAGAGAACTATGGTTCGCAGTCGGTTGTGGAGAATTGTGGGACATACAATCGAGTATCATACTCATTTTACAGTGAAGACTCGGTCACGAGGACAATTGGGGGGGGGGGGGGGACCAGAAAGGGATGAAGACGGAAAGGGATTTTGATCAGTGGTGGCTCGTGAGCTCAGAAACGAGGAGGGCTGCAAAAAAATGTTTATCAAGAGAAATCAATTTTAAAAGCTACTTTATCTCCAAGTAGGCCAAATTTTTTAATTCCAAATCCAGATGTGAAATTTCCTGCTTTTCAAATAAAGTAAATAACCCAGCATATGACGTTTTCTATTAGTTTTACTAACAAAAATTAAAGTGAATGTTGATGTGACGATTCCTCTGGCGAAAAAAAAAATAATAATAGGAGCTCCACATATACACTTCCCTCCTTGCCCAGTTCACTCGATAACATTCTTTCAAAAATGAATATCAAATAACTCATATACAGAAAATTTATTTTTAAGCTAAAACATATTAAATACATTTTTTACTAAAATATTCTAAAAATTTGAGAGTTTTAGAATAGTATTATTCGCTTCAATTTATCGTCGCAACACGAACCGAAACTCATAAACAGCCTATGAGATTGCAACTTGTGTGAGAGTGAGGAAAAAAGAAAAAGATATTAAAAAGCTTTCTTTCGTTCAGTTGGCTCCGCGCCTGCCAGAGCTGTGTTGACTTTCAGCCTATAGCCCGTCTGAGCTAAAGGAAGAAAGAGTTGCTTTTTCACTCAGGATTTTCTGCTCAGTGAATGGATTTCGGGGGGTGGGGGGTGGCAGATTATTTTGCAACTCAGACCTGCGTCTCTCTTCGTTTGGATTCATTTCATGCCTTTTTTCAATTTTTTATTACTTTTTTGCGTTTTCGTGAGTCATTGAACTCTGAGAGTGGAAAAGTAAGAAAATAAGATTCAAAACGAAAAATACAAGTTTAAAAATAATTTCAGGGGGTGCTGCAGCTCTGCATCCGTAATGGACGAGCCGCCACTGATTTCAATTCATCCGTTTCATAGAAAGTTGATAATGAGATAAAATTTTTATCAATGGTTGTGTTTGATGTGCATAATACTTATATGCATTTTCGTAAACATAGCACAAATATTCGGGAAGATGTAAAGGTTTCTTTAAAAAATCCCAAATTTTCCCGCATGTCTTTTGCTCACTCAAACGCAAAGTTTTCAACCAAAATATACAAAACTTACACAATATGCGAAAATATGTTAAAGAAGTATTGTATTAAAATTTAAAGTAAATGCGTTGTATATTAGAGGAAATATAAATATTTGTACTAAATAATTTTTTACTGCGCATGTGCGAGATGTAGCGTAATTTTTCTTTCATCGCTTCAAAGCCAGATATATAGAGAAACTTACATAAAAATTCCAGATAAAATTCAGAAAGAGGTTGGCATTTCAGTGAGGTGAATTTAAATTTCTCTTTGAGAGAAGCTAAGTGACGAGTGTTCTTGCACACACTTATTTTTTCGAAACTTGAATCCTCTTATGGTTATCGACGAAATACGATTTAAATAATGTATTTAGTTTATAAGTAGTATAAAATTCAATGTTACTGTTCGAAGATTCAATCATCTTCTATTTTTTTTCTGAAGTTCCTTTATTTTTTAAAATTAATCTGTAAGTTTTTAGAATTTTATCAAAGATCTAAAGATGTAACATTTTCTAAGTTATTTTAGAAAATTATTAGTAACTTAGAAACTTCAAGGTTATCGTTAAAAAAGATAATCAATTATTTCATTTCTTTTAAAAACAATTTTTTATGTTCTAGATGCTAATGTTAGTTTAAAAAGTTTTTCAAAGTTCCTGTAAGTTTTCTTTAGTTTATGAAGCGCAGTACGGTTCTTTTTTACTTATTTAATTTACTTTCATATTTCAACTCTATATTAAAATACATAATAAGTTAATCAATTAATTTATTGTGTTATTTTCATTAAAACTGCTTTTTTATATCATGTTCTTATGGAGATCGGTGGTCTACGGCAGAAAAATGAGTCCCACAGTTTAATTTTTTCCCTAACTGAAATTTACAAATCTTCGATATTAAAATGTATCTCTTGCGTTCTTCGTAACTATTTAAAGTACAAAATAAGTGTTTAAGATCGCAAAAAGATATTTTTCATAACTTACAAAAATCGTAATGCAAATTTTGCTCCTAATTAAAATGGTCTTCCCGAAATTTAAACAGGGAAATAATTATCATTTTTAAGTTTTTGTTGCTTATTTTTTCAAAATATTAAATGGTCTCAATACTGCCCAATTAACTCTCTTTCTTCGGACAACTTGGAAATCATGTCTCAATTATTTGATACAATTCGGTGGACACCACTGTTATAGAACTGCATATAAATAGCAATTCGTTGAGCTTTAAAAGCATTTGGACTCATTCCCAAACATTTTATATAAACAGTGATTAAAAATAACCGACTATTTCATACAAAAAAAGAAGAAAAATCTCCCATGGATCGTGGATCAAAGTCTCTGTAATTTGCATTTCTCTGTATTTTGTTTTAAAAATAAATAAATACAAAAATTAAAAACAGAAACTATTTTAGTCTGTGTTTGAAATTACCCCTAAATGTTTTGTCTTGTCTTTAACAATTTTTATAATAGCTGGTCACATGTTCATTAGGTGGGCCGAAAAAAAAAATCAAAAAAGCATTTTTCATGTCGCTATACCGCAGAAAAGTTGCAAATTGGTGAGAAATAAAAGGAGGAAAAAAGTTAATTAAAATTTAATGATATCTTCCGCTTCCGCATCGGCCTTAAAAGCCATGAAAATTGGCGAAAGTCAATTTTTCATTAATTTTTTAAATTTCTCTTGGCCCCTTCATTATAGCTTTAGATTTTAAGTACTTAACTTCTTAAGCGTAATAAATTTTATAATATCAAAATCGGCCTATAACTTCCTTTCAAAGTTGACAAAAAATATGTGAAATTACTTCAATATGCAATTTCTAGTTCTTCGCCATCACCATAATCTTTACACATCATCTTGTCGATGAAATGCAATAGGTCAATTCACATGCATTGCAAGTTGTTATTAAGGTCTAAAAAATATCAAATTTATTTATTAATTTTGTTTAAGAAAACACATTGCAGAATTAAACTGTAAAACTCGAATATTATTTGTTAGTTCAGAACGCATGCCAAGAACACTGAAAGTGGCAAAAATTAAAACACTTTTCGAAAATACTTCTTCGATTAAAACGTCTTTATGCCTCTTAAATTTTTTCAAGACATTTTACTCATTCTTTTCTCAACCTGGAAGTCTGATATATGGCAAAATTCGGTCAATACAGGGAATAGTGTTGTTGTCATGAAACTGTTTCCGGACTCAGTCCCAGAAACTTTTCTCAATATTTCTGATAAGCGTTGCCCTTTGGATTTTGAAGGTATATATACGGAGTGGAGTTCCCAGTAACTAAAAAAGATATTTTATAGTTTGGTGAGTGCGATTTCTCAATGAGGAAGAAAAATAAGTATATCTATGTATAAATCAACCTTCCAGTTAGAGAAAATTATTAATTAAACTTATTCTAAGATACAAGTTAATGGGTTGAATATTATTCGCAGTTGGAATATGTAATCTAAATGTAATTTTCTATGTTGATATTTGCTGTTACAAGAACTCGGCATTTACTTTTAATACTGTCAACTACAATATATTGCTATTTCTTCTCTGTCTAAGTTTGCTTTTGTGTGTAGAATTGGGGACAAAGGAAATAAATTTGGCTAGATTTCATAACAGTTTCTTATCTACTCATCAGATAACTGGGTTGGGGGCCCACTATCAGCCGGTTGACCGTCCTTAGAACACTGTTGATACAAGTTTGATACATCGCTCAACTGCTTATGTATAACATGGAAATTTATTCACATCCTATTCAGGTACTGCACCAGACTGAATAAGGTATACGATTTCATCATCACCAATGCCTTATAAAAGCGAAGGAGAAATAAAACTGAAAGCATTCATTTGAATAATTTTCGTATATTTCGTAGCTTCAAGATTAAGTTATATGGTCCCGAAACTTCTGTTATTTCCCTCTTTCCAATTGTGTGCCTCGCCTTTAAAATTTGTCTAATTTCCAGTTTTTTTGCCATTCTATATGCCATGACCAACATCATATTTTTGGCAAAAAGAAAATAAAAAGTATTATATACATTCTTTTATAGAGTCAAGTTTTAAGTAAATTTTTAGAAAGGTAATGAGTTTTTTCAATTGCTTTAAACGCGTGCATTGGGTCTGTCAAGCATTTCTGATTTTAATATTTCACAACTTCGGCATGCACGTCTTCAAAATAGCGTTTCTTTTCTTAAATACCATCTGAGTACTTTACTATTGTTAACCAACCATCTGAGATGAAACAAATGGCCAGAATCGCGGATAGCCAACTTCTCAATATATTTTCCTCACTTTATGGTAACTGAAATATTGAGAAGATACTATCCATCCTTATTGAGTGTGTTATTGGGTAACATCAGTGTTAGACCTGCGTCCACCTATAAATCAAACGAAAAAAAGTAAAATACCAGGTAAAAAATTTAAGAGATATAAAGTTGTTTTAAAAGATGGATAGAAAAAAGTGAAAAAATATCTAAAAAAAGACAAAACAACAATAATAGAAGCTTTTTTCCAGACTTTGTTTAAAAGACTATTTTGAATTTCTTTTTCGTGGATAAATGTTTTTCTTTCCAAATTTGTTCCGGAATAGGTTCATGCCCCAGAGGAAAATTTAAATTTAGACCTTAAATTCGTTTTTCCTCGACAGAAAACCTATTCTAATTTTGAATCTGCATGGATGATGGTCTCTAATGACATCATCCATCAGATTCTTCTTCCTCCTCGTTCTTTTTCATTCTTTTTTTTGTTAATATTATTGTATTTTTGCCTCTATCACAGTTAAAACTTGCCTTAATTTGTATTAATATCTTTTAATAGGTGGGGTTGTTTTCTTAAATGTGTAAAACACCTTTAAGAAACTTTTATAACTTTCTGTATTCTTGGCATATGTTCTGAACTAACAAATAATATTCCAGTTTTGGAACCTAGTTTTGCAATGCATCTCCCTAAACAAAAAAAAATAAATAAATTTGATTTTTTTCAGCTCTAAATAACATTTTGCTAAGCATGAACCATCGATCTGTTGCATTTCATCGGCAAGATGATGTGTGAAGATTATGGCGATGATGAACTAAAAATTGCATATTGAAGTAATTTCACATATTTTTTGTCAACTTTGAAAGGAAATTATCGACCGATTTTGATAAAATAAAATTTATTACTCTTAAGCAGTTGAGAACTTAGCTAGAGCTATAATGAAGAGATCAAGAGAAATTTAAAAATTTTAAGAATTAATGAAAAACGGTCGATTTCCGCCAATTTTCATGACTTCTAAAGCCGATGCGGGAGTGGAAAATATTCAATTTAATTAAATTTTCCCCTCCTTTTGCGTCTCACCAATTCGAAACTTTTCCGCGGTATAGTGAATTTTTTTTTTCGGCCCACTCTAATGTTCATACCATCCATGCACATTTAGTTTTATATCTCACTCGAGATCTTAGTTTAGAGTCTGCTTTTGTATTTTTACTTTCATATAAATTTTTGAGGATTTTTTGAAAGCATAGTTTATTAGCAGGGTAGTTGATATAAAATTCTTTTGAATTAATTAATAAATAAAATAATTCTCTCAAATAAATTAGATAAATGTTTGAAATTTTGTTTTTGTTTTTTCATCTCTTTTATCTACTTTATCACTCCAATTTATGTACTGAATAATTACCAAATCATTTTCTGTCTCGGTTTGGAAAAAAAATAAAAAGAGCAGTCTACCAGTGTTCTGCTGGACTAAAGCATGGCATAGCTTAGAAAATATGAGCTAGCCAACTAACATGCTAAAACCGCTGCTTCTGGTTATTCAGATAGCTAATTTCACTGAACTCCCAAAATCTTAGAGTTTTCTAAAATGACAATTAACTGCAATGTTTCTCAATGAATGGCAACAACAGTTGAATTGTCCAGTAACTAGTAGAAGAACTTAAGTTCTTTCCACAAGTTGACAAAAACATAAAATCATATTGAAGGAGATTTGCTGTCAAGGAATCTGATTCATGTGTAAGTAGCGAAGCAGGCAATCTTAATCATGAAATTTCACCTTCAGGTACCACCTTAAGTCACCTAGCAGTGGCGGCGAGTCGGGGGGACGAGGGGGCCGGTCTCCCCTCCCCTACTTTTTGCAGTAAAAATTAATTTTTGATTTCATTTTAGCTGCCTAAAATTAGGAATTATAAAAAAACAATAGTGTCCCGGAAAGCTGTTAATTTTAAGGCTAAATCTTAAAATTTTGTTGTTGTCTACCCTCTATACTCCCCGATACTTTTGGTAGTCTATAAATTTTTTCCCCCCCCCCCCCCCATTTTTCACTCTCAATCGCCGCTACTGTCACCTAGTGCATCCAATGACTCAGATAAACTTTATAATGAAATAGTTCAATGTGAATATCAATGTTCTTTGTACCTGTACTGTTAATAGAGTACTTTGATACTCTAGGCATAGTGAAAAATTGCATTGAATTTCAATGTGCATTCTCTCCAGATTTTTGTTATTACATTTATTTCTAAACTTTTATCTTTAACTAGTGTTAAAAAACTTGCTTTTAATTGTTAAGGTTTTGTATACTTATTACATGTTCTCTTGTAATTTATGATTTATTGATCATGTTTGATATGTACCTAAGAGGCTCTCTCCAAGCGCTGAAACAATTTTTTCGCGGTGAATTGGCATTACTGGAAGCCCTTAATGGCATGGCAATATTTCATCTGCGGTGACCAAACCAAATGAAATGTTAATCTAACAAATGAAATAATAAAAAATTGGGGAGAAAGATAGAATTTCAACGATATGAATTTCGCTAAAGATCTTATTCTATGTATGACATTTTTTGAAAGTGAACTTTCTGATTTTAAGACTGCATTTTGCATGTATGAGAATTCGGAGTTTAATGTACCGAGTGAGAAGTTTGAAAATAAGAAACCGCGGTACTATCTTATTAATAAATTATCCAGTATCTGAAATATTAAAATGCATAAAATAAATCTGAACCTAAAATTTTATCATGATATTGAAAAAATAATAATTAAAAATTAGCTATCATTCATTTTCATATATTTTGTCAAACCCTATTTGATTTTAAGACATATTTATAGCATTTTCATCACTGCTTCATTAACCCTTAAGTGCCCAGTGTTGCCTTTAAGCAACAAACGCAATTTTCTCTTCTAATATATTGAGAATAAGTCTGAATCTCTAATGCCTGTTGTTGCCAATAAAAGACATATCGAAAATTTTATTAAATCAATTTATAATGGCAGCCTGAGCGCTGATAAAAAAATTAATTAGTGTTGATCACTTGAGGCCGCATCTTTTTTGCTTTGTTTGTGCGCTTGAGAATATCATTATTTTATTCTGCAATATCGAAGAAAATTCCTTGTCCGTATTATTAGTTATTAAAATTCATCTGTGTTTAATATTATAGAATTTTATCAAGGAAATATTTTTCTGTAATAAAGCTCAGTGTTGTCAGCTGTTAACTGTTTCTTAGCCATAAACCATACTTAAAACAAAATAAGAATTTTTCAAAGTATTTTCCTTGTTTTAATCAAGGAATGAAAGTAAAATAATCAATAAATTATTTTTTAAAAAATCAGGCTTTAACCATTAAGGTTAAATTTTAACCGCTTAACTTAAAAACCCGAGAATACTCGTGCATCGAATTATCGCATTTTTAGTTTTAAAACTAAAATTTAATCATTAATTAGCCTTATAATTTGCGTAGAATCTATAAACATCTCAAGTATTCTGAGATGAATGAAAAGGACAGCCCCTTTCCAAAACAGAAGGGATCATCTTATTGGATAGCAAAGCAAATGGTTCAGTTAAGGGGTTAATTGAACTAAATCAGAAATCAAATCCCAGAACAAAGTAGAGAGTTTCCAATCATTGGAAGATATCTTCCTGCATATGTCCATTCAACTGACGGGGGTTCCGAGTTAGGGCATGTTGCAGCGAAAAAAATCATTGGAAGCTTTCCTTATGTGGTATTTCTGTTATGTTTTACATTTTATTCAAAAATCATTCGAATTCAACCCACCTAAACTTGGCATTGATGAATAGCAACCCTCGATTCACTGCTTTACTAACCTCTATAAACCAGCAGGAATGTTTCTCGTAAACGCTCACAATACGAAGCGTTTTGTATTAAGCTGGTAGCGAAAAGAATTGTGTATGCATTCGAATCTCTTCCTTTCGGCCGATATGCACCAAACTTTGATGCAGATTCACAATTTTTATATCAAGATCAAATAGTTATTATAATTGTTAATGACAATTAATAAGTAATCGGACACATTGCATAGCAACGTAGTTATTCTATACAGCCTGTAAAAATAATATGTCATACATTGAAAACGTAAATCCATGAAACCAACAAGCGTGTTTTCCCCTCGACTTTCTCGTATACGTACACAATATGGCGCGATTTTTTGTTAAGCTTCGTAGCACAGTCAAAAGAATCGGGTATGCATTACGACCTCTTAGCTTTCGCCTGCTGGGTCCGAATTTGATACAGATTATGGTACGGTTGTGACGTCAAGACCACTTATAGATGATTCCCGGATTCCGAAACCTTCCGCGCTTTTGCACATGCGCCAGGCGGAGTTGATTTCACCAAAATAGGGATAAAGTGAAAAATGGAGGGGGAGATATTAACATTTTACTTAGCGTCACCTAATAAAAAACTCCGAAAATGAGCTCATCTTACTCATTGCCTGTCACCCCTTTCCGGAGTAAAATCGTCAAAAAGTGCTAGTTTTGGCCTTTTAAAACGATCAGTACTAAATTTTATTTATCTAGGATGTTTCGTTTTTGAGTTCACAAAGCCACGAATAGACAAACCGACAGACAGTCAACCCTATAATGGACTTGATTTAAAATTTGATACAAATCTACAATTCGGGTGTTAAAACTACATGCCAAATTTCATCTATTTAGCCCGTTGAATTTTTGTGTTATCACGCTCACATTCAATTGCGCGGACAGAGAGACTTCCTGATGACGAATTTCGTTCGAAATTTGACAGAAATCTACAAATTTGATCTAAAGACCTCGTGCAAAATGTCAATCTTTTAGCTCGCTAACTCTTTAACTCTTTGCAGTTCACTACACGTTTCGTTTTGAAAATTACTAAATTTATTTCAAAAATGAGTATTAAACATGTAGCTGATCATAAATATGTAGAGGGAAAAAATTGAGTATTTTTTATTTTCAAGAAATTTGTGGTTACACAGTGAAACCAATGTACGATAACAGGCTATTTTTCCTCTGAATAAATTATCATCCAAATGCAATTTAAGTTATGTATGATATTTAACTTATAAGTATACGCGAGTATTCAGGATATTCAACCTTCATAAAATTCAGTATTACATTCGAAGATTCAATTTTAAAAAATATCAATTGTTTATATTGCCGATATCTTTATGAATACTAACGATATTGAACTGGGAATTTTTGTATAAGTTGGCCTATATATCTGGCTCTTAAGTTATAACAGAAAAATTACGCTACGTTTCGCCCATACACAGTAAAAAAATGTTCAATGTGTGGTTTCACTACGAAATCAATGAACGGTAAAGGGTTAAAGGGCCTTTTTTTCTAGTCGTGGTATAATAAAAAAAACTTGGGATTGAGATTAATTTAAGGAAAGAAATTCACTTATCTTATTGGATGACATTAATTCTTGTGAATTAATTTAATTAATTAATAATTAATCACCAAGTCAAGACACTTCGTTATGGTTCGAGCTAAGAAAATGGAACAGCTGGATTTTTGTTTCATGGAAAAATTTGGTGAGAACTTACGCCAACCTTAAAAATTGATGAATTTGGTGGGAAGTATACTTCCCACTGCCTTAGAAGGGGTCAAGTTTATGAGTTATCGTTTCCACAGACAGACAGACAGACAGACAAGCCGATAAACTCAAAAATGTCTGAAACGTGGAGATTAATCAAAATCTCGAGGTCTAATTTTTTTATGATAACATTACCACAGAGGATTTTAGAATCCCTAGTATTGTTCACAGAGAGCTTCTCTTTGAACAATACTAGGGTTGGGAAAAAAGTACCTGTTTAAACCGAAAACCGTTTTTTTTTTGTTTCGGTTAACTGGTTTTTTCGGTTATTTTTTTTTGTCCCAGTTTTAAGCAGTTATTTTTTTTAAATCCAATAACCAGGTCGGAAGATAGGCTCGATTTTAGGTTCGACTAGACTAAAATTTACCACGTATAATAAAACTTTGAATTTCATCATCTTAGGCCAATCACCAACAACCGCTTCCTCGAGGCGTCTGTTGGTTGGCGGATTTCTGAAAGAATCTTTATGAACAGATAAATATTGGCCAATGGATTGATTTCCTGCAAAAACAGTACTAATAAAAAATTTTGTCTGCAAACGGCGTCTGTTTGAAGACAAAATTTGTCTGTTTTTTGTAGCCAAAAAATATTTATCTTTAGTCGGAAGTTCTGTGGCGTCCAAAAGATTAGTATCTATGTTGAATGCTGTTGTTTCCTATGAGAGGTGTCGATTCACGGATGAACACATGGCTGAAAAAGTTTTTGTGAGCAGATTATATGATAAATATTGTCCAATGAATTAAATTATTGTGAAAACAATGTTAATAAAAAATTTTGTCTATAATACTTACTTATTGAAATCACTCATTTATTATTATTACATATTATATTAATCACCTATTTATAATCATTACTTATTGCATTAATTATTTTATTGTATTAATACTTACCTATTGTATATTATTATTAATAAAAAAATTTCCTACAAACGTTGTTTCTTTTTTTAAAAAAATCGAAAACCGGTTATTTTGAGCGGTTTTAACCGCCATGTTAAAACCGGAGGAGAAAAAACCGGTTGTTTTTGCCATCCCTAAGTAATACTTTCGCTTTTTAAAATTCGTATGTGAAAGTACAGAAAAGGTTCTAATATAGTAATGCCAATCAGCTTTTCTCTTTTTTTGCGAGATTATCTATTTTTCTTGTGAGATAGCTAGAACGAACCAAATTTGTTTTTATAAGTTCTTTTTGCTTGTATTTGTCTGTCCAATACTTACTCCTTGAATAAAACGTCCCCCAGAAAATTATACTTCATACTTATGACAACACGGTGGCAATGTGGTTATTTGTCGCATCTTCATTAATCTGCCTTGTTTAGTTCGAAAGAGCATTAGATATTTTAATTTAATTGGTCCTGACACGAAACCATGTCGCTTGGAATGTCTTTGTATCCGGAAGCTAAACATGAGTCTCTTTCCCCAGACGTCTTATTTTAAGGATGAAGGAGAGTGTTTCTTCCCCCTTCTTCGTTTAGAAGAAACAAAAGGTATCGTTGTAGTCTTACGCCACTTTCCATCGAAATGTACTGCGTAGTCAGCTTGCATTATTCTCTTCCAAGTGAAGAGGGAAAAAGTGACGTCCATTAGGAGAGCTGCATTTTTGGGTTTGCTAAAGCATTTTTCATAGGTAATTTTCTTAAATTTTTGTAGAAGAGCTAAAAGGGCAAAATAAGAATCCAAACCCAATTAGGTCCAGTAAAATGCTGCGAGAACAGATACATGTATCGGAGGAATATTTCTGTTTTTTTTTTCCATTTTATCATAAAGCAAAGTAGTCTTTTAGCTTATGAAACTAAACCATCGGGAATTCTCCCGTAGACTTTTACACAATCGAAATACACTACAGTGGTTACAAAACTTCCTAGCAAATAATTTGTCAATAAACAGACTTCGACTTCTAATGCGCTTCATGTGTGATGAGAAAAATCTCGTTGTAGTTGGATGTCACTAATCTTCTTCAACTGACACAAAATTCTAACAGATTGAAACATTTCTTTTTAATTTTTTATTCCGATATATTTTCACCTTTTTAATATTACTAGAGGTCGCCCAGCGGTCGAAATTCGACCGTAATTCATTAAATTTTTAAGTTTGAACGTTATTCAGTTTCTTTTGTCAAAGAGTATACCTCCATAATCATTGCATATAATTTTTCTGAATTTTGTTCTATTACGTCAGCTGCGAGAATGTACAAATACGTCATTATGTATTAATTTTCGAATTATTTGAAAAATACGAACGATAGGAAAAATGAGGTATTGCTTGGCTAATTCATATTGAAAAAACAATAATACGTTTTCTGACATTTCCTTGGGGGTTTTTTATTGCTATACTGGCCAGGTTTCCCCAAGGCTACACAGTTAATTTGTCTATCTTTTTCAAATTATATAAAATGTAAATAAAATATTAGTACAAAAAATGAAATAAAGAATACGTGCTTCGTATTTTTTTATATATTTTTTATTGAAACAAAAAAAAAACCGGGCGGTTAAAAAAATAAATGTTGTCCAACTGTTGACCACAGACTTTTATGTGTTCGACATTCAGTATGAATGTAAACAATGAATGTTTTAATTTACTTAATTTCTATCGGCATTACATAAATGTTATCTTTCTGCACTCCTTCTCCATATGAACTTTAACTATGCCAAATCTCCCACTCCTCCGTGAACGCAATTTTCTTAAAAAGGGGTACAAAGTTTTCTCTTCACGTATTAATATATCGATTGTTTTGTTTCCTATGTTGTTCTTATGATTGTTCTTGTCTTGTGCATGTATTTTTTTAACTATTTTTCGTCCTGTTATCTGCATTTTTCTTATAAAAAATAAAATGCACCTTCATCCACCCAACCCGAAAAGTAGGCGATGTAATGAAATATACGTACACAATAAGGCTCGTTTTCTGTTTATCTTCTTAGTACAGTGGAGGGAATCGACTACACATTGGAACCTCTTCCCTTCAGCCGACTGGTCCAAAATTTGAAGCAGATTTACAATTTGATTACAAGACCACATACTAATTTTTTTTATCTAGCTTGTTGCGTTTTTTGGATTATCGCGTTCACATATCAGACAGATCGACAGACAGTCAACCCTTGGACGGATTTGTTCCAAAATCTAATAAGCATCTACAATTCTGATGATAAAAATTTATGCCTAATTTTATCTTAATTTATGCCTAATTTTATCATAATTTGTACCCAAATTCATCTCTGTTGAGTTTTTGAGTTATCGCGTTCACATACCCACGAATAGACAGATCGACAGACAGTCAACCCTTGGACGGATTTGTTTCAAAATCTGATACGCATCTACAATGCTGATGATAAAAATTTAAGCCTAATTTTATCCATCTAGTATGTTGAGATTTTGAGTTATCGTTTTCGCATGTTGGTGGACGGAGAGACAGACAGACTTTTATTGACGGATTTCGTTTGAAATTTGATTGAAATCTGCAATTTTGGTATACAGACCAAAGTACCAAATTTAATCCTTCTAATTTATTGCATTTTTGAGTTACCTTGTCACAGACAAATAGGCAGGACCAACAGAAAATTCCAAAAATGCATTTTCCTGACTCATGAGGTCTAAAACGTGGAGATTCCTCAAAATCTCGAAATCGAATTTTTTAACGATTACATACTTTCTCTGTCTTCGTATACGAGAAAGTAAAAACGGTTTACTACAAATCTATTTGCTGACACTTTTTTTTCCTTTTTCTACCTGTCATCTGTTAAGGAGAGAATATTTTAGCACTAATATTTCTCAGGATCATAAATTCATATTATCGCTAAATGAAAGTAAAAACTTTCTAATAATGTTTTCTGAGACTTTTCCCTGTCTAATAAGTACTTATCTTTCACTATATGAATTTATTAGTCTCAGATGAAACTTTTCCGAACACGGATTTTTTTCTAAATATATGGAACATCTAATAGTTATGCTATAATAAAAAAGAACTAAATATTTTGTTGAAAGTATGGTAAAGAATCATGGTCCTGTGACTTAGCATGATTACTACTGTTGTTAATTTACCAAAAATTTAGAAATTTGGCATAAATATCTATCATCATAGAAGCTATGGTGTCGTGTAGTACCCACAACATGAACAAAAATATAAAGTAGTTAATCCCGACAAATCAATATATAAATTCAGACGCTTAATTAAATACCATTTTAACTAAAAATTACAAATTAATTAATAGATTCAATTACTAAATCATAAGAATCGTGTCATTTCTGAAATAAATTTTGACAAATTGAAATGATAGTCAAAGATTGAAACGAAGATTTAAGAAATTCACTTTATTAAAAAAAAACATTTATACGTTTCGTATAGATTCAAATGGCATGGCAGAGAGAGGTATTGCAAAAGAAATAGAAAACTTGATTCCAAGAATTCTGATTCTGTTGAACGACTGGAACAGGACTGTCGGGATTTCGACTCTGTCCGGATTTTTTGATTGTTGGGGTTATGTCCGAATACCAGGATATGCGCTGGAATGCTTGGATGCTGTGAACAAGTGCTAAATTTTAGATCAATTCAATATATTCTGGAAACCAAGCTTAAGCCTGCAGTTTGTGCATAAAAAACTCATGTACTGGATGATGTTAAAACGAATTATGGTAATTTCCTCAAGAAATAAGAATATCTTTGTTGTGCCACTACAGAATAACAAGATGAATGTTGACAGCAATGCAATAATTTCGTTCGATTACAGTGTTTTAACCTTGCCACGAAAAACTCGGTGTAAAGAACCAGATGTCGCCTTCAGAGTATCTTGGTAATTTGTTGCGCAGAGTTTAGTCTTCCTTTACGAATTATAAGTGCGATTAGTGGCTCAAGCATCCTATAGTATTGTATAGCAATGGATTCGGAAACCCTCCGCGTTTTTGCGCATGCGCCGGGCGGAGTTATTTTCATCAAAATAGGGGGCAAATGAAGAATGGAAGGGTGATGTTTACATTTTACTGAGCGTGATCTAACAAAGAACTCCGGAAATGCGCTCATATGACTCATTGCCTGACACCCCTTTCCGGTGTAAAATCGTCCCAAAGTGGTAGTCTCGGAATCCGTTGCTGTACAGTATGGACTGAAATCTTTTCGACTTTTTACTATTCCCAGGGCCGAATTACTAAATAGGCAATGTAGGCAACTGCCTATGAGCCCCCTCAATTTTCGGGAGCCCCGGGATTGTTATTTTAAAAAAATTATTTTCAGGGCTGCCATTTGATTCATAAGAGTTCGGACTTACTGAAATTAAAATGAAGTATCGCTTACATCTCAGAACACTATTCTTCGGATTTTTTTCATGTTTCTAAATTCATTAGCAAATCTATGTGTCATAAGTCAACAGTCCTGACAAATTTTGTGTTAGAAATTGTATTAAAAAAGTTTTGTAATTTTTTAAATTGTTTTATTTAGAATTACTTCTAAATTTTAATCTTTTATACTCGACATACTAAAATTTATTTTTCTGAAGATGACGTGCAGAAAAAAGCTTTTGTTATTGCAGTTTGTCATAATATTTGTCAATGATAAACTGCTTATATAGAGATTAAATTAAAATCTGTAAAAAATATCTGGTTTGGGGAGTTTGTGTGGAGGCCCCAAAACTTATATTGGTGATAGACCCCTACAGGGTTTAATCCAGCCCTGACTATTCCCCAAATAATGAGAGGGGAATTTAAAACAACACTGTAAAAAAAATTACTGTAAATTTACAGTAAAAAGTACTGGCAATCAGGGTGCCAGTACTTTTTACTGTAAAATTCAATTTTTACCGTAAAATTTTACAGTAGAAAAAAATTAAAGTGTACTGTAAATTTTACAGTAACATTAACCGATTTACAGTAAATTTTATCATAAATTCTAAGGTAATATGTATTGCTATTTTTACAGGAACTTTTACTACAATTATAGGTTTCTACTGCATATCATACAGCGTTTTTAAGTATAAATTTTACGTTGATATATACTTAACCTCAGTCTACTTTACAGTAACATTTATTGAAACACAGTAAATTTTACAGTAACATTTTACTGAAATCCAGTAAAAATTACAGTAACATTTTACTGAAATCCAGTAAATATTACAGTAGCATTTACTGAAACAGGGTGGCTACAGAAACTGTGAAAAAAATTTCCCTGACTAAACTTACAACATTTCCCTGATTTATGGCTACTAATTATATTAGTTTTCTGGATTTCTCCCTTCTCAGAATTACTGTGTGTGTACAATATATATTAAACACTTTTACCAATTATTTAATATGAAAAAAAAATCAAATGTTTTTATGAAATTTAATTTTTAAAAAATGGAATGAACTTCCTAAAAAAAATCTATTAAAACAGTATATTACATTTCTTATATGTAAAAAATACTGGAAATTTCAACAAAATACTTTGCTTCTAAAACTGCTTAAGAATTCTAAGAAACATTAAAACTACTCTTTGCAACACAAGTTAAATTATATTAACAGTACAGGTTATTGTGATTTTTGCTCAAAACTTTAAAACAGTTCAATAACTAATTAGTGCTCTTTGCATGGGTACCAGAATAACATGTTGCAGCATAACTATAAAAATAGTATACATACCCAAATAATAGAAAATTATAAATTTGAATTGAAAAGAAAAATAAATAAATACGTACCCAATATATATTTTAGCAAAGATTTAAACAAGAGTAACTGCCAAAATATTACTTCAAATCTTTATTCTTTAACAAATCATAGATTAATTGCTCCAATCAAAACCTTATGCTTTTATAAATGAATATAAGTTTTTTAAATTCCATTTACTGTTACAAATAATGCTAGATATAAGATACTAATTTATAGATAATAACTCAAGAAACAAATAATTATTAATTTCCCCGCTTTTTCCAGATCGATAAAATTCCCTGACTTCCCTCACAGTAAATTTTATAGTAATAAGTAATTTTTAAAAGAGCTTTAGGTTGGGATATTTTTAGCAACAAAATAACAAATCAAAATGTAACAAAAACATTTTATTTTTCTATTTACAAATAGTAATATGACAAAATTAACAATAGTACAAAACAAAGCAAATTAAAAAAAACAATGACACAGGTACAAAATACCGTGATAGTTAAAGAAGATATAGTTAAAATATACAATGACACAGTCATAAACATGTACATTCAAGACACAAAAATTGTAAAACTACATCACAATTTGCAGTCTAAATACAATAATAGCAGCACAAGTACAGAAAAATATAGGAATTTTCAATAAAAAATTAGAAACAATTTTTTAACTGTGATAACTATAAATTTTAATATTTGTATTTTCTTATTTAAAATATCTGTTACCAAAGGATCTTGCAAAACACCAATCACTTTACCAGGTGGAGATTTTTTTTAAAAAAGCTTTTATTCTATTCTGATTATGTTAAAGCTATTTTTCAAAGGCTCTTTTTCCAGGGTAAATAAAAGAGCTATCAATTGAGTATATTAACCCAAATTCAAACTAAAGCTTAAATTTTATACTACAACACTAAAGAATTGAATATCCATAAAAATGGACAAACATTTTAAATAATATTAAACTTTAAGAAGCTGTCAATTTGGCAATATTTTTTTCCCACCTAGATGCAATTTTCAGATTATTAAAAAGTTATTTTACATGTAAAAGGATATTTTATATGAAAAATCAGTTTGAAAACATTCTTTTTGGAAAGAAATTCATGGACTGTTTGACTAATGGTAGAAATTTAATATAATTTTAGTATTTATTTTTAATATTAAAATAACACAGACAAAAAGAGATTTTTTAATATCCCATTTTTAAACTTCTGTGGTTATTAAGAAACAAAATCATTGTTATTGTTCTTTGTAATTCCCTTTACCATTTTGTTTATCATTTTATACTGAAGGGAAAAGTTGAAAAAGATTTTTTAATACATTTTATATTAGTTCTATTTGAAATTATAGGACCAATATAGGACCACTGCACATTACATTTTACATTAACAATTTTTCAATATAGGCCTTCTTCCCTTTAGTCTGGGTTGTTTCAGATCCTCGGCTAGGAGTAATGCTCACAAACCACCTAGAAATATAATAATGCACAATTTATTAAATTATATTATCTCTACAACAGTTGAGGAATCCAGAAAATTACACAGAAATCAAGCAAACATATTGTGGGTGTACTGTCAAAAGAGACCAAGTCACTTTGTATTACTGTAGGTAAAATACATTTTAAAGTTCGATCATGGGTAAAATCCATATTTTATTCCCATTTTAAGATTAAAAGGCTACAATTAGCTTTGTATATTGACTTGGGCTATTTTTTCCCAAAATGTGATAGAATATCAACACTTGAATACAATGCTGAAATACTAAAAGGCAGAAAAAGAAACAAACCCAGATATTAATTTAAAAAATATGTATGAAAAACTTGCTTTGCTCAATTCTTAAAACTGTAATAAAATTGAGCATTGCAAGAAATTATCAAAGCAACACTTAATTGGCAGATAGAATATGCTTCACTTTTGGAATATTTTATAATAAATTGAAAAAATAACTAGAGGTTAAAATAGTGACTTTTCTCCATTAATATGTGCAAAAATGTTATACACATACTTCAAAGTCAAAAGTAATAAAAAGTCACTAATGCTTTCAAATCAGCAAAGTAATTTTAGCATTATATTTACTAATAAATTTTTAATAATTATACAATTACAAAATCCAAACAAACATATTATACTTCTTGAAATAATTTAATTAAAAATGCAATAATTTTAAAAATCTTTAATGATTGATAATCATTCAATAATTTAGTTTCGAGAGAGAAAAAACTGATCGACCTTTGAGTACATCCTTTTTTGCAATTGGCCGATTTCTTATATGCATTATGTGATGCTTTCGGTTCAAAAACTGGGGTTATCCAGTTTCAAATCTTTAATATTAATTAAAGATATATTACAGATTATACTTAAACTAACACCTGTCTAACAAATTAAGCTTAAGAAATTTTTAAAACAATGGTGCATGTTAAGTCTATCCCTATGACCACTTTACCCCATCTTACTGAAATTACTATAAAATATTGTCTGTAATTAATTCAGCTTATCTGTTAATGAGGAAGTATTCTTAAGATCTGTATGAAGCTTTCAGCAGAGTCAATTGAATGCAAACTTAATTAAACAAAATGTAGGAGAGAAGTTAAATTAGGTATTCCAACTTCAAACTGCTACATCAACAAACAAAATGGGTGTTTTCTCCAACTAAAGTGCTGCAATTAATATAATTTTAAATGTTAAACTTAATTCTTAACTATTCAAAGCTAAAATAAAAAAAATTACATTCATACCAATATTCATTACAAAGTTATAGAATTTTATTTGATGTATGACACTCACCCCACCTGACCCTAAACTTAGCAATATGTATTTAGAGGTGTAGCTAGATTTAGTAAAACAAAGAGGTATCACAAAATGTATTCTTGTTCCATTTTTAAAATTACAAAATCAACAAATTTTACAGAAAATATAACTTACCACAAACTATTATACAGGGAGTTACAGGCAAGTCTATTTTTAATGCCTCAGCACGAGTAGTAGAAATCTAAAATAAATTATAAGTACAGTCTTTATTTTTGTGTTAAAAATATTGTTTGATGACTGAAAAAGAATTGAGTTCTTAGAAAGTAAAATGTTTTTTTACTTTTACAAAATGCTCAACGAATAAAAACATTTGCTATTATGCACATTATTAATCATATACACATTAAAGGCATTAACAAAAATTCCTTAATAGGAACTCGCACCATTCTAAGATAGATAAGTAATTTAAATATATAGATTAAAACAATAAATAATTTTAAAAAAAGTTTTAACAATGTAGGGGAAAGTAAAGAAACATGCTAAAATTATTAGCAAAAAGTTACAATATATAATGATGTATAATGGTCATGCCTAGGACATGACCTTCAAAAAGGTCATGTCCTAGGCATGGAGAGCGAAAGTGAAAATACTTCAAATCATTAAAAATGCTTTTGCATTTTATACCATCAACAATAACATTATCACGTTTATGTTCCACAATTAAGTGATAACTTTCAGGTGTTCTGAAATCACCTATGCAATATGGTTTTTGTATGAACATATTTTTTGTTATGTCACAATATCTACAGAAATTTTCTACTATAAAACTTTCAGAAAATCCACCAATAGTATAAGATCCCAAATTATTTTCAATTTTTCAAATTTGTTTTCATTGCTATATAGAAAAAAAATGATCTGCATAATCTTTCAGTGTATTTAACGTTATACTAAATTTTTCACAAGTAAACATTTTTGAAGTGTTCCAGTCTGTAAAATAAACAATAAAAAAATCAAATGGATGCAAGATAGTTACATTTTATGCTTTATTTAAGGCATCGGCTAGACTTAAGTTTAATGTGCGTTCGCCAAAGTTGAATTTTTTCTGGCGACTTCTCACCAAATGTGGTGCACGTTAGTTATTTTATTGCAACCCTTTAATGAGAATATGGCGGACTTTTGGCGAGTATTTCATAGTTGGCGTGATGTTTGCCAACTTGGCGGGAAACCGCACATCAAACTTAAGTCTTACCAAGGCATCATATACACATTAAAGGCATCAACAAAAATTCCTTAATAGGAACTCGCACAATTCTAAGATAGTTGAGTTCTATTCTAGATAGCAATTTAAATATATAGATTAAAACAATAAATAATTTTAAAAAAAGTTTTAACAATGTAGGGGAAAGTAAAGAAACATGCTAAAATTATTAGCAAAAAGTTACAATATTTCTTCTTTCATTTAATAACCAGCATTAAAAATATGAATATCTTTATGGACCAGTTTGAATAAGAACATATAGGGTAGATGCTCCAATTTTGGCCACACTGGATCTGTTTTTCCAATAATTAACCAGAAATTTCAAATTAACTAATAAGAAGCATACCGATACTTTAAACAATCCTTATTTTACTATTTTCACTCTGATTGGTTCATTTTTCTCAAACATGTGACTTGTAAAAAAAATTAAATGCATGATCATGTATTGTGTACTCACAACTGTTAAGGTTTTTGTTAAGGAACAAGGTTTTACCGTTTTTTATCATCAGGCTCTCAGAATTAACTGTTTATTCTAAAAGTGATTACCCTTAGGATTTGTGAGGTAAACTTTCTTTTTATTTTGATTTCAAATCAAAATTATTTTTAAGATTAAATGGGTGGTGGCCAAAACTGGTACTTTAAATTTACTATATGTGCCAGTTTTGGCCATGCAGGTGGCCAAAAGTGGAACACTACATGTTCCAGTTTCGGCCACACAACTTCATTATTGTATTTTGAGTCATTACATAAATTTAAGAATATCTGGATAAAATAAAACCAACTAATTTAGTTTTGTTTATAAAATAAAAGCAACTAACTTAATTTTATTTCTAAAATAAAAGCAACTGATTTAGTTTTGTTTCTAAAATGAAAAGTAACTAATATAGCTTTGTTTTCATTTTACATAGTAATGGCTCCAATTAAAAATAAGAAGGCAGGTAGCATTTCCATAAAAAAATTTTTGCTACTCACCATCTAAAGTTGGTAATGCAGTTAAGGCCATTGAAAATGGTATGTCAAAAACATCTCCATTTTGAATGTTTACCTCACATTTATGTTAGAAAATTTCAACTTGAGGAACCCGACTCGAGTGATGAGCAATATTCTTTTATATTCATGGATTGCTCCAATTTTAAAAATGATTCTGATGAATTTGAATAATGTTGCAATTAAAAATTATAAAAATACATATTTGTGGATATTGTTAGTGAATATAATAATGTAAATTCTTGATTTGTAATATTTTTAAAAAAATCTATGCTTTTGCAATGTAAGTTTATTCCTCTCCCCATTTTTTGTTTCATATTTTAACAAAAAAAATTATGCAAGTATATATAGTTTGTATTTGATCAATCAAATTAAATTATAGTTTGTATTTTATCAACCAAATTAAATTAATGTTTTCTGCATTCCTGTTTTTTTAAAGTGAAATCTGAAGCTAAAATCAGTTTGCATAAATTTTATTATATATCTTTATAAATTCATCAAAAAAAAAAATCACATTTCATATAACAGAAAATGTACTAAAATATATATTGCATAAAAATAATTTATTTTTACTTAAAATTCATTCAAGTGTCTGTTAAAAATATAATAGTGTGGCCAAAACTGGTGCAAATTGGGTTAATTTATTTAATAATTCATAACTCGACATCTAAAATATTCTTCAAAAAAATTTTATAACTAGCAGAAAGTCAATAAAATTTGCTAAAGAATAGTATAAGTATGATTTAATATGTTTTAAACAGTCATCTACTGTGAAATTTCCATTTCAAATTTATTAATTATTTATTTGTTTTAGAGAAAGAGTTCTTTTTTCTCTCCCATATTTCCTGGGGGCCCAAATTGTCTTCTGTTTTTAAGGGGGCCCACTTGCCATCGGGCAAGCTGGCAACCTCGCCAGTCCGCCACTGTATATAATAAGAGCGCTACCAAAGAAATCTGGTTAATCGCAGTGCAGCATCAGAAACGAAAGAATCCCCTTCTCTACAGCAGAAAAAAAAAACTGCAATAAAACTTCCACCCGTAGGGGAACCGTTTAGCTTACTTTCGACCTTGGAAAGAAGAATGCAATTACGCGGCAGCAGGGAGGGAGGGACTCTTCACGTTCTAAAGAGACCCAATCGTTGTATTCAAAGGTTTTCCGCATAGGGTTGCCGAATTACTATACACACAGGACAAAATATCGGTTTTCAAAAAAATTAGACGTTTTTTCATTAAAAAGAATCTTTAACCGTTGAGAAACTATTATTAAAACTCTTCATGCATATTTATTTTCTTCAAAAATGAACAAAATTAGCTTTTATTACTATGAAAGAGTCCAAGAGCATATCTGACCGGCACTTTGGGCGCCATCTATCTTCACCGTTACGTACTAAAAGAAATTAACGAAATTAAATGAATATTTTGGGTTTTTTGATTTTTTAAAAATATTAAGAGCATTTTGAGAATTTTGGAGTTTCACACATTACTTATAGTGATATGTCGGACCATTTTGACAAAATTTTAGACTTCAACAATACATATTAGCGGTACTGATATGATTTTGGTGATTTATAAGCTTTAGACGACCACCTTAAGGTGGCCAAAACTGGAGCATCTTACCCTATATATATATATAATCTGAACAAATTATTTAGTAACTCAAAAACATTAAAACTTGTATTCAAATACATTCTTAGTGTCAGATATTTTATATAAAGAAATTTCCATATTTAAAGCTTACAATAGAAAAAAAAAGTTCTATAAAGTAAGATTGCTAAATGTAAACAAAGCATTTGAATTCTGAATACAGGCAGACTATTTGAAAATTTAAATGTTAAAAAAGTTCATTCTCAAAACAATATTCCTAAAGATATACCAAGAAAAATGTATCATTTATAAATGGAAATAATAATGGAATAACTTTTATGATGGAATAATCAACTTAACAATATATTTTATTATTTCGTTTGAAAACATAAAACTTTTAATTATAAAATTTGATAACTTGTTATAAATTACTTTCGATACTTTGTAAATAATAAATATATTTTTCCCTAAAAAAGCTGTAGAATATAATAATGCAAGGAAAAACAAAATATTAAACGAAAAGAACAAAAAAAGCTATATACTAATGTAACACGAAGCCTAATATGATATTCAAACAATGTTAAATCAACTTCCTTCGTTTAAAAATCACCCTTAATAGGGTAATTGATAAAATAAATGATATAGTACACAAAATTAAACAAATTAATACAGAATGTATAAAAACACAAGAACTTACCATGTATTTTCATCAAATCAGCAAGCAGGCAATGTGGAATGACAAATAACAGTTCACGGTTCCCGCGCATTGAATCAAGGTTACTGAACTGGCCGCAGCGGCGCTGGTGTAGTCGACTTTTCCGGTAAAATGTACTGCAGAAGTTGCGCGGCACTGTAAATTTTCTATTTTACAGTAATTTTTACCTTAAAAGTTTCCGGAATTTTTTACAGTGAACTGAAGTGCGTTAAGGGTCGCATTTTTTGCTATCTAATAAGATGAACCCTCCTGTTTTGGAAAGGGGCTGTAGTTTTTCATTCATCTAAGAAAGCATAGAATACTTGAGATGCTTATGGATTCTACGTAATTTTTGTGTCAAATTATAAAGATAATTAATGATTAAATTTTAGTTTTTAAGCCTAAAAATGCGATAATTCGATGCACGTCAATATGACGGGCGCGAGACTTCAGGTGTCAATCATGAAGAATGAACATGATAAGTGTGCGTTGATTTCGGTGAGCGAAAGTTCGCATGGCTTGTTGGCGAATCCAGAATTCGGTCGGGGGGGCTGAGTTCTGAAAAATTTTGTATCGTCGTGACGAATGTCAAACCTCGTGGCTTATGTAAACCAAAACACTTTAACTTTACAGACTTTACTCACCTGACAATAAGAATCATAAAGAACACTACAATACTTTCGATAATTTAATTAAAAATACAATGAAATAACTAGCCAAAAAATGTTTTCGACCGTCTCAATGCTACAAGTACAAATGGAATGATTAGAAAAATAGGAAAATTTTCGAGCCTGTCAAGCCAGAAAGGAATGTTGTCACGATTTTATTATTTTTTTAAAAATGAAAGTTAAGAAGAAACAGTTGTAGTGATTTTAAATAAAATCAGGAATTTTGGTTTAGCTCTGGGGGGCTGCAGCCCGATAGCACCCTCCCCCCCCCCGGGGGGGGGGGACTGGGAGTGTTTATAGCTTATAATAATCCATTTACTATAAAATTCAGGAAGTTGCTTAATTATTTGGTGGGTTTACTATAAATTAAGCAAGACAAACTCGTAAAGAATATTAGTAATTGAATCAGCAGTTTGAAGAAGTGAACAAGCGCGAACAAATCGAAACTCACAAAACGTGTGTGTTATTATGAATTCTAGTAATTTTCGTTCTAAGTAAACCATTTGTGTAAAGAATCTCATTTAAATGTTTGGTTAAAAAAGCAATAAATAAGAAACTTATAAAGTTTTAAATATTTCCCCGAAAAAACAGTCTTTAGATTCATTCCCTTCTTCAAATTGCTGATTCAATCGAAGTCACATCTAAAAACATCACAGCACGTTATAACGCACATACAGGGTGATTCAAAATTAATATTTAAATATGTGTTGATGGGGGATTAGGGGATGTAAGGAATTGCAAAATAATACGATTTCCCTTAGGAAGGCATTGTCGCATACGTACACATGACACAGTAGATGGCACTCTGAGTCCTCATTTTCTGTTCACAAACAAAACTGCCCAATTACTACAGCCGGCCGTCATTCGACAAGTGGACTTCACAGAAGTAGCATGAACAAGTATACATTTCTTGAATTAACTGATCTAACATACGGTACAGCAGGCGGGAAATGGTCGTGTGTGAAGAACGCTATCCCAGCCACCGAATACTGCAGCTCCAACGTAAACACTAGATTTATCTCCCATTGATTTTTATAGACCCTGAAAAACAAGTCTTTAAGTTAAATTTAATTTTAAAGCCTTAGCTATATAAGACTCCTAATGTCATTTTTCAGGTGAACTTTTTAGGTGTAACGAATAATCAATTTTTATCATCATATATGAAGTATTTCTTACTTAAATGCCAGTTTACTCATATTTTCTTGTATTTGACTTACAGTTCTTGCCATTTTCCGAGACCTTTAGAATTAGAAAACATAACTGACGTTTTAAAGCACCTTCTTGACAACTATGACATCCGACTTCGACCAAATTTTGGAGGTATGTATCTTTTTTACAATTTTTCCGATAGAAATAGTTTTTCTTAGGCTCTTAAATATTCTGTAGAGCAGTGTATTTAAACAATAATTTGGATATTCTTATCAGGGAAACCGTTGTTCGTTGGAATGGATTTACACATCGCAAGTTTCGATGCAATATCTGAAGTCAATATGGTACGTATAAAATGCATATTTCTTCAATAACTTTTCCCAGCGTGTGTGCCTCTAAACAGCTATCTTAACTGAGAAGTTATTTATATTTTCTTTGAAATTTAGACAATTTGAACTGTATTTTTTAAAACCTATGGCCATATTGATGCATGCAGTGGTTTCAGAAATTTTCATCTTTTTCTTCTTATTTCTAAGCTTAAAGGGTGTTATTTTATAGTAACTAGCAGTACGCGCACGGCGTTGCCCGTGATAAAAGTTTCGAGGTGGATTGAGTCACCATTACGACTACCAGTGTGCCAAATTTCAAGGCTGTAAATACAATATTTTTCGTCTAAACATCGCACAGAGAGAGAGACACTGCCTTTTATAAGTATAGATTAATATACGTAATATCTCAGAGAGCTTGGTTTACAGATAGCACAAAATTTTGGTGAAATGAAATATGAAAGCAAAATGTATTAGGATATTAACTCAGCTTTCAACAATGAAAGAAAAACACGCAATTAAATATTTGTTTAAACAATGAAAACGGTTTGAATTGCGTTGCAACAATAAAAAGTATTGTTGTAAATTATACCAAAAAATATTTTTAAAATTTATTAAAATTAGAGAAAATATTACACGACAACTTTTTCGTTTAAAACAAACTTTTAGACGTTTAAAATAAATTTCGTTAGAACGGAAATTGTTTGTTCCTTCTTATGGTGTATCTATTTTCTTGCTACGATCATTAGACAAAAATGCAATGGAGAAATGAGTATGAAAAATCACACAAAATACCACAAAATATTAAATAAAAAATTTTCTAGATTGAATTTTAAAATTCGGGCTTCGGGGTGCATTGAGTCACCATTAGTATTGTCTGTGTGCTAAATTTCAGGGCTGTAAGTGCAATATTTTACGCCTAAACGTAGCACGCACACACACAAACATTTCCTTTGATATAGAGAGATTCAGCTGTTTCTATATCGTTTTAAAGAAAATATTAAGAGGAATTCATTAAAAAATTAATAAAAAGATGTCTGCTATTGTCGGTATTTTACAATGCGGTCCTTATTTTTTAACACAGCGCTCCAACCAGTATTTGGTTCTTATCCTATACAAAAGAGCCTCTGTTATTTCATTCAAATTCATAATTTTATTTTGCTTTTATCAAAGTAAATATTACATTTCTTACACCTTCGATGTTTGAACTTGGGTTTCGTGTGTGTGTGTGTTTCAATTCAGCGTAAAATTATATTTAAATTATAAACAAGTATTTGAATAATACAAATTATAAGCTGCCCTGTAAACAAAAAAATTGGGAAAAGGAAATTACAAAAATAGTATTAACCACAATGTTTTGGTATTTGAATGTACATAATACTTATTTGTTTCGTAGTATAGCAATGCACGGCTGTGTTAACGAAAGGGGCTATTTTACTGAATATTGTTGATTGTCAAAAATTTATCATCAATATAACTTTAATTTCATATTCTCCGTTCTAAATTTTTATTTTTATTGAGTCAAGTATTAAATTCTGATTTTAAATTATGCCTAAATATTAATATTAACTGTGATAACAAAATAAATCGTTAAAAAAATGTTTTTAAAAACACACATTCATTTTTTATTTTAATTATTTTCTAGTTTTCAGTCTTTAATTAATCACTAGAAGATTTGTGCCCGTCTAAAGACGGGCATTTTGCTTGCCAACTATATCTCAGATCTGATTGTCACAGATTTATTAACGAAAGTTGTAGTAAAAAATCTCATGCACATTGGCAGAATCCTTAAGAAATAAAAAAAGCATAAAAAACAGAAGTGATGGAACAATTGGCACTAACTTTCTCTTCGCAAAATATATAAATATTCAATTGCAAAATTAAGTACGAAAAAGAAAGAACCTTTTTAAGAAAAACGAAAGTAAAGATCTCCGAGAAGTGGAAAATTAAATTAATTCTAATTAATTAAAAATTTGCCGTTTGAATTATTTTTAATGTCTCTTGTCTTTGTCTCGCCCTCCAACGCGCAAGTTTCTCTCTTGCTAACCTTCAATTCCTTGCAGTGGGATCTTCTCTATCCATATAGTTTAACATCAATACTTGAACGCTTTCTCTTTCAAAGATAAGGAAAATTCACTTCCCCCTTCGAAAACCGCTCCGAATTCTAAGAAAAGAAACCCCTTTCCTGTTCCCTTCTGGGCGAGCCACTTTTGGCACGTAGCCACGCCCACATTCCTAGAGCTTCAGAGGCCTCCAGACGGTGTTTATATTATAGATTCATTATTATAAATATTATGGAATTTTGAAATCATTTTTTCTGAAATTCATTAACAGGTGCCGTCACTCTCATAGGATCAAAATTTAATCAAATTAATCTATTAACAGATAATTATGTTCTGAAATATTAAAATAGTGTATTTTCATCAAAAACACACAAGTTTACAAAATTTCAAAACTCTATCACTTTAGGAATAGAATGAAAAATCGATTACCAAATTCCATCCTTACAAACATGAAACAAATCAAGTTAAATAAAAGTATGTAAAAAAGAGAGAAAAATCAGATGACGTATTTTAGGAAAGATGATGAAATTTCAAAAAAGTATCCCCAAGTTTGGATTGCAACAGTACATTTTTATGCATACCTGAAATCCTATAAGCATATTTCATGATAATGATGCATTTAATATCAGTTATCAATAAACCGTTGACACTAAATTTCATAACCTCTAAAATACCTCTCATAATTAGGGATGGCGGTTATTGCAACCCCCCCCCCCCGATTTTCGGTTAAACCGGGTTTTTTTTCACCTCCGATTTAACCTGGCGGTTAAAACCGCTCAAAATAACCGGTTTTTGAAAAAAAACGGTTTTCGGGGGGTTTTTTTTGTAAGCAACGTTTGTGGAAAGAATTTTTTATTAATAATAATATACAATAAGTAAGCATTAACACAATAATTATGATATACAATAATTATAAGTAATGATTATAAATAAGTAATAATAAATAAGTAATAAATAAGTAATAATAATGAGTAATTAATACAATAAGTAAGTATTATAGACAAAATTTCAAGAATTTTATTAAGTATTGTAAACAAATAAAAAAAAGAAATTAGAGAGTACAGACGTAAATAATCGTATTTTGTGTTGTTTGCGTCTATATGTATAATAATAAAAAAAACTATGTCTAAATTTTTATATAGTCCTTCGCTCCTATTAATCATATTTATTAAAATATTTTTGGCACACTGAAATTTTAAACAAAATGTTCCACTGCGACCAAAACTAATCGAGTTATTTGAAAGCTTGACTATGACTATTTTAGACCATCTCAATGCCCGCCTAGAGGAAGCGGTGGCCGTTTACTGGCCTAAGATGATGAAATTCAAAACTTCATAACTCGAACCTAAAATCGAGCCTATCTTTTGATAGCTGATTTTGCCGTTTTTTCCGGTTTTTAAATTTAAAAAAAATAAGCGGTTTAAACCGGGACAAAAAAATAACCGAAAAAACCGGTTAACCGAAACAAAAAAAAAACGGTTTTCGGTTTAAACCGATAGGTTTTTCCCATCCCTTCTTATACTTAATGCAGGAACCTCCAAAATGGAGCTTTTATATGTTGCATATTTATTGATAATTTGTTATTAATTTGTACCTCTTTTGCTGGTCCCCATTTGATGCCAAATGTAACGATGACGCCTACTCCATGGCAAAAGTCCTAAAGGCGCAAGAAACACGGTAAACTTTTTGGCAAGTAAAGAATGCCATCCACATGAAAAGTGTGACGAAATATTTGTTAGTCGCTAGGTTGCCAAAGTATGGATGTCTGCCATGTGGCGTTGCATATAAATCAAACATTGTTTTTGATGGATTCCTGCTCTAAGAATTTGCAAGAGCATTACCAGCTCTGAAAAGTTTAACCATCAACAGAAAAGTTATTCAGAATTTTGCTACATTATAACTTAACGACCCATTCCGCGATTTTACTTGAGTATCACATGGAATTTTTCTAATTGCTGATAAATAGTCTTTCTAAAACATTAAATAACTTTTACTTTAAATGAGCCAGAGCGTTTATTAATTTATTCAGTGCCCTTTGTGATTAAAAACTTTAGCTATGAATTATTTTTGTCCCATTGGTTAATTATCACTTCATTTTACTCTAAGTGACTTCATTTAATAGATTGAAAACCTGTTCTGTAGAAATACGCTACAAAATTCAAGCCTCGTTATTTACAAGTATAATATAGAACTAGAATTTCAGCAGGACCCGTGAAAATAAAAATAAAAATTAATCGCTTGATTAACTGATGATTATTTTCTATAACACAGTGGACACCAGTTATCCGAGTTAATATATATATATATAACGTATCCGTGGTTGTAGTCGTTGAAAATAAACACAGGCCGAGTAATTAACTAATTTCTTTTTATAATCGATATGAGAGTGGTGGATATACGGCCCTCTCTGTTTAGGTTACAAGCGAAAGTGCACAGAAAAATCCCTGTATTCTCTCGGATAAGGGAATAACATATGGACACGTGATCAAAGTGAAGGGAATATTGGGTTTTTTTAATAAGTTACGTAGGCGTTTCAGGGAAAAAGTCTGGTGCCAAAGAGACGCCGTCATGATTTTCTGTCGGCACGTGAAAGCGATTAAATATTCTTTTAGTAATAAATATGCCAAAATGAGAGATTTAATATACCTCCAGCGAGGGAGAAGAACGAAACTGGAGTTTTAGAAAAGTGATTTTGGAATACATTAAGATTTAAAAATATATAATATTAAAATTTGGAATAACATTAAGTGAGATTATTACACATATGTGTGTGTGTGTCCAAAAGTACTTCCACGTATTAACATTTTAACAAATTATTTTATTAGTTATCAAATTCTTACATGCAGTTTTTGAAACAGTTTTGATGAGAGGATTCGCAAATGTTACTGATTTCGCTATTTCCTTGCCATTTTCCGAATGATTCTTCATGGATGTTCTCAAGAATAATTTCGGCCTCTCAGCGAGGCGAAACTTTTCTCCACATTTGAAGTGTCAGCTTTCCATGAAAATGTATGGAATTTGCTCACATCACAAATGAAGTGCTTCGGAATGGAACGGCGTTTTCATATTTTTCTCTAAATAACTTCTTGAGTTATAAAAGATCATATCCCAATTATGACCTAACCCTTTCAAGTTCACTACATGTTTCGTTTAGGAAATTACTAAATTTATTTCAAAAATGAGTATTAGGCCTGTAGCTGATCATAAATATGTAAAGGGAAAAAGATTTAGCAGTTTTTTTATTTTCAAGAAATTTGTGGCTTCACAACGAAACCAATGAACGGTAACGGGCTATTTTTCCTCCGAATAAATTATCATCTAAATGCAATTTACATTTTGCATTTAATTTATAAGTATATGAGAGTATTCAGTATATTCAACCTTCATAAAATTCAATATTACTTTCGAAGATTCAGTTTTAAAAAATATCAATTTGTGCAAGAACCCTCGTCATTTTGGTTCTCTTCGATATGAAAGGCAATTTAGCTTTACCATCCAGATATCTCTCTGAATACTAACGATACTGAACTGGAATTTTTATATAAGTTGGCCTATATATCTGATTCTTGAGTTATGAAAGAAAAATTATTCTACGTTTCTCCCATGCGCTGTAAAAAATTGCTCACTGCGAAACCAATGAACGCGAAAGGGTTAAGATGTCTTCGCATCGTGAAAATCAGCTCCAAAGGCAACCCATTGGATTTTGAGTTACGGTGTTTACAGACAGACGGACATAATTCCAAAAATGTGCTTTTCTTACCCCTGGAAGGTCTAAAACGTGAATATTCATCAAAATTTAGAGGTTGAATTTTTTAAGGTTGCAATACTTTCTCTTCCAATACCTCGTAGACGAGAAAGTGAAAACTTCTTATTACATTCTCATGCGTTCCTTAGAAGAAACAGGCGTTTCTTAGTCCCGTGAAATCAGTGGCGAATCCAGGATTTGGGCTTGAGGGGGGTTGAGGTCATAAAAATTTTGTATCGTCGTGAAAAATGTCAAACTTCATGGCTTATGTCAACCAAAGCATTTTGACTTTACAGGCTTTACTCACCTGACAATAAGAATCATAAATAACAATCAATACTTTCGATAATTTAATAAAAAATACAATGAAATAACTAGCTGAAAAATATCTTCGGCCGCCTCAACGCTACAAGTACAACTGGAATGACTAGAAAAGTAGGAACATTTTCTAATCTGTCAAGCTAGAAAGCAACATTGTCACGTTTTTATTATTTTTTTAAAAAAGGAAAATTAAGAACAAACAGCTGTAATGAATTTAAATAAAGTCAAGAATTCTGTCTTAGCTCCGGGGGGGACTGCAGCCCCATAGACCCCCCCTGGATTCGCCACTGCGTGAAATTTTTCTTAGAAGCATCTGGGCGAAAGGGATTCATCATCAGAAGGATTACATTTTCATCAATGATTAAACTGAAATTGGTAGTTACTATATCCCAGGAAATACCATTTTTTTAACAGCATGGATTTAAATTTATCTACGGAAATTT